>CM042015.1:14779245-15359245 GCA_023525715.1 Cichorium intybus | reverse complement strand
TAAGGGTATAATGGGCATTTTAATATATCTAAAAATAAGGAATGATATTCTTTTCAAATCAATTTTGAAGATCGAAACAAAAATAACGGACCGTGCTCTTAATTTCGGATTCTTTATTTCCTCAATGTACGAATTTTACATTGATGATGGGCATGAAGCTAGCATAAAAGCGATTTCTGGGGAAGAACATCGATCATCACTTGGGTACACAAAGAATGACTCTCATTCTCAAAGAATGAGTATTTGGTGTCATAAAATACACTCAGTTGTGTACTTTTGTTTTGAGCCATTTCTTCATGATTCTCAAAGAATGGGCCATAAAATACATTCAAATGGGTATAACTCTCATTCTCAAAGTATGAGTTATAAAATACACTTAAATTCTCATAAAATACACTACTATTCTCGGTTACGTACTTTTGTTTTAGCATTACGCACAACCCATTCTCATAGAATTCACTTAACTAATACAATTTATTTTTCCTCCCGTCCCATGGTCTCAAACACCCACCATTCTCTAAGAATACTACACTCTTTATTTTTAAAACAAAATGGTAACTAAACACTTTATTTTTAAAACCACTACACGTACATAATATTAAAAGAAAAAACTAAACTTCTCCGTCAACAAACAATTTTATTAAGATTAAATGGAGTTTGCTTGAACTAGTCTTGGAACATCGACTTCTTCAATCTCAAGTAATGAGGCCAGCTAACGGATGTAGTACATAGGATCCCAAAGTTTAAACGTGTGCTCGCCAACGTTCCTTCAAAGAAAATCGCTCCATTGATCGCCCATATTCCCTCGAATCCTGTATCCAGCCTCTTCCACCTCTTTCCTTTTCTTCGACTTGTACCCCACTCCGCTTCCTTCCCTGGCCCATGTAAACATTGTCCTAACATTATAATTTTAATTTAAACATTACAATGTAGAACGTGATATGATTGATTTCAAATAATATTTATCTAATGGCTCACTTCAAGATTAGCTTTTCCCATGATTAGATCGGAGAAGGAATTGCCGCCGCGATGGTGGATGAGGCAGGGGAGGAAGACGACGGTGATGCTGGAGGCCTGAACAGAGGGCGGAGGGCGGCAGCGAGACTTTCTCGTTGAAGAAGTGAGAGAGACGAGGGAGGATAAATATGGTTAGGTAAGTCACGTTCAATAAATATAGGCATTTAATTTGAACATACTATATATATATATATATATATATATATATATATATATATATATATATATATATATATATATATATATATATATATATATATATATATATATATATATATATATATATATATATAGCTAGGATTAAAAGTGTACTGCAAGTATTGTGTGAATGTATGACCAAATGTGGAGCGTCCGATCGAAATGATCAATGATGTTAGATTCAAAGTCCTAATTGTAAATATATAACATTTAATTAATCAGATTTTGCAATTAAACCCTTATAAATGATATTTTAGTCTATTAATAAATATTTAAAAAGGTAAAACCATATTTATCTCCTAATTTGTGGGATTTATATTTAATATATATTTATCTTATTATACAAAATTTATAAATGTATTACGTGTGATAAAATAATAACTGCACATAAAAAAACGAATGTGCATATATATTACGATAATCACAGGATACACTATCATTCTTAAAAAATAGAACATCATTATTTAAAAAAATACACTGTCATTCTTCAAGAATACGAGTGTTTTTATATCAAGGGTATAAAACGTAATAACAACTACATTCTAAAATAATAGAAATATACATTTTGAAAGTTACACTCTATTATTCAAATAATACACAAATTCTATACTAATACACTTAATTGTTAAAAAATACAATGTATTAATAATTGAGAGATAGGGTAATTATTTTGCTATAGTTTATCAAAGGATTTCATAATCACTCAAATATCTTGGAAAAACACTTTCAATGATAATAATAGATGTACATTTTAATGGTGTTTATGTGTGTTATATAATCAAACATTCAAACCCACACATGGCACCACATATGTGATTTAGAGATTTCGAAAAGCACAAACTGTATCACAAAAGTTTAAAATTGGATTATACAACATAATGCATGCAATTTTGTGCTACTTGATGAACGAATCCATAACTCATCTCGAGATCGACTCGCATAATTTTTAAAGCTTAGCCTATTAAAATAGACATAAGTAAACTTTTAACTAAATATTTCCTTGAAATTTAATATTTGGAAATGTTTCCAACAATAAAAATATCTAATGATTTATATAAATGTTTTAACTTTGAGAGAGACATTTATTTATAGCATTAAAAAGCTTCTTGAGTTGGTTTATCATGTGGGACCCAAATTTCCTTTATATTGTGCTATTTTGTTTCATTTTCTTATCTCACATTGCTTAACAAACACAACTGAAGAGAAATAAAAAATATATAAATAAAGAGACTAATGTATTTCTCATCCCACTTATCCTAATAAACAAATTTAAAAGGAAACCAAATATCTATAAGTAGAGAGCCTAAAACCATTTCTCTCATATGTTATTTTGTATTCTTGATCTTGATTGTAATCAAATTAGGAATCAGTTGCAACATTTCATGGACCTTTAGTTTCAGTTTTAGGACCGATTTTGTAAAATTTGGAAGGGTATCCGATATCTATTTTACTTTTTTTCTAAATAAATCAAATTAATATAGTACGTGATAAAAATTTATCTTGAACTACGTTGATTAAATAACCTATATTATAATATTTATGAATATAAACAAATTTGTTTGAACTTTGAAGGATTACTGTATGAAAGTTTTATGTGCATAGATCTTAATAAAACAAATAAAATGTTTACAATATTTTGTCATCACACATTAAACTATGGTACACGACGTACGATGAACTTGAAACTCAGTTGATTTTTGAATAATTTTTAACTCATTTAAAGATTCATCTTTTTAATTTCAATACTTTTGGAAGCTAAAACAAAATAGGAGAATTGTTGAAACTTTGAAATAAAAAAAATGTTTTTATGATAAATTGACCACTAATCAACAATAGACTTTGAAAACTATGGTATGATCAAGATTAATAAGAGAACCTAAGTAATGATATTATATAAGGAAAATATTAAAGGTTATATATGTGCAACACAATGTGATTAAAATAAAAAAAAATCCAATTAACATAATGACATTTTTATAAGAGATACGATGATATAGATACATATATAGATATATTTTGATATATAGATAATGATTTAAATTAAATTGTTTTAGTAATGTTCAAGGTCTCAAACACTCTCTATTGAAAATTCTTAAATGTTGTTCATGGGATCACAATTGATTCAGTGTCATCTTCGATTTTTTATTTTTTTGAGCAAGTCGTATTGAACCACGGTCCTTTTGACGAACTCGAAAATCATATATTCAAGGAGATCCATTTGACAAACTCAGAAATGATCTATTAGAACATGAAAGGTGTTGATGATGGTTCTGAAAGGTGTCGAGTATGATGAATACGACAAAGAGGCTTGAAATGGTCAACCTGTAACCTAGTTATATATATATATATATATATATATATATATATATATATATATATATATATATATATATATATATATATATATATATATATATATATATATATATATATATATATATATATATATATATATATATATATATATATATATATATATATATATATATATATATATATATATAGAGAGAGAGGGAGAGAGAGAGAGAGAGAGGGAGAAAGGAAATTGTAGGAGTTGATAAAATTAGAATATCATAAAATTACTCTAATACCCTTATGTAATATTTAATTCTATTTAAATTACAGTAAATGTTTTAATAATTACAAAATGCTCATTTAATAATAGTCCTAGATCTAATATGATAGATGGTCCAGATTTGGTCTCAATATCTCAATCTTTTTTTTTTTGTTCTTAATTGATCCTTATTGTGTGTGTGTGTGTGTGTGTATATATATATATATATATATATATATATATATATATATATATATATATATATATATATATATATATATATAAATATATATATATATATATATATAGTATTAAATACATCTAACAATTATTGTGTGACTGTAGGACCAAATATGGAGCGTCTAATCAATAAAATCCATGGCTGTTAAAATTTCCGTTTTTTAATTAAAAGCGTAACAATACGCGTGTTTTTAAATGCAAAACCCCGGTTAAGGGTAAAAGAGTAAAAATCCCCAATTCCCTACAATCAGGCACATGATATCATCGGTTTTCAAATTCTACAGAATCAAACATCATAGCGTAGTTTACAGTTGCGATTCAACGACCAGGAAACGTTGCGATTCAACGATTATAAAAAAATACAGATGAACAATTACAAAAATATACAGATGCATTCTCCGAGAAGTAAAGTTGCATTCTCAGAAAAAAAAAATAGTTACGTAAGAGTTTTCAAATTCTCGGAGAATATGTTTCAATATTATCTAGTAATACGTAAAATATTCTCGAAGAATGAAATGATTACAGAGGACTGAGAAGATAATGAAGCATTCTCAAATAATACCTTACACCACATCATGAAAATTGTTATATGGAAAGCCCCATTATCTGAGAATGCCCCATTCTCAGAGAATGCCCCATTCTTAGAGAATGCAGGGGCAGTACAAGAGACAGAAAACAGATGCAGCCTCTTCTAGCCTTTCCTAATCCCATCCTTCTTCCTAATCTCGTCTCTCAACTCTTTCTGGTTCTTTACGGCTAACTTTTTCTGCTCTCTACGATCCATGCCAGCACGGAAGCCTCTTCCAAATAGAAGACGAGCCTCGTGAGGGTTTTAATAGAGGATGTTCATATCACGAGAAGTGTCCTCTGTAATCTCCCAATCGAAGGAGAAACGGAACTTCTCACTAGGTTTAATTACCCTTTTCTTAGGTTTCTTCGATCCCAAGTATCGCTCTGCAAGCTTCTCACCGGTGGTTACGGGAGGCATCATCGGACGATAGCGGGGGTTTAGAGGAGGAAGCATTAGGGTTGCTCTTGAGGAGAAGCTGTTCGGATCGGCGCTTTTGTTCTTCAAATTCATCTTGACGACAATCGATTTTATCTGGAAGGGGATGAGATCGGAGATTAGGTTGAAGACGATGACGGCTTTGAGCGTGAGAGAAGGAGAGAGATGGGGAAAATGCCGATCGTATCCCTGAATCATATATATACACACCTTGTTAATATAAGAAAAGGTTTTGAATTCAGATGGATGAAAGAAGAAGCCAGGTATCCTTTTCCACTAACTTCGGATATTATTAAAATTTTTAGTTGGTTGGTCGTTTAATTTAATAGTCAAAGAAATGAAGTAAGGAATATGAATGTGTGAAATAGATATCTTCCTATATCTCTTCCATATATGATTATCTATGATTTTACTAGCATAATCGTTAATTTTTGGGATTGTATTACAGTATTAGGTTTTCAGCATTGTATATTGGTTTTTCAATTGAAATTGGTATGTGTCGATTTCTTCATTGTTTATGAAATTTCCAGTTTTTGGGTTCGATTTATTATTATTATTTTGGTTTCTTGAATGTGTCATTAAAGTTCAATAAATTTTGTTGCAGGAAATTTTATTCAACCTTAACACCTTCAGACCGGGACACTTGATTTGGTTAGTTCTAAAACCATTCATTGGCGATTTATAATCATAGAATTTCTTAATATATGTTATTGCAGGAAATTCCATTGAACCTTCAGACCTGGACACTTGATTTGGTTAGTTGTAAAACCATATTGTATGTTTAATATCTTTTTTTGTTCTTTCCGATATTTTTTTTTGTCATTTTTTATTTACCCTTTCTATATATAAGTTGCACCATTTGTATATTGGTTTTTCTTATATGAAGTCTGTAAATTTATATGTGCGGGTGTACGTGTACCGATTTCTTGAGAATTTTCTCTATTTTCAAACAAAAGCTAGAAAAGTATCATTTGTTAAATACAACTTTGTCATTAAGGCTGATAGATATTAGAGTCACAATAAGCCTGGATGGGGTGTTATTAATCATGTTTAAAGTTTGTTCAAGGAACACCAATTATCAGTGAGATTTGTATCAAGGAAACACATTCAGGTATACAAATTAATGACTTTCAAATTTTGTAGATTGTTCTTGGACTTGGTCAACAGTTGTTTTCGTTCTTATGTAATTCATTATTTTTTACATCGTTTGTTTTCTTTGTATATATATGGCACTCCTGTTAAAAAAATGAAATACAACTTTGTTTAATTTGCGACTTTTTGTTTATTCATCCTTGTGTGAAATATCCATTAATTTTGCCAATACAAGATTATTATATGTATGTATGTCAATTTTATAGTAACTACAATTGATGTTTTACTTTCGTGTTTTTCGGATATATTTTGTAGGTGGGCTGTTCTTGAGTAGTGCATTTAAGATGGGCTTCATTGGATTAATTTAATCATCTTAGTTGTATATTCATATTGGTTAGAGAGTGGAGAAGGTAATTAGATGGATTTATTGTAGTTGAGCAAACATTGCTTCTACATTTTTGTTCTACTATCTCATTTATACAATAATTAGGCTTAATTGATACATCATTCTTGAGTGATTATGTTTATTTTTATTCCGTATTTGTCAAATCTGTCAAATCTGGGGCTTATTATTTCCAAACATTGATATCAGAGCCGTTTTTCTTGAAGATTGAAGCGATTATTTTGACGAACTATCTTAGATTTGACGAATTGTATTCATAATCGTTCAAGTATTGATTGTTCATTGCTGAGTCTCTCAAAATCTCATAGGATCTTGTTCATATTTTGGGTACTGTTCATCAATTAGATCAGATCTAAAAAACACTTTTTTATATCCAGACCTGAATTTTGCTTGATTGAGTCCAATTTGTTTATCCTAGTTTAAATACCGTTCATAGATCCAATTTGTTATAAGCCCTAATTCATTCCAGATTCTATTCATTCATTTTAAGATCGGATTCAACATCTGTTTTCTAGACCATATCCATGTATCCAATATTCATCAATTCGTTCGGATATCAATTCAATTTGTTCGGAACTACATGTTCACGTCATTCAATCTATTTTGAATCGATTTCTCAATAATATTCTTGATTGCTCTGCTCTAATTTATTTATTTATTTAACTATCAATAAAACTGATATGCGATGAAACCAGGTTGTCGAGGATGTATACTAGCAAGCTAATCACAATTTAAGTTCATTACCTGTTTATGATTCTATGATGGTTCCGGAATCGAGAATAAGTGTTTGTTTGATAATAATGTACGATGATGATGATGATTTTCTGGGAAGAAGATGTTGTTTATTGGTGTTCTTGACCTTGACGGTGATATTCTTTGACGTAAACACTTTTTGATCTTAATTTCGACTTTGATTCTCTTAAAATTTTGTTTATGATCAGGTGTTTGAAACCACGAAGACGTGAAATGAGAATCTGGTAGTTTTGATAGTGAGGAAAAGCTATGCGAAATCAATTCCGTGGATACAAACCTTCACTCTCTGGATTCTATCACTATTACATAATTTGGGTCAGGGCCGGCCCAAGCCCAGGGCGAGCTGGGCCACGGCCCAAGGAAGCAAGTTCTTAAATGTATCATTATGGGTCTCTTTAAATGGGCTAAAATAAGTCCAGTCTGGGAATAAGAAGTCGACCAGGCAAGACCTAAGGGCAGCAGGCGGCATCCTGATCAACAAAAGCACGCCTAATTAATGTTTCATACTTTAGGATGCTCGAGATGGGAGAAGACGAGGAGACGAGGGTGGGGAGAAGTCAAGAAACAGAAAACACAAACAGCTATTAATTGAACATTAGTCCATCACCATTATTTGTTTCTTGAAACTCAGAAGACTCAGAACATAGCATTCGAAAAATCAAACACCCTAGTAGATCGAACTCCTTTTACCGGTCTCTTTCTACAACACTAGAGACTGTATTGCAACTTTAATCCTACACACGGGGATCATCGGAGGCGTTTAAGGCTTGCCGGAAAACGACTCAAAAGAAATAGGCCAACGACATGACTTTTCGCACAAAGATATTATTGCAAGTATTTGCTTTCGTACGTTAAACTCACAGGCAGCAAACCTAAAATTCTAAGGCGCCACATTAAAAATCTGATATTAGCCAATAGCCAATAATCATGTCTCTAACGTCACGAGTGTATGGTTGTAACGACTCTAGCAAAAGGGATTTGAGATGCTCAAAATCCCAATAGATTGGTAATAATTGTCCAACGTGTAATCCTAACCATTCAAATCAAGTATAAATTAATTACATCTCTTTCACTCTATTTTACTATTTCTAACTCCATTTACTCTCAATATTTCTACAGAACACTTGTTCATCTCCATTGATAATCGAAATTGGGAATTGAACTTGTATTTGGAACAGTTTGGTTTGTCAAATGATTTTTCTGTTTGTGTTACCTGTTTGAAATATCTATGTCTTATTTGCATCTGTGTTGGTCCATGAGTACTCTTCTTGGATTTCATAGTTAAAATGGTTCTCTTTTATTTCTTAAATAGTTATTTGTTTGGTTTTTTAAATGGTTTTTTAAATTATTTTTTGTTAATAGGATGAAAATAGTTCTTAGTTAAACGGTTTTCTAAATTGTTTTTTGTTAATAGGATGGAAATAGTTCTTAGTTAAACGATTCCTTTTATTTCTTACTCCATCCGTCCCAAAATTATTGTCTACATTTGACTTTTTTAGTCTTTCATCTTCAACTTTGTCGTTAAATAATTCCGTTTGTATTCTATTATTTTTGATGAAAATTATACCAATAGAAAAACATTTTAAAAAACTATTCGTTTATATATTTTTTGTCAAATACTATATAACAAAAACATAGATATTCGTGGTCAAAGTTAAAGTAAAAAGACTTTGACTTTTCAAAGTGGACAATAATTTTGGGACGGATGGAGTATTATTTATGATTTTGGTACATCTATGAGGGTATTACTAGATCTCTTCACCCAGGGCATGAAGAACCAACGGACCGGCCCTGATTTGGGTGTTCGTCAATCCACTGTTCATTTCTTTGGTAATTTAGAAAAAATAATGGCAAAGATGTTTATGCATGCCTTTTACTAACGAAGTGTGTCAACAAGACTGCAGAAAACAAGTAAATCTGACAAACGTGTCGTGTCGTGTCGATTTCGTGTCGTGTCAAAACATTAAACGGGTTGAAAGTGCTCGGCCCTAACCCAACCAGTTTAATAATCGTGTCGTGTCGTGTCAACCTGTTTATTTTCGTGTCGAGTTCGTGTCGAGTTTCGGGTTTGGGGTTTAGACTTTGTAAATATATCATGTCATTTTTCAAGTTGAAACACTAAGTATGTTGAAAGAATAGGAGTTTGAGGTAAAAAAAAACATGAAAAACTAGTAATAGAAGCATCCACACTAAGTTTATACAACAACCTTAAAAGATTAGGAGTCGGAGAGATGAATGACGAGGTTGCGAGGAAAAGAGAGTGGTCGAGTGAAACTATGGAGTATGAGTGAGAAAGTAACGACCTAGGTAGCTAAGCGACTTCCACATTATATAACACGTCAATCAGAAGTTTTTCTTTTAAATATGGTATTGGTTTTTGACATGTCCAATTTACATAAGAATTAGAAAAACTTAAATATAAATAAACGAGTCATTTTCGAGTTTTAAGTTTCGACCATGACATTACCCGTTTAATTATCGTGTCGTGTCGTGTCAACTCGTTTAATTAAACGGGTTGAAATCTCTTACTCAAACCTGTTTATTTCGTGTCGAGTTCGTGTCGGGTTGTCGTGTCGTGTCAGGTTTTGCCACCTCTAAAAACAAGCATTCATCGAAGATTATTTTGGGCTTTTGAATTTATACGTTCAGTAATTATTTCACGTCTTCATTGGGCCTAGAACTACCGGATAGTTAGGCTTTTAATATTACCACCGGCGGATTTGGTATGGATCCTGTATGGGGCTTAGGCAACTGTTAAATTTCATATACGTAGTGAAATTTTTTGTAGCCCTATCCACCACCTGTTGGAAAGAAGACAATTGAAGTGGCTGTACTACTTCTTGGATTCGGGTCTTCAATCCCCACACATACTTATCAATCTTTCTCTTTTCAGTGTTTATTTGAGGTTCTGCAAATCTGGCCTTCTCCATAAAACTCCTGGTGTACTCCTGTATCGAGTTAGACCCTTGCTGCAAATGCATAAATTCTTCTTCCAATCTTTTCACAGCCACCTCAGAGCAATATTCTTCGTTAAACTTCGTTTTGAATTGCTCCCACAGTAATGATCGAGTCAAATCAGGACCCAATGCCTTACTAAAAATCTGCCACCAATGTAACGCACTACCCGTTAGTTGGTTCGTGGAAAACTCCACTTTATCTTTTTCAGCACACTTACTAACTCGGAATACCTTCTCGGTATGCATTAACCACTCCATTGCATGAACCGGATTATCTATCCCTGAGAACTCTTTGGGTTTACAGCCAAGGAAAGTATTGTAGGTACATTCAGTCTTCTTTTTAGAAACTTCCCCGCCTTGAACTTCTTTTTCTATGCGGACCCGACTTTCGCCTTGACTTGCACTTCCAGGCTGCTTATCATGAGCTCGTTTTGCAGCCCCTTCATCCGGGTTATTCACCAGTGTAGGCAACAATTCCCTAACCACATCAGCAACTATAGCTCGTATATCCGGTGGATTTTCCTCCACTTGTCCCCTTGCCCCTCTTCCAACGGAGCCTTGAGAACATGCTGGTCCACCTCTTGAGGCTCCACGCCCCGAATTCCTCCCAGTAGGATTACTTCTCGTATTTCTCATACTTTAAAATTCAACAAACAATTAGGTTATATATAATAACAAACTTATATTCACCTAACTGTCCAACCTGTCTACTATCTCTCAAGGTTTAAGTCCAGGAATCTATTCTACAGACACCTAGTTCACTTAAACCACGACTCTGATACCAACTTGTAACACCCGACTTTTAGTACAAAAACACCCCAAAATTTTTTTTTTATTTTTAAACATAAGTTTTACACACAAAACCATATTAAAAGGGGTATAAGTTAATACAAACGGGTACAAGTGTATCTAGGAGTATATAATAGTATTATACATCCTCTAAGCCGGGCTGCTACGGACATCAACAATAGGTACAATGTCCTTAGTCACAAACTTTATCTTTACCCTTAGCAGGGTCGTTGTAACGACCCAAAAATCTCGAATTTATATTTGAGAAAATACGTAAGGAAAATCCGAGAAAAAAATGGTGAAAAAGGGTAATATGGTCATTTTACCATAAAAGGGTAAAATGGTCTTTCGACCCATTATAAGACCATTATGTAAATAATATGTATTGTGAAATAAAAAAAATATAAGAAATAAAAGTTTAGGTGAAATTTGAAGTTTTACCGCATGAATAGTGAAATTTGACCAAAAAGGGCAAAATGGTCATTTGACATGAAAATGACCAAAAATGTTAAGAAAATGTCAAGTTGGAAGTTAATGGAACCTTGGTTGCAAAGTTATGGGTCTTAGGACCATTTTTGTAGAAAAGCTAGAAACCAAGGGACTAAAGTGCAATTAATTTATAAAAAATTTAAATATAAAATAAGAGAGAGTTATTACTCTCTATGTCCAGAAACCAGTGGAAGAATCCAGAGAAAACTAGAGAGAGCGAGAGAGAGCACGGGAGAAGAAGAATTTCTCGAAGATCTAACAAGGAATTGAGGTTGGAATTGTTGATTCCAAGCCTTGAAAGGTAAGATTTTCCTTGTTCTAACCTAAGTTTTGGGTGTGTTCTTGATTTGGTTCTTGAGTTGAATTGAAACTGAAATTTCAGTTATGAATCATGTGGTTTAAGTGGCTAATACTTCCAATAAGTCATTAGTTAAGAACATAACTCAAGAACATGGAAGTAGATTGCTATTCTTGAGAATTTGCAATTTTGGTCAAGAACTTTAATTTCTGCATTTGATTGATTGAACTGATTTTAATGGATTAAAACCTTGTATTAATGGAGGGTTTTAGTCAGGGAACAAACCCCATATGATTAAGAACTAGATTAAGGACTTAAAATGTCAAAACTGCGTGCTACAGTGCCAAATCGCGACTGATCAGGAGCCTGCCCAGGCGCTAGGCGCAGTGCGCCCAGGACCTAGGCAGGGTGCGCCCAGGTGCAGTGCGCCCTGTACCTGGCGCAGTGCGCCTCCAGACAGGGACCAAAAATGTTAAAAACCATAAAGGTCAGAAACCATAGCTAGGCATGTCCGTTTGGTCTGAAATTTTTACCATAGCCTTAGAATGGTATGAAAACATATCGGGAATGGTCAAATCCGTAATCCGACCTTGCGGAAAAGTCACTGTAGCGGCAGTGGCTAAACTTCAAGTTTATGTCAAAACTTGATATTTGGAATTTGAGCTAGACTTGTCCAATTAACTCCAAATTTGAAATACAAGTCTAATACAGCATAAGACTTCATGGAAAAGTGTCGGAACTGAAATACGAACCCTCGGGGGTACTGTAGTAAAATACGTATAATATACGAGTTAACTAAAGTTGGTCATTTAAGAGTTATACACTTGTTTTGACCACTAAGGGTATAATAAGGACTCTAACATATTATAGAGTCAATTAGAATGTAAATAATGTATCATATATTATATATAGGTACAAGTCAAGTAATTGGACACCGAAAGGGTAAAGAATCGAGGAACGTCTAAACGACCTATCAAGAGTTATAAGGTGAGTACATGCAGTATTTTACCCATTCTGGGGTACATGGCAAGTAAGTATATTTAAGATTTCTTATAAAATCTCTTTATGTGACATTATATGCAAGAGTATTATTATCAACTTGTTTATGAAAGTATAATGCTATGTTTGAAGTTATGTTTTGAACTACAAGTCAAGTTAAATGATAGTATGTTGGTTTATGAACCAATTATGTGAAAGTATATTTTGATTACAAGTGATACATGTTTTCAAATATGAATGGCATATAGCCACAAGATGTTTAAGAAGTATGTTTGGTTACAAACTGTATATATTTTTGAGTATGAATGGCATATAGCCATAAAATGTGGAAAGTATGTTTGGCATAAAGCTTAGTATGTTAGAAAGATATGTTTTAAACATATGATTATTATATGATGAAAGCTATAATTGGCATCTAGCCATAAAGACATAAAATGATGTAGTTTGGCACCTAGCCACAAGTTATATGTATATGAGAAATGTTCAAGCAAGCAGCTAGTATTTTGTATGACTGGTAATTGTAGCAAGCAGCGTTAGTAAGGGAACTATGTTCCAACCTACCCGGGTTAGGTAAGGGGTCTACTGGGGACAAGCCCAATCGCGAAGTAGATCGCCTCAGCACTTCTATGGTGAGGATTGATCCGTTCTTTCTAGCCATAGAGACTTGGGGTATCACTTATAGTGATTAAAGCCCTAAGTATAAAAATCCAGCAAGCTTATAAAACCAGTCAAAGAAAGTAAGAACAATGTTATTTTCGTAAAGTATGTTATAGAAAGATTTTTGAAAAGTAAGAGTTGTATTATGAATCTATTATTAAGTTTTGAAAGAAAGTAATTATGCAAAGAATGATATGAAATGATTTTGAAAGGGATAAAGAGCTATGGTATAAAAATATTTTAAAACTTTGAAGGATGTTATTTTTGTAAAATATGTTATGAAATGATTTCGAGAAGTAAAAAGTATAGTATGATATTACTATAAAGTTTTGACAGAAGTTTTATGTTATAAGGTTTATAAAAGATGGAAAAGAAATTAAAGGTTTAAGTCTAAAACTCATGTAACTCACGAGACAATTTTTGTCTTACGTGTTATTTGTTTTGCCTTGTATTCCAGGTTTAATAAATTGCTATCAACGGGATGAAGTTTAGCTGGAGTGGAGCCTAAGTTAGCTCCTAATTTGGAAACAAGGTTTAATCCTCTTCTTGCTTACTATGGTTAGATTTGGTATGGATTTGTAACACCCACCGTTTTAAACATGTAAATAATCGGTTTTTTATAAACCGTATTTTTGTAATCATGTATTTATACACAAAAACCACAGTATTTGAAAACAGTAGAAATGGGGTGTCACAGTCACGCTCACCTACAGGGACATATCAAACAAACACTGTGAGCTATAAAGCCCAATGAGTAATCAAATCTGCAATAACAAGTATAAGAAAACAATCTCTATACAAGTCAAATCTACATCTGCTCTACATTTGGATTTCATTCCATAACACGTAATCACAAAAGGCTCACGAGCTTGCCCCGATCTCGCCTAGACTCACGGGCTTGCCCCGATCTCGTCAAATCAAATAATACTTTGACTCACGGGCTTGCCCTGGTCTTGTCTAATCAACTCATTCTTTGACTCACGGGCTTACCCCGATCTTGTCCTTTCATTGACTCACAGGCTTTCTCCGATCTTGTAACACCCCAATTTCTCACACAATTTTTTTTTCAAGACTTAAAAATACAAAATATTTGGTTATACATACGGGGTATTACTCTTCTGTATCATTGCCACAATTTAAACAACATATACTTTGCACAACGAAAGCTACCGTCCCACACTCGACTCTTCTAATTCCTTGCTTGATCACCTGAGTACATAGCATTTTAAAACAAATAATACGTAAGACATATGTCTCGTGAGTAATATGGGTTTTAGACCCAAAACAGTTTTCCATATTTTAAACATTTCCAAATTTTCATATTATTTAATTTCCTATGAGCGCACCCATAGGTTTTCCTTTTCATTTGTGAGCACATTCCTACGAGCGCACCCGTAGGTTTTATACGAGACGCACCCGTATAACCACTTCCTCAATAGCATGAAACAGATTCATCTACCAAGGTAATTAGACAACTACTTCGCGACGGGAGTTACCATCCCAGCAGTGTCTTTTGACCACCCCTACCGCAGCAGGCCGTGATCTCTATCCGGATACTTCTTAACTCATCAACAGGGCTCAATCACTTTATTACTTCCTTGTATTTCTCATTTATCTTTTGTATACATTATACTTACTATTTCAAAGTATCATTTCCAATTTCACAAAACTATTTTCAGTTCCATAAAACCATTTTCATTTTTATTAAATCATTTCAATTTCCATAAAACTATTTTGATTCCCAAAACATTGTATATAAAATTCATTTCTTTGTATAAAACCCATTTTGCTATGTACTAAAAAATCCACACATTACTCACCTGATGCGTAAAAGTAGGTCGCACACACAAGCACGTGATACTCAAGAACTCTTCTTCTTTCCCGAACCTACATTCCACATGGTACTGCTTAGAACGAATTAACGTTTACATTTATTACTTATAATTATATAAGTATACATGTGTTTTCCCGATACTCGACACGTACCGTGTCCCACTATACCCTCCCTTTACCTTATAATTACATCATTGAGGTTTATTAATTATCTTTAATAAGCATATAACACCCACCACGAACTCTAAGACGCAACCACGACCAAAACCCACGAAAGAATACTTGACAGCAAAGCTGATTTTTAGACCCACGACAAGATTTGCAATATTAAACCAATGAGAGATTGGAAATAAAATCCAATAAAAATCATGTGAAAACTAGACCCAAGAAGGATGTCACAGGGCCTGACCTCATGTCATTTTCACTTTCCATGAATAAATGAAAAATTCCCAAAGTTAACTGATACAATCAGTCCACCCACTGAACCACACCTTAAAGAAATATTAATCGCTCAAAATTGGTTAAGAACTGAACTCTCAAATTTAGTATGGGCAAAATAGACTTCAAAAGTGAACTAAGGCCACAGGCCTTGCCCCCAAACGATTTTTTTTTATATTTTAATATGAATTTAACAAGACTGAAAACCAAAACTGACAGAATCTGGACCAATTAGTGGAAATGGGCAATTCCACATGGCTTAGGTTCTGAATCAACTCAGGCCCTTTTAAGGGAACAAACTAGACACAAATAGAAATTCAAGGATATAAAGATCATCCAGAATGGACACTCACCCTATTTTATATGTATTTTCTAAGACAAAGCTAAAACAGGGGAATTACAATTGTCACATGAAATGACACTAGGGTTGGGTTTTCAATCTCCAAACCCATTAAGACCATGGTTAAGACCTCTAAGGTCAGAAACAAGTCCAAGGACACTTCCAAAATCAGAGAACTTGGGACACCATAGCATGATCCTTATAAACAACAAACACACCCAAGCACACACAAACACACCCCAAACTCGTGGTGGTGTGTTGACGGTTTTGAACAAGAGGAAGGGAGGAAGGAAAACTTACCATAGTAAGCAATCACAACTAGCTCTTCACTACACTTGGCTGATCACAACCCCATCTTCCCACCCCTCGCTTACACTTATGGCAGCAACAACAAAGAAGGACGAGAGAGAGAGAGAGAGACAAAACTAGGAGAGAGTGTGAGAAAAAGAGTTCACGGTTGGGAAGAAAAGAGATAAAACACTACCTTTTTTTGTGGCTGTAATTAAGAATCGAGGGTCGGTTCCATCTTCCAATCAAGCAACATCCCAACAAAACCCATTAATGCAATAATTTCCATTTGACACTTTTGGTCCCTTAGGTTTAGCCCTAGATTTTTATTTAACCCAAACTTAAAACATTCCACAATCCAAGTTTCTATAATGACAAATTTCACCCCTCGACATATAATAAATTTCTAGGATTATTATTATTATTATTATTATTATTATTATTATTATTATTATTATTATTATTATTATTATTATTTGTCGTAATAATCAGATTAAATTCCTTAAATCGTTTTTGGCGAAAAAGAATTTTAAATAAACTAATATCAATTAACGCTAATAAAAATTATGGCGTTACAAGTCTTCCCCACTTACAAGAATTTCGTCCCCGAAATTCAACTTTAACACCTCTAAACCAAACGCCTCAAGACACTCATATGACTCCTTGATCTATATAGGTTCCTTCTCATCCCAACGAATAGGGTTCCAACACCCTCGCATGTACGCCTCCTTGTGACGCGACATACCGATGCTATAGCTGGCAGTTGCCAGCAAAGACGAAATACAAACAGAGGTAGGTAAGCATGCATCCCAGCTGCCCCTCCCCCAAGGTCCAAGATACATCTCAACGTAACGTAATATATCTCATTTCATCTCTGACCACAACTGACCTTCAATCATATCTTTGCGCGTCACAACAACGAATAGTCTACATCCTAGAATTATCTAGGTTATTCTAACTTTCTTCTTTCGATCTGACTAGCAACCACCATAACTAAATACCGACGCGTAAGCTACTACCTCACTGCACTAGTTAATCACGACATTCAACCCCTGATGTAGCATATATCATGGCATACCATCTGTACGAATGCTATAGACTTGCGATAGTCCAACAACCCCAGACCTTGCTATAGTCGACTTGATTGCATAACTTTGCACATAATACTAGTATACACCACCCATACAACTTATATAGATAGAGTTATACTCTTCTTCCCTCCTAATAGGCGTAAGGGGGTAGGAAGATACCACCCCTAATACCCCTAAAATCTCAATTCATGCTCACAACATGTCATTACACGTGTGAATACACTATTGTCGTTTAAGCAACCTCTTCCCCTTCAAATGAACAATTCTCCCCCACTTGGGTTCAAACCCGATCCTACTTGATCCTTTCAGGGACATGCCACCTACTCCTGCAACAATGCTTCATGCTCTATTACTTTCAATCACATTGCATGTCTTCATTCTAACAATTTTAACTGCGCCAAAAGATTAATTTCATTTCTCATAGTCGCACTCGTCGACTTGACCGGCTCCCCCACTTTGATTGAACATAACACTTGCCTCGAAGCCTCGACATCTTTTTAGTAAGCACACTTTACTACCACCTCCCACTTCTTCAACTTCTTTAGAGAATGAAAAGTAGACCTAGCTTAACAACCCAACAACTCACATCAATGCCAAACACCATCTCATCACGCGTGTTTTGACGATGTAAAGACATTTACATCAACCATCGTATATTGCTCATCATCCGCTAGCCACTCTAACTGTCCCCGACGTCTCCTTGATCGTGAACTGTAAAGCTCAAACACATGCCCTCTCTGTCCCTGCCCTAACCGCTCTTGCAGCACATGACTGCTCCATCACTTACATCATCTCTGTGAATTTTCGTGTTATCCCATACAGGCTCTCTGTCGTCTGCTCCAAAGTAAAAAACTCGTGGGAACTCTGCTCCATCTCTACTTGGGGCACATACTACCTCTGGAACCGCGTCACAAAAATCCTCCCAGGTCAAAACCCCGACATGTTCCGCTGACATAGATGTGGTCTCCACTTTCTTTGATCAACTTTTACCAACCAATTTCTCATATCCACTTTTAGATACTATTTAGCTATTGTTTCCCCATATTCTTTCTTATTTACTGAGAAGAAATTTAGCTAACGTATTTTAACTATCATTTACTTCTCAAACAAGATTAAATTACTACTTAAGTTTTATCTTTTACCATTCATTATTCTTTACTTGTTATGGCTAATACCAAAGATAACTTTTACCTTTCTTATTACCCCAACTACATCATAATAACGTTTCAATAAAGACTTGCATTTCTGACTCAACAATTACTTGTTTTATCTCATCATACTTATTAAGCATATACTACTTTCATACTCATATAGATTACCACCATTTTTTTTCATAGACATTCAATATTTACGTCTCATACATTTTACTTATAAACTTTCTAAGCTTGAAACCTAAAATTTCTTTCATTGTATCTTTTACCATTTTTCTTTATGTGTCATAAGGCTATATGCCCAACACATTACATTACTTTTTCATTTAAACATCATTTCTTTACACTATTTACTTCTACGTATCTTAAGGCGATATACACTATATATTTCTTTACAACATTATATATTTCATATTTCATATAAGACTTACTTCTTATGTATATTTAGGTGATACACAACTGCCATTTAGTTTCTCATTATCTATCATTCTTTCGTATTTCGAGGCGATATGCCAAATGCATTATCTCACTCTTTTGCTTCACACTTTATAGTATTCTAATTAGAATACCTATTTTATAACTACCTTTATACTTTTATACATAATGTAAGCCCCAAAACTTACCCATTCTTTTATATTTATAAGCAAGTATAACCACATATATACACATTCTTTTACATTTCATAATTACTAGCCATGTACTGACCATTTCTCACAATCATTGGACACCTTTACCCGTTAGATTCATTCACATTCGGAAGTAGTAACTTCCTATCTGTTTATTATAATTCTTATTTTTCATTCCTTATCTTATATTTGATTATTTGCCTAGTACTTGCTTAGGCATTCTCTCTTATTCCTTACTTCATATTGATTATAGTCTTTAGTAATCATTTCTACATTCCTTCGGTTATCCTTGGTTGACATACCATGAGGTAACATTTCATCATTCATATTTCTTCTTATACTTAGTTTATGTGATCGCTGGATTTGATTCCAAATAATAATTCATCTCATCATCATTTTCTTTAATAACTTTCCTTATACTCCTCTGATTATCCTCATCGTTGTCTTATCTTTAATTTCTCGACTAACATTTGATTAGGCATTCAATCTTTATTTCTCAATTCATTTTTTTTAATCACTTTATGATAATGCGATATACTCATAGCCTTTAACATTTTTTTTTCCATTTTTTTTCCATTCAAGTAACTTACTTTGTTATATTATTCATTATAGCATTATACTTATGACTTAATTATTTGCTCCAACCATTAGATGCCTTTACTCATCACATTTCCTTCGGGCTTGGAAGTCAGAACTTCTCATTTCTAAATTTTCATTTCTGTCTTTGCTTCGTTACCTAATACTTAATTAAGTATTTTACTTTCATTTTATAATAACATATTTGATCACAACTTTTAGTACACATACTTTAATCCTCTGGTTGTCCATGGGAGACACATCATGCTACTTCTCAATATTTATTCTTTACTCTTACATACAACCATTGGGTTTGTCTACAATTATAAAACTCAGCTCATTTCCTTTTACTTTTCCCCATTAAATGTTTTCTTTATTCGTTCTTATATGAGTTTTATTCATATATATGTATTCATGTTCTTTTCCAATCTTTCTTTCTTTGGTCACTGTAGTGACACTACTTTTATCTTTATTCCATAATCATATCCCGTTTCCGTTAGACAACGGAAATTTTCAATTATACATTTTCTTTTATATTTGTACTATATACCCCATTTCTCCCAATTCCAATTTCTCAATAGATTTCTACATTCTTGTCATATATATATATATATATATATATATATATATATATATATATATATATATATATATATATATATATATATATATATATATATATATATATATATATATATATATATATATATATATATATATATATATATATATATATATATATATATATATATATATATATATATATATATATATATATATATATTACTATTTTTCTGAGATTCCATTACATATATTTTACATTATTCCCCATATGATACGGTGGTTATCACAACCATATATTTGAATTTTTCCCTCATTACCTTTCCCACACTCGTTATCTTATTTTTAATTCTTTACGTTCATATTTTAATATTTCCAATCATACTTTGTTTCATTACATATGTATATTAACCCTATGTCACTCACACCTTCTCCATTCATCCCTTATAGATTCGCATGATTCCCTTGTGGTTCCACCAGACTCAAATATATATCCTGTGATTATGATAGTACGGGCCCATATTATTATAACCACCTATACATATTTGCTTCCAGCTTTACCACCAGGACTCATGTTTCACTGTTTCAGATTTACCCCCACTTCTACTTACTTACGACCTCATATTTAAGTATGTACCTTACTTAACTCCTACACAGTTTAAGTCTAGGTTCAAGTATTGACACCTAGTTCGCTTAAACTATGGCTCTGATACCAAATTGTAACACCCCAATTTCTCACACAATTTTTTTTTCAAGACTTAAAAATACAAAATATTTGGTTATACATACGGGTATTACTCTTCTGTATCATTGCCACAATTTAAACAACATATACTTTGCACAACGAAAGCTACCGTCCCATACTCGACTCTTCTAATTCCTTGCTTGATCACCTGAGTACATAGCATTTTAAAACAAATAATACGTAAGACATACGTCTCGTGAGTAATATGGGTTTTAGACCCAAAACAGTTTTCCACATTTTAAACATTTCCAAATTTTCATATTATTTAATTTCCTATGAGCGCACCCATAGGTTTTCCTTTTCATTTGTGAGCACATTCCTACGAGCGCACCCGTAGGTTTTATATGAGACGCACCGTATAACTACTTCCTTAATAGCATGAAACGGATTCATCTACCAAGGTAATTAGACAACTACTTCACGACGGGAGGTACCATCCCAGTAGTGTCTTTTGACCACCCCTACCGCAGCAGGCCGTGATCTCTATCCGGATTGTTAAATCGGATTTGACGTATGCGGAATAATAATAACATGAAGATCGAATCAAATATCCAAAGTGCCGAATGATTAATATTCAAATAATCAAACATGTGAGAGTGTACAAGGTTATTGCATAAAGCACCAACACCTCACATTGTGAGCTATACCTAACAAATGACATAAACATGACTATATATAGGTAAGAGCTACAACTAGGGCAAGGCCCATCATAGTGGGCCATCTAAGCCCACCAAACATCAATCCATGTAGGGCTTTGTACCCCAACAATCTCCCTCTCAAAGATCGGAATGGATGACGTGGCATAGGAAGCGAATCAAGTAATGGCGTGAATAACAATCTCCCCCTTTTTATGATCAATGAGATCATAAAACTGTGTGGTCAAGAGACGCGCTCGATCCGCAAAAATCAATCAAATACTCCCTCTCGAAAAATGCATCGGGTTGTTTGAAAATTTTGTTGGTTTTCTATTTTTGGTTTTCTATGTGTTAGGCAGAAATTGTTTGTTTTAAAGGGTTTAAAATATTGGGTTTTGGATGTGATTTTGGTTTGGACTGAATAGCATGGATCCGATGGGGTATGTTGGGTTGCTTAAATGTTGGGCTGTAACAAAAATTAGGGCGGATTTGGAGATGGGCTAGGATCTTAAGGGGTTTAAGATCTGATCCGTGTAGTTTGAGAAATGAGGTCTGAATGCATCCATGAATACGTTTGACTACAAAGTCAAACTTGCTTTTCGTATATCTCTATCCCTTCTTCCCCGACTCGGCGTTTCCCGATTTGATTCAGTTCACCATCACCCATCGGATCTTGATTCAATCCGATTCACTTCAGCAAACTACCGAAGGCAAACCAGACTTTACATTTCGCTTCTTGTATCCGATTACAACATTTTCTCTCCCTTCGCAATCACCATCGTCGTTAATGGCTTCATCACCGAAGATCTCCATCTCACTTCGCCGTCTAATCACTTCTCCGATTTAGTTTTGCATCACCGAAGGCATCTTCCCTTCGTAGTTATCTTCTCCACCTGATCCGATTTACTGTTCCGATTGACATCCCTTCGGAACCATTATCGTCTCCATCCGATTCTCTTTCTTTTTCATCCTCATCGTTCCAACTTCACTTGTTTTTCTGTCATCCGATTCCAGCTCTGGTTTCACGTTTTCTTTCTATCGGCGAGTCGACCACCAATTTTGATACCGAAGACCTTCAGAATCATCATCAGTACTACCCTCTTCGGTGATGTTTAGACCCAAAAATCAAACCGAAGACCTTCTTCACTTCCAATTTCAATTGTTCCCTTCGTTTCATTCATCATTGATCGGTAATCAGACCTACGAAGTTGGCATTTGACTTCGGCTTCAACCCAATTGACCCACAAACACGTTTATTCCAAAATAAGGATGGGTTTGAAGATCTGGGGAAGTTGCGTCAAGATAATCACCGCCACATTCAAGAACACCCACGACACAGAGGATTGCCGATTCAAAATCAGTTTTCAATCTTGTTAGTTCCATTTTCATTTCCAATCAGGTGGGTTTTCTTGATTTCCAAAACACGCAACTACTGTCTGCGTGATTTGTTCTTGTGTTTTCATTTTGGATAATGTGATGTTCAACGCTCATTGAGATATAAATGCGTATATATAACTGATTGTGAGATTGTATCATTTAATCATGAATCTAAATCAAAAGATAAGAATATTTGTGTTTTGCGTTTTGATAATACCGATTTGGGAAACAGAAACTCATCGAGTAACAAAAGCTAGAATCAAAGTTCGTGAGGAACAGTGAGGTAATACTTTTCGTAATCGAGGCGATGAGAAATAGATCTAAGAAGGAAATAAACCGGATAAGAGATTGCATAGAAATCATTAACTGTATGGTAACCAGATGATCGATTTGGGGCAAAAGAAATGAAATTTGGGCATTAATGAACTGTGAAGAAAATGGGTTTTGTTCATATCCAGATTTGAAAATTTTATGCCCAAAAGAACTGTGAAAAGTGAATGACGAATTTGAAGGAAACATTAATATCCAACGATCAAAATAATCTGTAAAAGAAAGGATGAGCCAACTCTTTCAACAATAAAATCTTGATGATGAACATTAACATGAACACTATGATGAACACCAAGAACGAACAAGATGAACAATAACTCAAAAATATAAATGAATCCAAAAATTCATGAGAGACTCACCAACAATCCTTGAAACATTGAATCAATCTTCAAAAGTTGTCAAATCGAGATCGTTCCCTTGAAATAATCGCAAGATCTTCAAGGTACGGCTCTGATACCAATTGTTAAATCGGATTTGACGTATGCGGAATAATAATAACATGAAGATCGAATCAAATATCCAAAGTGCCGAATGATTAATATTCAAATAATCAAACATGTGAGAGTGTACAAGGTTATTGCATAAAGCACCAACACCTCACATTGTGAGCTCTACCTAACAAATGACATAAACATGACTATATATAGGTAAGAGCTACAACTAGTGCAAGGCCCATCATAATGGGCCATCTAAGCCCACCAAACATCAATCCATGTAGGGCTTTATACCCCAACACGGATACTTCTTAACTCATCAACAGGGCTCAATCACTTTATTACTTCCTTGTATTTCTCATTTATCTTTGTATACATTATACTTACTATTTCATAGTATCATTTCCAATTTCACAAAACTATTTTTAGTTCCATAAAACCATTTTCATTTTCATTAAATCATTTCAATTTCCATAAAACTATTTTGACTCCCAAAACATTGTATATAAAATTTATTTCTTTGTATAAAACCCATTTTGCTATGTACTAAAAAATCCACACATTACTCACCTAATGCGTAAAAGTAGGTCGCACACACAAGCACGTGATACTCAAGAACTCTTCTTCTTTCCCGAACCTACATTCCACATGGTACTGCTTAGAACGAATTAACGTTTACATTTATTACTTATAATTATATAAGTATACATGTGTTTTCCCGATACTCGACACGTGTCCCACTATACCCTCCCTTTACCTTATAATTACATCATTGAGGTTTATTAATTATCTTTAATAATCATATAACACCCACCACGAACTCTAAGACGCAACCACGACCAAAACCCACGAAAGAATACTTGACAGCAAAGCTGATTTTTAGACCCACGACAAGATTTGCAATATTAAACCGATGAGAGATTGGAAATAAAATCCAATAAAAATCATGTGAAAACTAGACCCAAGCAGGATGTCACAGGGCCTGACCTCATGTCATTTTCACTTTCCATGAATAAAGGAAAAATTCCCAAAGTTAACTGATACAATCAGTCCACCCACTGAACCACACCTTAAAGAAATATTAATCGCTCAAAATTGGTTAAGAACTGAACTCTCAAATTTAGTATGGGCAAAATAGACTTCAAAAGTGAACTAAGGCCACAGGCCTTGCCCCCAAACAATTTTTTTTATATTTTAATATGAATTTAACAAGACTGAAAACCAAAACTGACAGAATCTGGACCAATTAGTGGAAATGGGCAATTCCACATGGCTTAGGTTCTGAATCAACTCAGACCCTTTTAAGGGAACAAACTAGACACGATCCAGAATGGACACTCACCCTATTTTATATGTATTTTCTAAGACAAAGCTAAAACAGGGGAATTACAATTGTCACATGAAATGACACTAGGGTTGGGTTTTCAATCTCCAAACCCATTAAGACCATGGTTAAGACCTCTAAGGTCATAAACAAGTCCAAGGACACTTCCAAAATCAGAGAACTTGGGACACCATAGCATGATCCTTATAAACAACAAACACACCCAAGCACACACAAACACACCCCAAACTCGTGGTGGTGTGTTGACGGTTTTGAACAAGAGGAAGGGAGGAAGGAAAACTTACCATAGTAAGCAATCACAACTAGCTCTTCACTACACTTAGCTGATCACAACCCCATCTTCCCACCCCTCGCTTACACTTATGGCAGCAACAACAAAGAAGGACGAGAGAGAGAGAGAGAGAGAGAGAGAGAGACAAAACTAGGAGAGAGTGTGATTAAAAGAGTTTACGGTTGGGAAGAAAAGAGATAAAACACTACCTTTTTTTGTGGCTGTAATTAAGAATCGAGGGTCGGTTCCCTCTTCCAATCAAGCAACATCCCAACAAAACTCATTAATGCAATAATTTCCATTTGACACTTTTGGTCCCTTAGGTTTTGCCTTAGATTTTTATTTAACCCAAACTTAAAACATTCCACAATCTAAGTTTCTATAATGACAAATTTCACCCCTCGACATATAATAAATTTCTAGGATTATTATTATTATTATTATTATTATTATTATTATTATTATTATTATTATTATTATTATTATTATTATTATTTGTCGTAATAATCAGATTAAATTCCTTAAATCGTTTTTGGCGAAAAAGAATTTTAAATAAACTAATATCAATTAACGCTAATAAAAATTATGGCGTTACAGATCTTGTCCATTCATTGGCTCAACTTCCAAACTACCATGTTCAACTCCAAAACTGTTACAAGTTATAAGAGTTCAACCGACAAATATCACATCTGATATAAGTGAGATTACTCACTTGGATACTCGTTACAAATATTTCTAGTTGTTTCTTGCCTTCTTGCACGCGCCAAAACAGTTTGATTGGTACATATATATTTATTTGTATACACAATGATAATAGGTTAACAACTACTTCAATCGACTCTACTACACAAAAGTCCAGTATAATACAATTACAGATCATATCTAGATAATAATGCTTAATTTACCATCTTTCTATGAATTATATATTTTCCCGAAATATGCGTATTTTGCTACAGTACTCTCGGGAGGTCGTATTTTCATTTTGACAATTTTACATGAAGTTTCATACTATATTGGACTTATGTTTAAAATTTGAGGTCAAACGGACAAGCCTAACCCCAAGTTTCAAAATCAAAATTTCCAAAACTTCTCTTAACAAGAAGCTCATGTTTTTGCACCTGACGCGAGATCACGCCCCGATCTCTATGGATCGCGTCGCGATCCTGTCTGCATAGACCAGTTTCACGATTTTTCAGCTACAAACCCCTATTTTCTCATATTAAGTCCTTAATACACCACTTAATCATTAGGGGATTGTTCCAGGACAAAAACCATTCATTTAACATTTGGTTTTAACCATTGGAATCAATGATTCCATCCATTTTCAACAATTCCTGTTTTTCACATTTTTGGTCCAAAAACTAAAATTGTTCAAAGTTAACTACTACTACTGATTTCTTTCAACAAGTATTACATATGGGAGTCATTTAAAACCCATTAGAATCAACTTGATTATGTAAACTTGTATTCTAGGGTTCTTGGACAAAATTCCAAATTTCCAAGAATAGCAACATACTTTACTTTTGATATGTGTTCCTACTACTGAAAACATATTTGATGTTATAAATCATAAACACTTCTTATCTCATAACTGGAACTTCAGTTCCTAGTTCCTCTCATGAAGAACACATAAAAACTTGGCTAGAAATTCAATTTACTAACCTTATTTGCTTGAAAAACCTTCAATTCCAAGCTATTACTCCAACTTCTTGTTCTATCTTCAAGAATCCTGTAGAAATCGCCTTCAAGCTCTCCTTCCCGATCATCAAATGTTCAGCCACAATAATGGGAGATTTTCTCATTTTTGTATTTTCCAGTTTTTCAATTTAGCCCCTCAAGTTCCATTTATTGAACTTTTGGCAATATAATCAAATTTCATCACATAAGAACTTCATTTCTTACATTTTTGCCACAAGCAAACAATATTATTTCATATTACATCCTTCACATGGTCAAAAGACCAAATTACCCTTTTATGGTAAACTGATCAAATTACCCTTTTTATTATATTTAACTTATAATAAACTTACAAGACTAATATGATGTTACAGATGATCTTGCATTTTCGACGGTAGCTTCGTGACATCCATATGCAAGTTTTGACCTTTCAGTTTTCACTGCTGATATCTAGAACTCTAGATATAACTTCTCGAATACAACCCTATTTTCGTATGAATACGTACTGTTCTGCTGTCATATTGTTAAAATCATATAAAATCAATGGTACACCCAAATTGTACGAATATTATGTCCGTGGAAAGGCTTGGAAGTATAGTTCCTTCCAGAAAAAGGGATTAGCCTGATTCCATCTCTAAGTTGGGTGAAAAGTGTCATTTTCACATACTGGTTCGATTTTGACAGTTTTGATATCTTAACTTCATAAATTCGTATAAAATCATAGAAAAATAGTTAAGACTTGTGTAATATGTCCTTGGTTTGCTAAGACACCGAATTTTAGTAATATGAAATAGTTTTACGAATTGGAAGGGTTTGATGAAGGTTATAGTAGTCTTAAACAGACTGCTGTTTTGGGACATAATTTGAAATATGTACCTAATAATAAAATAAGTAGTATGAAGAGTTAAGGTCTACCTATTATCCCTAATAACACCTTAAAACACTGTATAGGATTATAAGGAGTATGCGTTGGTCGTTGGTTTGATTCTCAAAGTAGTTATACAGATTCTTCATTGCTGATTGAGGTGAGTTCCTCAGTTAGTCGTGTTGATGTTGTTTATCCTTACTTTAGCTCGTGTATGCTTATCAGATGTATGTGGGTAGTACTAGCTTGCTTGGGTGTCTAGTATGTGTTGATGTGTACATGGGTAGTACTAGGTTGTGTGATATCTGGTAGATGCATGATTGGAAGTATGTGAGTATAGAGTAAGGTATGCATGGCAAGAGGCACTGAGCAAGGTGAGCATGGCTCGGAGTGCTGAGCAAGGTAGTATGGCTCGATGTACTGAGGTAGATGTATGATTAGTGTAGAGCAAGGTATGTATAGCAAGAGGCACTGAACAAGGTACGTGTAGTTTGGAATACTGAACAAGGTAGCATAGCTCGATGTACTGAGTAAAGTAGACTTGTCTTTATTGTGATGTATGTGTCGTATCATTTCTGAAAGGAGTAGAGCATGTATGATTGATATGATGTGTATGTGTTGGAATTCACTAAGCTGTGTGTTTACCTTTCCCTTAAAATCATTGTTTCAGATACTTCTGGTACGGGTGATGGCAAGACTTGACAAGTACACACTGGCGCTGCTTCTCTTCTGGATTATGATTTATTTTGGCAATGTTATGTTTTGACTTCCGCTAATTGTTGATTTTGAATAACGACGACATTAAATGTTTTGGTTATTGAAATATGAATTTTGTTTGAAGTTTTTTAATAAAATGATGTTTTTTTATTAAATCACTGTTTAACAAAAAATTTAATTTATCATGAAAATTGGGAAGTTACACAGACACACACACACGTATCAAAGACCCACGAACAATCCTCCACTCAACCGCCCTTCCTCTTTGTAACTCGCTTGAGGATTGTAGTCAAAATATGCGACGGGAGGGGGAGGTTTCTTCCTCTAGATTGTGCAACCTCACAAGAACCAATTCCATAGCTTCTCCCCCTTGAGCTCACCATTTGAGCCTTTACTCTCCATGAGCTCCCTTCTCATCAAGACACTCCTTCTCTCAATATCAATGTATATTTTTGATGATGGTAGACAGGCCCGACCCAAGGGGAGTTCAAGAAGTTCCATTGAACAGGGCCTACCTAATCTTAAAGGCCTAAAAATTATGTAATATGTGGACTAACCCATTAGGTTTAAAGTTGAGTTGCAGCCAAAAAAAGAAAACGGCGTACAACTTCTTCGGTGCACGGCTTCGCTGCAAACAATTTTTCTCTGGAAATCGAATCGTCAAAGCTGAAAACCGTTTCCTTCTTCTTCGCTGATTACTGATTCAAGCATGAGGTAAAAAAAACTTAAAAACAACATCAATTATAATGGCAGCAACAACAGTTTCTTTCATGCATTCAAAAGTCGATTTCAGAAATTAGTAGAGTACCAAAAGATATTATGATTTTGTCATTCACTTCTTTTTCAGTTCTCCCTTTGCCGTTCTTGGAAATCAGAACCAATCCACTAAAGTTCTCGGTTCTCCTGTTTTGTTCTCAAAATTCGGAAATCACTCGTTCATATTCATAAAATGTATAAGAATTAAGAATGTTCTCATTTTTTTATCTTTTTACTTTATTTAGATTTAACAATTTTTTATATTTTTAGATATCATTTTGGAATCAAACCAGAAATCAGAGGATCGATGTGTTATACTTTTTATCTTTCTGAATCAAATCAAAATCAGAGAAGAAATGTATAGGGATCAAGAAAGTTTTCATTTTCTTATATTTTTATTCATTTCTAATATTTAATTTTGATTCGTTACTGAATTTTGCAGATTTTTGAGCGGACAGAATGCCTATAGTTTCCTACTTTAGTTTCAAGTAGAAGCAAGTTTTTGTATATTATTGTTGAATGAAATTTTATCTTTTAAGTATATTGCAATTGAAAATGAAATATTTGAATCGTTTTGTTTATATTTTTTTATCTTTCAAGTTTTAGGGCCTATCTTTTACTAGATTGCATAGGGCCACCGAAATATCGTGACCGACCCTGATGGTAGAGTTGGGTGGTGGTAGATTCTGAGTTATAGAAGGGGTGGGTGGTAGTATTTGATACTAGAGGCAGGGATGGTGATCGTACACATGGATAGAGAGGAAGTTTTTTCTTTTAAGTATGTGAATTAAAATTAAAATTAGAAATAAAATAATTAATTTACACCAATTTAATAGAAAAAGTTAAAGTAATAACAAAAAAAGGGACCAAAACTGCAAAAATGCAAACTATAAAGACCATCACTATAAAAATAAATATTTCGACTAAAAATATAAAAATATGCCACCACAAAGACGAAAACAATAATTTACTCTATATATTATGATCTCTCAAGATTTAAATAACACGTGCAACTTTTATAAGATTGTTTATTATATCGGGTACTCGGGGTCTTTATTGCGAGCAATTTATAATCTTTATATTATTGGTTGTACTGTAGCAATAGACCGGTATCTTAAATAATAAAGACACGCGGTGTACATTGTTTGGATCTTATCTTTCTGCTTGCATTAAATTCTGGTGTAGCTGTATGGCTGAATCTCGGTTTTGGTCGGATGTTTTGATCAATGAAAACGTCTACCAATAACAATACAACACAAGTGGGAAATATGAAGCACGTGGTAATATATGTTTTTGTTTTCAAATTAATGGTATATGCTATATGATATCTCGTTAGCATTCTGGAGATGGTGGTTACTAGGGGTGTGCGCGGTGCGGTGTGGTGCGGTTTAGAGGTAAAACCACAGACTGCACCGCATATGCGGTTTGAAATTTTTTGAAACCACAGACCGCACCGCAAATGTTCTAAACCGCGTTATGCGGTGCGGTTTGGAGTGGGCGGTTTGTGCGGTTTGAATGCGGTTTGTGCGATTTTAATACGGAAAATTCCATTATATTTTAACATTGCCAAAATTGCTTACAAATAGGATAAAAAAACAAATATTATTACGAGATTCAACATCGCCATTACCCATAAACATATTGTTGAATAATTTCCAAGGAAGCAAAACGAAACTAAAAATTATCTCCCTACAAATTGTCATTTTAACACTAACAAGCTTGTAAGTGAATGATGCTCGAACTTGCTAACAGAAAGTACTTCATGAACATATTATTGTGATTGCCATCAATATATATATATATATATATATATATATATATATATATATATATATATATATATATATATATATATATATATATATATATATATATATATATATATATATATATATATATATATATATATATAGTGCGGTGCAGTTTGAACAGCGGTTTCGTGACTATAAACCACAAACCGCACCACATAGTGCGGTTTACAAAAATTATGAACCGCAAACCACACCACGGAGTTTCAAAACCGCATTATGCGGTGCGGTGTGGTGCGGTGTGAGCGGTTTGTGCGGTTTATGCGGTTTGGTGCACACCCCTAGTGGTTACACCGACGGGAAATCCAGGAAGAAATCTATAGGGTTTGAGGATAGCGATGGAGCGACGCGTTAGCGATTGGTGGCGGCTAGGGCTCGAGAGAATATTTTCATATTTTTTCATAATCCGTTTTTACAGCTTTATTTTTTACTTTATAAAAGATGGAAACGGGGTGGAGAACTCAGAATCGGATATGCCACTCGTTAGTGATTAGGTCATTTGTGGTTTAGGGTTTTTAGACGCGTATTTAGTTTATAGATGGATGCAATAGAGGATTTTGTACATACTCTTAAAATTAAGATTTTAATGCTTAAAAGGATTGTAAGTTATTTATGTATTTTATATATATATATATATATATATATATATATATATATATATATATATATATATATATATATATATATATATATATATATATATATATATATATATATATATATATATATATATATATATATATATATATATATATATATATATATATATATATAAAGTTCAATTGAAAATTTTAAAAAGCCTAGGAACCTAAAAACCCATTTTATAAATTTTTTTCTACACAATATTTTTCAAAAAAAAAAATATACCTAAATTTTTAATATTATACCATTAGAAGATTTAAAAAACAAAATTAAAAAAATCATTTTCTATATGCATATGCATATAAAAATGATTTTTTTGAATTTATTTTTTTAAAATCTTTTAAACATTCTATATACGTCACATTGTTTTTTTTTTTTTTTGGGAAAAAAACTGTTTATATATGCATATATGCATGTACATATGCATATGCATGTGAAAAAAATGATTTTTAAATCTCTTAGACGTTCTATATGTCACATTGAAATAAAAATTTTGAAAAAAAAAATTATATATCCATATATGCATATATACATGTAAATATTATATGCATATGCATATAAATAAAAAACAATAGCTTTTTTTAAACCTCTTAGACGTACATAAAAAAATTGGGTGAAATTATTTTTGAAAAATATTGTGTAAAAAAAGTTCCTAGGTTCTCTATTTTTTTTAGGTTCTCTCATGATCTCGACTCTCTATCTCTCTCTCCCCATATATATATATATATATATATATATATATATATATATATATATATATATATATATATATATATATATATATATATATATATATATATATATATATATATATATATATATATATATATATAAAAGACCCTAATCCCGAGAAGTCCTAGGTTCGGTTTTTTTAAAGAGTCAAGATTCAAGGAATCCGGAACAAATTTTGAGAAAATGAAGTTTGGATGATATTAGCGCCGGTAATGATCACATTAGCGATGCTAATGTTGGCTAGGATGGGTTCTCGTCTTTTTCGCGCCATTAATTGCCAGCTGTTTGTAGAGGGTCTGCATGATCACCATTAGCGACACTAACCTTAGGGTTAGCGGCGCTAATATTGGATTTTAGGCCAAAACCCTAGATTTTCATGATTGGGTCGTATTTGAGGGTGGGGAACCCTAGGGCAGCCGCCATTTGCTCCCGTTCAGCCTCCAAACTCGTCCTTTTGCTCTCTCTAGCTCTCATGGAGGATTTTCGGTTCTTTTAGTGATCTAGGAAGATGTTATTGAAGAGATTAGGATTGTTGGTGATGCTTGGTGTTGCTAGGAGGCTTTCTTCTTGTGAGAATTATCTAAAAGCTCTTGTTTCTGGACCTTTGTGAGTCAAGTTCTTACCTTTATGCACTTTTATGGTTTTTATTATGATTTAAGCATGTTCTTATGGATTGAATAAGTGGAATGGCCCTTTGTAGTGTTTGTCTATGGTTTGGAAGGATAAAGTTGGAAACTTTATGCCTTAAATATCTGATTTGAACCTTTAGGTTGGTCTTGAGAGTAAGCTAAACTCTCGATGGTGATTTTGGATCACTTTGGACTTGAATCTTGTTCATGATCTTATTTAGTGATGTTTGGGAGAATAAAGTTAGAATCTTCATGGATTTTGGACTGTTTGGAAGGCCCCTGGAAGGATTAAGACTTTGGCTGAATGGATTAAGAGCTTAATGGACTTTTGGACCTGTTCATAGGTAGCGACGCTAACTGTGTCTATTAACTTCTGTTGACTTTGACCTTTGACCGTTGACTTTTTTGATCGGTTTGACTTTTGGTCAAATTTGAGGGTTTTGGACACAGGTCTTATAAGATTATCCTGTTTGGGATTTAGGATGTTCTAAGTAGAGTTTATCTTTTTAGGACGTTCGCATTGTCGGATCCGTGGACGCGCGTGAGGAGTGCTGTTTGGCCTTGCAGATCAGGTGAGTCTTCTCCCTATACTATGGGTGATGTTGCATGTGTAGGTAGCTTTATTACTTTGTGTAATAATACGATGTATGTGCCTTACGTGTTTACTGACAAGATCGGGGCGAGCCCATGAGTCAAATAATGAGTTGATTAGACAAGATCGGGGCAAGATCGTGAGTCTAGACAAAATCGGGGCGAGTCCTTGAGTCAAAGAATGAGTTGATTCGGTGACGGACGGAACGGGGCGACCTCATGAGTCCTAGCCGAGGCGATCGTGCTGAGCCCGAGAGCCAGGTCGATCGGGGCGAGCTCGATGACCTTTTGTGATTGTGTTTATGTGATGGATCGTGTGGTATTTTGGGGAACTCACTAAGCTTTGTGCTTACTGACTTGAGCTTGGAGCACGACACGACTGTACCGCATCTGAGGTTTTGATAATAAAGTCTTCTGCTGTTAATGTTTGTAAATATTTTGATAAATACGATTATAATAATTGAATAACAAAGTTTTAATTTGGATGGTTTTATTTGGTAACCCGTTTTATGTATTTGAACCGTTTTTAAAAGAAAATTTTTAATTGGACGCACATCTAGCGGACCATAGCCAAAAAGCCTACTTCGTTTTTTATGTTTTTTTACTTTTAAGCTTATTCTTCTTTTTTTAAATGATATAATTATACTAAAATTCATAATTTTCACCCTATATAAATAGACATCCATATTAATATACGATTTTTTTTATATTTCAAGTTCGTCTAGATTCACTTTGTGAACCTGAACTGAATTGCATTGTTTTAAAGATATTTATTCACATATAAATGAGAATTCTATATGATTTTTTCAATAACTTTTGAATAATCACAAGTGAATTTTAAGCAAATTCACATGTGAAAACAAAAAATATTAATGTGAGAACAAATCAGAATCGTTTATTGTACTAGATCTACGATTATAATCAAAAGCATAAATTTGGGAATATTTATATATTATAATTTGAATATTTTAAATTTGTTATATTATAAGGGAATTAGAGTAATTTTGATTGCATTATATTTGTTAGTTCCTATAATCTCTCTCTCACCTCTCACCTCTCACATTCTCTCCCTTCCTCTTTACACAACGCTCCGAATTCAAAAATAGAAGGAAACGACCTAGCCGTTGCGATCTATTTAGGGGAATAACCTCCGCAGAAACTCCACATATGTACTCGTTCTTCTATTTTTTTCGTTCTAGTGTGATGTTTATATGCTTGCATATGTGTTATTATGGGCAAGTATAATGGAATTGGTAAGCGTTATGTTTAGAAGTTTGGCAAAGAATGCTGCTAACGCATCAAAGAATGGGCGAGAATATGTTGGAGATATGTGAACACTGTAAGTTTCTTCTTTGCATTGATTAATCGAATCTTATCATTTTATTTGATCCATCTGTTTATCTATCTATGGTTTCTCAAAATTGTTTCTAGAGTGTTGATAAAAATTATAAAGCATTAATGTCTGCATAATTTTTTAGTGTGCATATATAAAGTTTTACCTAAAGAAATCACTATTAGATTTATACGGTGCCGAGTGGAAGGTCCTTCGCTCAACGGATAAAAGTTACTCTAGGGATAACAGACTGATCTTCCCTAAGAGCTCACATCGACGGGAAGGTTTGGCACCTCAATGTCGGCTCTTCGCCACCTAGGGCAGTAGTATGTTCCAAGGGTTGGGCTATTCGCCCATTAAAGCGGTACATGAGCTGGGTTCGGAACGTCGTGAGACAGTTAGATCCATATCCGGTGTGGGCGTTAGAGTATTGAGAGGACATTTCCCTAGTACGAGAGGACCGGGAAGGACGCACCTCGATCTGGTGTACCAGTTATCGTGTGGTTTTGATCCATTTTTAATTTCAAATTAATGACCACCATGATATATTATATGATAATCTCAAGTAATATAAAAGTCATTAGTTATATTTAGGTTGTGATTCTTGCTAACAATTTCGATGAATTATCTCCGTGTATTATTTGATTGACTTGACGTTTTGTCCATATTTAAAAAAAATTGAGAATATCGAAATTAGGGGAATTTGAAGTCGAAGTAGTTTATTTCAGATCAAAAGATTTAGCACAAGAATAAATTAAAAACCTATAATACAATGTGCTTGAATCATTTATGATTAAAACTGTACTATATTTTTCTTCAGTATATTATGTTTTATATTCATTTACGATTATAACTTTGCATGTGTAATGTATTCGTTTGCCGCTATAATAATTTATGATTATAACTATAACCTTTTATGCGTTATAATCATTTAACTTTGGATAGGTTTAATATGGTCATAATCATTTATGATTATAACTATAATTTGTTATAATCATTTATGATTATAACTATCATCATATATGAGTTATAATCATTTAACTTTGAATATTATGTTTAAAATTGTCATAATCATTTATGATTATAACTATAAACATTTATGATTATAACTATAATCATCTATGAGTTATAATCATTTAACGTTGGATATGTTTAATATGGTAATAATCATCTATGATTATAATTGAGTAATTCCTTAAATGCAGTCGCATGTACTCAACGTACTTCCTTTCTATTTCGGGTCTAACTGACCCTTTCTTAAAATGATATGGGGTAAGACTATCCATTTTCTAGAATCCAATGTTTTTAAGGTATCTTATTCTCCATTAACCCCTTTTTACTCTTTAAACAATCTTAGAATCTCTACAAATCTTCCCAACCTTTAAAAAAATCTCAAATCTTTTTCAAGAAAAATGGTGAAATCTTCATAGTCTATAATACCTTCATCAAAAAGACAAGAAGGGTCTAGTTTCACGGTTAAGGATGGTAGAATCACGATTGCATCAAGTAACTATCAAGCAAATTTTGATCCGAACAAATATGAAGAATCATTTATTATCCTACATGATATTCTATCCGTTTCATCCGTTGACTGCTCATTTCATGTTTCAATAAATAAAGTTCCATTAAAAATGTTATTGAAGGTTGTTTTGTCTATATGAAAACTCTAAGATTCTAACAATGTGATGCTTAAAATGGTGAATGATCAAAAAAGTAATGTCAACAAAGGAGATCTTCTTGAAAGCTATATTGTGGCCACCACCAAACCCATGTTTCATGATTCAGAAACCCTCAAATGACGATATTTATAAAATATTGTATCAAATGGGTTACTAAATTAAGCTCAAGATCGTTGGGGATTTAAAAAAGGTTAGATTTCATGCAATCTGGCAGTTTCTAGTTCATTACATCGTCTGATGCCTCTGCTCCAATGTTGGTGGCACCAACAAACTTAGAAAACCCATGCTTGAAATTTGGTGGGGCATATTTCATTGGAAGTCTTATGGACTACCACACCATTCTTTAGGAAGATTATTTGATATATGTAGGAGTGGGGCAAAACAATACTGATCACCACATTACATTATTCGGCTCTTTTCCAGAGGAAGGTTTACTCCTCCCTCAATGTCTCTATTCGAGAAGATGGAGACACCTTCATCACTTAATATTTATACATGTATTCTCTTATTAAAGATTAATTTTCCTTTGGCTCTATGAGGCGTTTGCCTAAACCTATGTTAAGCTTAATTGATCCAGCTTCCGAGGTCTTAGCCCAACATTTAAAAGCATCAGAATGTATAGCACCATACCCTCCTACCCGGCCGTGAGACCCGTTTTCGTGCTAGCTGTGTTTGGTGTATTTAACTTATAATTATTGTTGTGTAAGAAAAAATAAGTGAAAGTAAAAAGTATGTTAGTTTTTACTTACAATACTATACATAGACGTTTGAAATGGTAGAACATGATAAATACCTTCTTATATATGTGTGGCATGGCTTAGAACCTGTTGTAGGTGAATTTTGATGATGTGTGGTGGTTAAACAGGAAATTGGTGGAAGTATGGCTTAACAGGGGAGTTAGCGCCGCTATCCTTAGTAGATAGCGCCACTAACTAAAGAAGGTTGTTATTTGTAGTGTAATTTGGAAAGTAGAGTGTCAAAATGGGAATTGATTTGAGTTAGCGATGCTAACTCTAAGTGTTAGTGATGCTAACTCTAAGTGTTAGCGCAGCTAAAAGTTTAGAAAGGGACAGCTTACACGTGTCATTTGAATTCTCGGAGACCGTTTCTCCATTTTCTTTTCACACTATACAGCCTACACTAGAGACTTTCTCGATGCCCTTACTTAGAACTATGGCAAGGCATCTCGTGGATAGCCATAATGGTTAAGAACCCTTGGGAAATCCAGTTACACCAACATCACTCACAATTCTAATTAGTCATGGGACTGGCACTCCAATACAAATCATATGTCACCAGATTTCTAATGAAATCTAGTTGGTACTAATGTTATTTTTGAACTTGAAAAACAAAAAAGAGAATTTTCAGATAAATAGTTGGTGGATCATACGATCAAAGAACTTTCCAAAGAGTCGCGGAAAGAGAAAATTTAGAGAGAACATATAACAAAGGAAAAAGACGAAAGACACTTGTCACATTTTTTGAATAATGCACTTGAATTATCTGCTCGACCAAGGCTCATACATAAAGTAAGATTTTGGTTTTCAAATCTGAACAAGAACAGTTGAAGGCCAGCCTTGTAGAAATAAAAGCAAGGAAACAAGTACATATAGAGCTTTATGGTATTCAACTTGAAAAAACTTTCAGTATAACTGAGGTGAAAAAGGTAATTGATAACTTAAGCGAAAAAGAAACGGAGAAAAATGAGGACAAAGCTTAGGTAAAGGCAAGTAAGGAAATGTTAGAGGCATATGCTAATGCAAAAGTTAAAGAAGATTGGCTGGTGAATGAGGATGCTAAACAAAAGGCCAATGAAAAACAGATTGTTGAACTTATGGGTATACAACGAGAGTCGGCTATGCATTCCTAAACATCTGCCCAAAAGCAAAGAGAATCTATTGGATTCTAATAGGTCGCCAAGCATTCAAGCAGATCTTGTCGGACCTCTCCTCTATATATAAGAAGAAGAAACTGAATCTCACAATTCAACCAACCACTCTAAATCATTAAACCCCTCCTCACCCCATAAAAACGAAAGTCGGTTTTGAAGAAGAAGAAGATTGCACTTCCAAGCAATTCAACCAGTTTAAAATATACCCTGTCATGAGATTTTGAGCACTTTCAAGATAGGGTATCACATATGTAATAGATTGTAGAAGAAGGAATGAGAAATATTTATTGATGGAAAGGATCGACTCGATGATTCAAGTGGCAAAGGACTCACAATTTCATAAAAATACAATGTGAAGGAGTTCAAGGAAGTGGTTTTAAATATTACTCTTCATAAACCATTTACTGTAAAAATTTGGCGTAGAACCATGAAGCAACCAAGTACATTTATCTTTATTTGAATTTACATCTTTGCCTTTACTTATTTTGTTTACACTCGCCTCTGTTGTATTTATTACTGGAATAACCCCTCTACATATACCCCTTAGTCTGACATTATCATTTTCTGAATACAACATCTCTCCTAGTTTTTGATGAATGCCATTTAATTTTTTTCTTTCAGTTATTATTTAGTCTAAATTTTTTTCCTAACATAAAAGCTCTACTTGTGAACTTGACCTTGACTATACTTCTTGTGTTCATGTAGTTGCTTTAATATTTCCTTCCTTTTTCCGTCATCATCAAAATTATCCTCCAAAAATCTGTTAGGATCGAGACACTTAGCATACGAACACTAAACTCACACACTCGGCTCACAAATTAAGAACACAAGAATTTAACGTGGTTCGGTCCAAAATGACCTACGTCCACGGCGGGTAACTAGAAGTTTTATTGCTCTGTGTTTATTTGTGTTGTGTGGTACATCTGTGTTCTTTGTGCAGCCTCATATTTATAGGCTTAGGAATACAATGTGAATTGGGAATTTTTGAAGTCAAAGAAATAGGCAGAGAAGAGGCCTTCCTCCCTTTGTTGACAAAATCTTCCTCCTTTTGTTGACAAAGCCTCCATATTCTAACAATCTCCCACTTGGAGGCTTGAACAACTTAGTCTTTCTCTGCCATCCAAATCTTGATCCTTAAACACACACTCTCTCTCACTTGAAGCCACGAAACAATCTTCACCTGTGCTTCAACTGTGTATTAAAAAAAACACTTTTGATCTTAGCTCCTTCCTAGTTACCCTGGCCTTCTCTTCAATTATCCTGAAGGCTAGTTGAAGCTATGCAAAGCTTCAACTTCTCTAAGGCAACAACCTTAGTCAACATATCAGCTGGATTTTCAGTTCCTTTGATCTTCTTCAACTTCAGAGTACCATCATTAATTCTTTCTCTGATGAAGTGATATCTCAGCTGTATGTGCTTTGTCTTTGAATGGAAGACAGGATTCTTTGCAAGGTGTATTGCACTTTGATTATCACAAAACAGTGCACAATCAACTTGTTCCTTGCCAAGTTCTTCGAGAAAGTTCTTCAACCATATAAGCTCTTTGCTTGCTTCAGCAACTGCCATATACTCTGCTTCTGTGGTTGAAAGGGCAACACTTTTCTGGAGTTTAGACATCCAACTCATTGCAGTGCCTCCCACTGTAAAGACATACCCGGTAGTGCTTTTGTATGAGTCTTTGCAACCACCAAGGTCTGCATCTGCAAAACCCTTCAGAATGACATCTTTCCCTTTAAAATGCAATGCCACTTTTGAAGTCCCCTTCAAATATCTTAGCAGCCATTTAACTGCTTCCCAATGTTCTCTCCCTGGATTAGACATAAATCGACTAACAACTCCCACTGCATGTGCAATATCTGGTCTCGTGCATACCATTGCATACATGAGACTACCAACTGCAGATGCATAAGGTACTTTAGCCATTTCTTTCTTGTCTTCATCTGATTTGGGTGACTGAACTTTAGAAAGCTTAAAGTGACTTTCCAAAGGTGTGCTTCTGATCTTGGCATCTTTAAGGCTGAACTTCTCTAATACTTTCTCAATGTATTTCTCTTGAGAGAGTGTCAAAGAGCCATCTTCTTTGTTTCTGAAAATACTCATCCCGAGTATTTGGTTTGCAGCTCCCAAGTCTTTCATTTCGAATTCTTCAGACATTTGCCTTTTTAACTTCTTGATCTCTGTCATGTCTGAGCCTACAATCAACATATCATCTACATAGAGTAGTAGAATGATATAAGAACCCTTAAACTTCTTGATGTAACAACAATGGTCATTGTCACATCTCTTGTAACCAACTCTTCTCATGAAGTTATCAAACTTCAAATACCATTGTCTGGGCGCTTGTTTCAGACCATACAAGCTCTTCTTCAATTTACACACCAAGTTTTCTTTGCCTTTAATCTGAAAACCCTCTGGTTGTGTCATGTAAATCTCTTCATCTAGGTCACCATGTAGAAAAGCTGTCTTGACATCTAGCTGCTCTAGATGCAAACCTTCTGCTGCTACAATACTGAGAACAAGTCTGATAGTTGTCATCTTCACTACTGGAGAGAATATTTCATTGAAATCGATTCCCTCTTTCTGTTGAAAGCCCTTGACTACTAATCTTGCTTTGTACCGTTTGGTACCATCATGTTCATCCTTGACCCTGAAAACCCATTTGTTTTGAAGAGCCTTCTTCCCAGATGGAAGCTTCGTTAGAAGCCAGGTCTTGTTCTTCTCAAGCGACTTCATTTCATCTTTCATTGCTAGCTCCCACTGCAATGAATCTTTCAACCCCATAGCTTCAGAGTAACACTGGGGTTCACCATTTTCTGTCAAAAGAATGTAGTTGACAGATGGTGAGTATCTTTGTGGTGGTCTGATGACTCTGGAAGATCTTCTTGGTTGAACTTGAGGTGTGGCTGGGGACTCTGGAGCTGGAGGGCTGGTTTCTTCATCTTCAGAGTCATTTCTAGAATCGTCCTCTGAGCTCCCACTGTCAGTTGAATCATCCCCAGATTCAGGGATTTCAACTGAAGCTTCTTTCTTCTTTTCACCACCTTCATATTCAACGTACTCCTTCTGGACTTTTGGTGTTTATGTCTTTGAATAACTCAGCTTTGTTAAAGATGACGTTCTTGCTTCGGATTATCTTTCTGCTTTCATTATCCCAAAGCCTGTAACCCATTTCGTCTGACCCATAACCAATGAATGTGCACTTCTTGGTTTTTGAATCAAGTTTATCCCTGTCACTATCTTTTAACAGACTGTAAGCACTACAACCAAAGACTTTTAGGTGTTTGAGACTTACTTCCTTCTCTTGCCACATTTCTTCCGGCAATTTAAAATCCAAGGGAACACACGGTGAACGGTTAATCAAGTAGGCTGCAGTGTTAACTGCATCAGCCCAGAATGTCTTAGGTAAACCGGCATTCAACCTCATGCTTCTAGCCCTTTCATTCAAAGTTCTATTCATTCTCTCAGTTACACCATTCTGCTGAGGGGTTCCTGGGACTGTTTTGATCATCTTTATCCCTTGCTTGGCACAGTAGTCAACAAACTCCTTGCTTATGTATTCACCACCATTGTCCGACTTCAGGCATTTTACCTTCAAATCAGTTTCATTTTCAACAGCAGATTTCCATATCTTAAAAGTATCAAATACATCAGATTTATTTTTAAGAAAATAGACCCATACCTTGCGTGTTGAATCATCGATAAATGTTACATAGTAGTTTTTGCCTCCTAGAGATGAAACTGGTGTTGGTCCAAATACATCCGAGTGAACAAGCTCCAACTTCTGAGCTTTCGGTGTCTTCCCCGTCTTTACAAAAGTAACCCGCTTTTGTTTCCCGAGAACACAAGATTCACAGAATTCTGTTTCAACTTTCTTCAAGTCTGGAAACTTCCCTTTCTGAGCCAACATCTTCAATCCCTTATTGCTCATGTGTCCGAGTCGTTGGTGCCATAAATTAGATGGACTCGGATTTGTGGTTACGGCATGAACACCATCACTAGGTATCTCTACCATGTATAGAGTGCCTTTCTTCTTTCCTTTGGCAATCACCAAGTTGCCTTTGATCACTTTCCATTGTCCACCCCCAAAGTGAACATCAAACCCTTCATCATCCAACTTACCAACTGAGATCAACTTTCTCCTTAAGTTTGGAATAACCCTGACATCTTTTAATGTCCACGTGGTTCCTAAGGAGGTCTTCAAATCCACGTTTCCAATGCCCGTAATATCAAGCACTTGATCATCGGCCAAACGAACTTTTCCAAGAGCACCTGTTTGTAGGTTCTTGACCATATCTGGGCATGAGACGGCATGGAAAGAAGCACCTGAATCCATAATCCAGGATTCTGCCGAATTCTCAACGCAACATATGAGAAAATCTTCCGAATCTTCAGAGGATACATTGTTTACTTCTTTCTTTTCAGCTTGTGGTTTTGGGCATTGGCTTCTAAAGTGACCTTTTTCTTTGCAATTCCAGCATTCAATGTCTTTTCTGGTTTTTGACTGGCCTCTTTTTCTGGACTTTGATCTGCCTCGACCACGTCCTCTTTCGTTTTTTCTTCCTCTACTTTCTTTATGCAATATAGAACTAGAACTAGAAGTCTCACCATTGCTTCTCCGTCTGATATATTCATTTACAATTAAGTCACGAATACTCTCGAAAGTGAGTTTGGTAGTGCCAGATGCACTACTAACAGCTGTGACTGTACCTGACCAACTGTCGGGTAAAGATGATAAAAGGAGGAGCGCTTGTACTTCATCTTCAAACTTTATTCCAACTGAGGCTAAACGAGAGATAATTGAGTTAAACTCGTTTATGTGAGCGGTAACTGACATGCCTTCCTTCATCTTGGTGTTAACCAATTGTTTGATGAGGAACACTTTGTTGGAAGCGGACGGCTTCTCGTACATGTTGGACAAAGCCTTAAATACTCCATAAGTAGTTGTTTCATTGACAATGTTATACGCAACACTCTTCGCCAATGAAAGCCTAACTACGCCCAAGGCTTGTCGATCCAACAACTTCCAATCTTCATCATACATGTCATCTGGTTGTACGCCCAACATAGGCAAATGCAAACTTTTCTGATACAGCATATCTTCAATTTGCATCTTCCAAAATCCATAATCGGTACCATCAAACTTCTCAATTTTAATTTTACCGTCTTCTGCCATTTTAACGGACAAAATGCACTTTTCTTTCAGAAATTAAGGGTGAAAAATGCAATTTTTCTGAAATTCAGGGGCTAAACTGCAATTTTCTGAAAGTTTAGGGGCTAAAATGCAATTTTCTGAAAGTTCGGGGGCTAAACTGTAATTTTTTAGAAAGTTCAAGGGCTAAAATGCAATTTCCTGAAAGTTCAGGGGCTAAACTTTAATTTTCTGAAAATACAGGGATCTGTTTTGCCATTCCTGAACTTCAGGGACCTGTTTTGCAATTTCTGGAACTTCAGGGACTGTTTTTCAAAATATGCTACAGTACCGCTACAGTACCGCTACAGTATCGTCTTCTCCGGCGAAACTCCGGTGCTACAGTGTCGTCTTCTCCGGCGGACTCCGGCGCTACAGTGTCGTCTTCTCCGGCGATATGGTTTCTTCGGTTACTATTCCGGCGAACGTTTGACCGGCGATTTGGAGGTCTTCCGGTGGTCGAAAAATTCTAAAAAATATATTTTCGGAATCTGCGGAACGAGACCTTTCCAACGGCGTAAACCAAAATCGTTTTTGAGACAAAAATTTTTCGACCCAAAAAATAGAAAATCACTCTCTGGAGCTATACCAAAGCTCTGATACCACTTGTTAGGATCGAGACACTTAGCATACGAACACTAAACTCACACACTCGGCTCACAAATTAAGAACACAAGAATTTAACGTGGTTCGGTCCAAAATGACCTACGTCCACGGCGGGTAACTAGAAGTTTTATTGCTCTGTGTTTATTTGTGTTGTGTGGTACATCTGTGTTCTTTGTGCAGCCTCATATTTATAGGCTTAGGAATACAATGTGAATTGGGAATTTTTGAAGTCAAAGAAATAGGCAGAGAAGAGGCCTTCCTCCCTTTGTTGATAAAATCTTCCTCCCTTTGTTGACAAAGCCTCCATATTCTAACAAAATCCTCCCTCCTCATTATCAATTATTTCAAGCTTTTATTGTTCACAATCACTATGATCAACACTCTCCTCAAGAACACCTACTCCCATGAATTCTAAGTCTTTTCCTATGTTATGGTTGAAGTTGGTCATCTCAACCCTAAGGTTCTTTAACCAAGTTCTCTTTATCTAACAAGTAGTCACTATCCTCACTTGATTCATAATTTTGTTCGTCATTTGAACATCCCTTCCACTATATATATCATCACCAAAAACAAGGTCAAAATCCTAAAAATATTGAAGAAGCTCCTCCTGTATATTGTACTCCATAGTCTCCAATATTGGATCATGTTAGATACACCCTCAATAACCTCCAGATTGGGAATTTTTTACACATCATCCAACATGTCCATACAAATATAAGAAATAACATCTGGATGTTGAATTGTGTCCATATCATCCAACATGTACATACAAAGTTTTTTTACTACAAGAACACTCACCTCTTGTTGTCTTTGACATTTCTCCCTTCCAAACTCAGGTGACCCTGAATTAGATATACTATCACATAAAATCAAGGACATGTAAGAACTCACTAGTAATTTTCATCATGTAACCGATTATCATGTGGCAATAGATTGTTTTGTTTTGGAGATTGATCTGTTGGGGTTGCTAAGTTTGTTGTTTTATGGTGTCCAAGTTCATTATCGACTAGTTCTTCAATGATGACCTTTTAGATGGTTTGAAGACATGAAATAAGTAACCAAATTTGTAGACCAACATTTAGTATACAAATTTATCACATTTTTATCTTAATATATTGAGCTAAACTAAGGACATCATCATCATTCTCCAAAGCTCTTGCTCTAAAGTCCATTCCTTCACATGGTATTTTGAAGTAGTAGTATTTCACAAGGGGGACAATGTAACCTAGTTCCACACATTATTTTGTCCATCTCATGGACAGAAACCTCATATCAAGAAAATTAATGAGTCGGACGTGACCATCAAGATATTTAATGTTCGTAAACTTAGTGAACCTCCCACGTTGACGATTTTCTATAGAAAACAAGTAAGAAAAGATTCTGTTCAGCACAAAATAGAAAACCATTTAATATAAGTTAGTACTTTTCATCTTTATAGTATATTAAAAATGGTTTTCATGTACTTAATGGAGACATAAGAAGTTACCATGTATAGTTGTGATGTCCAAGTTTTGACCCAATGTACAAAACATCCACACCATTGTTAGCTAAATGCAGTGTCGTTAAACTACGAACATACGTATATATTAGCGTTTTATGGGGAAAATGAATGAGATTAATATGAAGGAAACTATATGTATTATAATTGCAAAGATAGGGACGATTGAACCCATTATGGTGGTGGTATGTGTGAGGGGACTTCATCACATTGGAATTGACTATAATACCCTTACATGGAAGGCATGTGTAGAGGTTAACGAAACCTTGTTCTTCGTATAATCTTCATACCGTTCTTAGATACTTCCTATTATTATATTATGCATTTTATAATTCTGCATTTAAGTTTATTGCTCGATATTAAACATCCTAACTCAACAGACAAGAGTGACAAGCCATAACTTTCCTTTCATTAATTTTCACAAGGTCAAAACATAACTGATTTTATATACCTTGTAACAAACTGACAACTCATGCTACAAAGTCTCGAGAGCTCCAATGAAAACCATTAATACCTAAACATCTAATATCCGAAATGGGTAATTCTAATGGAACGAAAAATTTCCTTTATGCACGAACTGATTATTAAAAAGGTCCCATCAAAACGTCATGGATTGATGGACATTGTTTCTCCAATTGTAATGTAAACTTTCAAATCTCCTTCTTTTATTTTTCTTGAAGTTTCAAATTTTACCTATTAATTTTAAAATTTTCATTTTGGAGTTTTTATTTAGTACATTAATATAAATTATTATTAAAAATATATGATACGAAAATATATTACTTCTAATAAATTACAATGCTAAACATATCATTGATACTATCATAATGATATATACATCAAGTAATATTAACATTCATAATGTTCTACTCTTTATTAAAAATATAATGAAAGCATTTATTTTATTGGTTCAAATATCTTATTTAATATATAACAAGTAAAATAAGAGTGTTCTGTCTGAGAGTAATATTTTTCAAAAATATTTACCAAAACATATTGGTTCTAAATTTATTTACAAAAAGATTGCAAAATAAGATTTTTCTAGGGACCCATGTCTTTTATAAAGAAATTAAAATAAATTAGACCCAAGCTCTCCGTTGGCTGAAGACCAACCTACCTTTTTATTTAGTTTGCTCACCGGAAAGCGTTTGAGTGCATAATTTGTTCATGTTGTTGTGAAGAATTAATAAAATTTACAGCGTCCTACCTAAATACATAGTGAATAAAGGCATATACAAGCTTGTAAGAAGTGAAATATGTTCGGGTCAAAAAATTGTTGGGAGGTTTTGAATATCATATTAAATAAAACTGGTTAGAGGCTATCAAGACCGACGTTATTGATAAATGATTTAACAAATTTAAATAATAAATAAATTTAAAAATACTATCTTTTAGTAAACCAATTTCTTAACAACAATGCATTGATAAAAAAAACTGTAAAATAATGCGTATGACATTAAATAACACATTTTGTCAACAAATAATACTATCTTTACTAGCATGTAAATGACCCAATTAAAACACAATCATGAAAAGGATCGAATACAATAAACATCTCGTTTATTTTACGAGAGACTTATGCTATTTAAATAATTATCGGAAAGTATTGGGTACTTTTCAAAATGATATCAAATGGGCACATAATTCAACTTTCAATATTTTATTAATTTTAAGGTATCTCAACACTTGACGCGAACACGACACGAACAGAAATTCGAAATTTAAGTTTGTCTCACTTTCATTTCGTGTAGTGTATTTTGTGGTGTCGTCTCATGTATTGTGACCCCTATATATAACGTAATAAAGTAGAATTTTTGGATAAGTCATTAAAATTGTCTAATAGTATGTTTGTGATAGGATTCATCAAACTATATATTAGTGTTGTGTGCTACTTTTGTAAATTGTGATACACTATTAAGTGTCAAGAAACATATGTAATAAAGTATGCTTTCGATTAATATTTTTGACGTAAAAAAACCGATCAAACCGAGCCGAACAAACCGCTAACAGACTAAACCGAACTTTTTCACCAATTGTAATGTAAAAATTTGAAATCGTCTACTTTTATTTTTTTTCTTTGAAGTTCAAATTAACCTGTTGTTTTTAAAAAAAATTATTTTTGGAGTTTTTATTTATTATATTAATATAAACTATTATTAAAAAAATATATGATAAAACATATTACTTTAAATAAATTACAATGCTAAACATATCATTGGTACTATTACAAATATAATAAAAATATTTTTATCAGTTTGAACATCTTATTTAAAATGTAACAAATAAAATAATGTGTATGACATTAATTAACACATTTTGTCAGATAACATGTGATTACTTTTAATAATATTTAACAAATAAAATAATGTGTATATCGTGTTTTACTTTACTAACATGTAAATGACCAAATTAAAATACAAGACAAACACGAAAAGAAAGAATAAAATAAACATTTAGTTTATTTAAAGAGCGACTTATGCTATTTAAATGATCCAATTAAAACACACGATAAACATGAAAAGATATAATAAAATAAACCTTCAATTTATTTAATTCATAAATAATCTACAAAACACAACAAACATCAAAAACACATGTTAATATAGTGTTGAATTTTGAACACGAGCACACCAGGACACGCCATTGCGTATTTTACATTTTGACACGAACACGACACAAACCCGAATTTGAAATTTAGGTTTGTCTCATTTTCATCTTGTTTAGTGTATTTTTATCGTGTCGTTTGTACCCCTATGTAGAATTTTTTTCATAAGTCGTTAAAATGGCCTAATAGTATGTTTGTGTTATCACTTCACCAAACTGTATATTAGGGTTGTGTGCTACTTTTGTAAATTATAATACTCTTTCAGACCGAGAGGAGCGGGCACACCGCGGTGTGCAGGTTCCGACATGGAGGAGAAAACTCGCACTGGTACATCGCCTCAGTTGCGTGGGTAACCGCGAGCTCCTCCCTGCTGCGGGTTCCTCAAACAGCATTTCAACTTTAAAAATTTATGTTTGTAATTTTAATTTCTTAATTAATGAAGCGTTTTATTTTTTAAATCAAAATTTGAATTTAGTGTAATTAATATTTCCATTTTATTTTATTTTAATTGTATTATTTATTTAATTAAAAAAAAGTAAGTGGCAGTAAGGGTTTATTATTTTTATTATTTAAGGAGGTGAGAGGTTAGTGAGAGTTTATTAAGGTGACACCTGCGTGGCGGGCAAAAAGTGAGTGATAGTGTGGTGTTTTCACCACTCCACTCTTCTTGGTCTCAAGTGTAAGAACAATATGTAATAAAGTATGTCTGACGTCAAAAAACCGATTAAACCAAGCCGAAAACTAATAATTGATTAAGCCAAACTTTATTCGGTTCGTTTTTGATTAATAGTTTCCGTTAATATTTTGTATTTAAATTCATGATTGAAATTTGGTTCAATAACAATATAAGGTTACACACATCAAAATTTATGTTTATTAAAAAATATTATTGTATTAGAAATTTTAACGATATCTTATATGTTTTATAATTATTAAAAATATAAATATATTTTCATGTGTATATTTAAAACAAATAATAAACTATTAGCATATAATATAGAAGCTAGAATAGATAAAATGTAAGTTTTGAAATTTCTATTTAAGTTAAAGGGTAAGTTTTGAAATTTCTATCTAAGTTAAAAAGAAGCAAAATAATAAATAATAAAGATATCAAATCAAATTATGATACCACATTTTACATTCCTCATCATTATGCTTATATACATAATTTTAATCGTGTATATAAGACTACACGGAGTGGTGGCCAATGGCCAACGAATGACCAATGAGTTTTTGTAGGTCAGACTATGGTTGGTAGGTGTTGGCCATTTTGTAGGCAGTGGTGGCCAATGGCCAATGAGATATTTTTTTAATTAATTTTTTTGTAATCTTCAATTAATAGTTAACTTAATTAAAATTGAATTAAAATTAAACATAAATATTTTATTTAAATAGAAACGTTACTAGACACGACAAATAAACTAATAATTAACTTAATTAAAACTTAAAACGACTTAACAAACCACTTAAAATAACTAAAAATTACTAAAAACACCAAATAATATAACTAGAAATGATCCTCATCAGAAAATTCACCGTCGTCTACGACGGGCGGTGGTACATTCAGATCAAGATGATTTAGCGCCCAAAGATGATCGATTAAATGGCGACGAAGATCCCCATATATTGTGGAATCGTGCACTATTTGAACCCTTTGACGGTATCCTGGAGTCCCAGGTGCATGTGCTTGTCTCGGGGGGTATGATCTCGTTTTCATCGTATTGTCATATCGCGCGTCCTTCGTGTTTAAGTATCATATTATGCAAGATTATACATGTATACATCACCTTCTGCATAGTTGATTTATGACGAAATACTGATGGTTTTGAAATTATATGGAAACGTTTCTTCAATACACCAAACACTCGCTCGATATCCTTCCGTGCTCTTTCTTGAGCTCTTTTAAACCTTTGCCTTTGAGGGTCATTCGGACAAGTCAACGTCTTAACGAGAACAGAATGCTCAGGATAGATCCCGTCCACAAGATAATAGCCATATCGATATTCTGTTCCTCGGAGCATAAATGAATAGTCCGGAGCGGTTCCTTTATATAAATTATCGTAAAGATCCGAACTATTGAGAACATTGATGTCGTTATTCGACCCGGGCTCACCAAAAAATGAATGACAAAACCACAAATCCTGTGAGGCTGCAGCCTGAAGCACGACAGTTGGGTATCCGTAATTTCCCTTTGTGTATTGTCCGTGCTATGCATTTGGACACATATCCCATCTCCAATGCATGTAATCTACACTTCCCAACATACCAGGAAAGCCATGCACTTGTCCATGATAGGCATACAACTGTCGGATGTCATTGGGAGTAGGTGCACGCATATAGCGTCCTTGGTACAAATGAATGACAGTCTCGCAAAAATGTTGAAGGGTTTCACGACTAGTATGTTCGGTCATCCTAATACTTTCATCTAGTGCATCAGCGGTGGTGCCATATGCTAACATACGAAGTGCAGCAGTACATTTTTGAATAGGATGAAAGCCTAAGGTACCTGCCGCGTTCGGGCGTTGCTTGAAATAAACGTTCGCTGCTTCCATGTCTCCAATAATCTTCAAAAACAACAATTTGTGCATTCGAAAACAACGACGGAATTGATAATCATTATATGTTGAATTATCGATAAAATAATCTCTGAATAGCCGTTGTTATGCTGCATCACGTTCTCGTTCAATAAATCTCCTCGTATGACCACTGGTATTACTTGATTCCCCGCTCTCCAGTGCTTCAATTTTCCGCTTCCTGATGGTGATGGCTAAATATATCGCTTGCTCGAGACCGTCGTCGGATGACGACATTTTCGTATAAAATTGAAGTGTATTGAGAATATGTGAGAGAGATTAATTTGAAAGGTTGAAGATATTGTGTGAAAAAAATGTGAATATGTTGGTTTATATAGGTAAAGAAATTAAATAATTTTGAATAAAAAAAATGAAAATGGCCATTGGCGAGTAGGATGGCGAGAGGAGCTGGAGTGGTGTTGGCGAGAAGAGTCAACTCGCCAAAAGGCTTGACGACCCTCTTGACGGTTACTACTCCCTGTGGCCTAAGAGCATCCATCTGAAATTCTTAGACTTTGGTCACCGATATGTCAGTTTAATTAAACAACCGATGATGACCATTAAGTATTAACATATTAACCTACTGATAGTTTATGAGATGGACCAAATGAAACAAAATAATAATAATTACGAATTCATTAAAAACACACAAACCAATTAATCATTAGCTATTAGCAAAAGAAAATTAAAAAAACCTTCAAACTTCATTCTTACATTAGATTTTTTTGGAAACAGGCTTATATTAGCTTAAGAATCCCAAATTAATTCGCTGCATAAATTATAATGGCAACACCAATATGCAGTTGCTGAATCGAGGCAGAAATATATATGGATTTTAAAACATACGATAAAACAATGAAATTTAAATGAAAAACATAATAACAGTATCTAATGTCTTCCTAATTTGGTTTCGGATAATAAGATATAATATTTTAAAACAAGAAAGATTCCTATTTTTCTTAATTTCGATTATCCAAAATATCCAAAAATTTATAATTTTACTATGCGAAACCGTATTTGAAGAATCCATGTGCGGATGCATTTTTCATCCAATTACAACCAACAAAATATTACGATAAATTAATTTTAGCAAATAGACATCAAAATTCGAAATTCAACCAAAATACAATAACAAATGTCAAAGTGAAGGTGTGGTAAAAGTTGACGCTCAAAGATCTTTATTATAGAAGAAAAATGCATACAAACTTCATCTATTAGATTAATGCATCTACTCCTGGTTGAAACATAGGTTAAGGTGTGGTAAGTTTGTTTGGAGAGATTGGATTTTGTCTTCCTTTAACTCTTTGTTGTAATTTTCCTTGTTTTTGTCGCCTTTGCTAGTTCCTTGCTAACGGATGTGCCTTTATAATATTTGCCGGTTCCAAAAAAAAGATTAATGCATCTACTTTTTACATTCTAGTCTTTATCTCCTAAATAATGCATCTACTTTTTTCCTAAAATAACTACAATAATTACATAATAATATCATTTTTACAATCATTGTCAACTTATGAACTAATAATCATTAGATTTTTTTTATTATAATCACCTTTTCCTATGGGTTTGACTATCTATACCATTTTTACTTTCTAGTTTTTACCCCTAATTAATGGATCTACTTTTTTTTTCCCTAAAATAGCTACAATGATTACATAATAATATCATTTTTACAATCATTGTCAACTTATGAACTAATAATCATTAAAAAAAAATTATTATACAATTTATCACATTTTCTTATTCACATTTAATACTAATCAGAATTATTTTATATATAATTTTATATTAACAGTCATATTAAAATAAAAAATAAAATATTTAAATTCTATTTGATAAATTATATAAAACATTTAATTTAAAATCCATAAAATAAATTATATGGTGAACGTGATATTCCAGAACACTTAAAAATATTAAGTTAAACAAATTAATGGGTGAAACTCGTAATCATATAGGTGAACGTAGTTTTTTGAAAAATGTTTAATGATAATATTAGAAAAATAAACCATTAGATCTTTTGTAAGCAAAAAGTAATAATATTAGAAAAATAAACCATTAGATCTTTTAAAGATTGACAACGGAAGTAGTAGGGTAAACTCTAAAGAAAAAAATTATTTTTCCGTTAAGACAAATAAAGAATGCTTTTCAAAGACAAATACGATACTTACGTTTAATGGGGTAGATATTCAGGTAGTGATGCATCGGGTTATATACCCATGTGGGGGAGGTTCCGGGTTCGATCCCGGTTCCAAGCCCCTGTGGGGGATTTTCCCAGGTAAGGTGGGGGTTGACACTTTGGAGTGTCAAACAATGAGGGACGGTTGAAAACCCGTCACAAGGTGTTCGACTCCCGCGCCGTTTCCAAAAAAAAAGATATTTGAATTTACAATAACGGGGAAGAAATATTCAGGTAATTTTTTTATAATACTATAATGAAAAAATTTACAATAATGGGCCATCTGACTTGTGTTTGGTATTCAACTATTCATTGTTCTCTTCTATTTTATTGTATTCGGTAATTTTTTTATTATTAAAAATACTATAATGAAACAAGATTCTAATTTAGTTTAAAAAAGTTGGCTTTAATTTTATTGGTAGACGCAATTTAAAGTTTCAAAAAGATTTTAGAAAAAACTGATTTACCAACCTTGTAATAAATAAGTGGGTAAAGTAAGTATTTCAGGGGTTAGATTAGTAGGACCCTATTAGATTAGAATATGTACTGAAATTAAGAATACTAGAAAAATAAAGGATCTGGACTGACCATGGGACTTTTAATACATCACAATGCATAATTATAATAATAAAAGAATCTAATTTTTTTTTTTGGAAACGGCAATTTTAACACCTTGAGGTTACTCAGCCTTGCACCCAGGGCGGTTTGCGATTACCTATGGTGTAAAGCCTTTCTCCTCCGGCTGTTTATTCGCCGCCCAGGGAAAATCCCCCACATGGGGTTAGTTGGAGTCGAACTCCAGACCTCCCACCACATGGGTATATAACCCGGATGCATCCACCCAGCTAGGCTAGGCTTCACTTGCAAAAGAATCTAATTTACATCAAACTAAAAACAAACAACTTTTCTGCAACATCAACTTTACAGCTTTAAAAGATAATCAGTGCATCAGAAATAAAAATCAGATAATTAAGTCGTGAAACTATGTCATATAAGGCCAAGGTACTTAAGCTTTTAGAACCTCGATCGATCCGATGTTAAGCAAAAACTCAGATTTAAAAACAAAAGCATCATAGCACATGTCCTATTGTAGAATTAAATTCCATGTCCAATGATGCATCCAACATGAATGCATTTCCATTGGGTCGCATTTGTCAATACACGGTAGTTGGGTATACATTTAAATCTTTGTCAGGGTGTTTTGAAGATAAGGCAACTAAATAAAAGAAGCTATAGACAACCAAAATGTCTAGTAGAACTAGAAAAGAGTTGTATCTAAAAGCGATGAATACATAAAAAAAAAATAATAATAATAAATAATGGCCTACGTTACAAGGAAATTTAATGATATGATAAAAGTATTTCAAAAGCAACAAAGTTGAAAGTTGAAACCAATGGTGTAAAGCAGAACTTCTAATATAACCTTGAAAACTCATACGTGCATGGTTTCTATTTCTTGTTTGCACCATACACAACAGTAGAATGGCATATAATATTGAATATAAATATTTATATTTGCATTCTTTTATATATAAGAGTGAATCAACAAGAAAATCACAGGTAAGGTGGAGATTGTTAGCCTAATAAGATTGTCTTAGGTTTGGGCCTCTTTAGTCCACTAGCTTCTCTTAGCCCTTTTAGCCCATTGTATATATGTTTATTTTCTTTGTATTGTTTGCTAAGAACTTCATTTCACAGTTAATGAAATCTCTCTCAAACCCTAGCATCTCTTCTCTCTATTCTCTTTGAAACTTGATCTTTGATAATCAACATGGTATCAGAGCTAGATTGTTAAGGGGTTTTCGAAATTTTCGTCACTTTTGGTATGATTTTCTGCTTCATTTATGTGTACCGATTGATATTTTCGGCTCGATTTGGTTGATTTTCTGCTTCGGTTCTGGGTTGAATGTTTGATTTTGAGAGTTAATTGTTGCTGCTATTATTGGGTTATTTGTTCATCTGCATAAGGGCAATTTTGGAATATTTGCTTGACTGTCTATTGATATTATGGCTCCAAGAGATGACTCTCTTCAGTCCATTAGTACACAACTGGATGGTAAAAACTATGCATATTGGAGTTATGTAATGAAGAATTTTTTACGGGGCAAGGCTATGTGGGGGATTGTTACAGGTATAAAGGGAAAACCAACAGATGACAAGGCTGCCAATTTTGCTATTTTATTGGAATCTTGGGAGACTGATAATTCCAAAATTATTACATGGATTAATAATTCTGTCATTCAGTCAATTGGCACCCAGTTAGCAAAGTATGACACAGCAAAAGAAGTTTGGGACCATTTGGAAAGGCTGTATACTCAATCTAATTTTGCAAAACAGTATCAGCTAGAATTTGATATCCGAGCCCTCCAACAAAACAGTCTAAGTATTCAGGATTTTTATGCTTCTATGTCTGATTTGTGGGATCAATTAGCTCTCATTGAATCTGCAGAACTAAAGGCTTTCAAGCCTTACATTGCCAGAAGGGAAGAGCAGAGATTGGTCCAGTTCTTGATGGCATTAAGGTCTGATTTTGAAGGCTTACGTGGGACAATCCTTCATCGTACTCCTCTTCCCACAGTGGATTCAGTTGTTCATGAGTTGATTGCCGAGGAAACCCGTATCAAGTCCCAATCTGACAAAGGGTCTAAGGCAGTAGCCACACCTACTGTCTTTGCTGCTCAAAACCAAACAAGACCATCTGGACAGTTTAAGCTGAAAGTTGCATTTGATGAGTGTGCATTTTGTAAAAAGAAAAATCATTGGAAGTCTCAATGTCCATTGCTGTTGGGGAAGGGAAATTATCAAAACCAAACAAGACCATCTGGACAGTTTCAGCCTCCACAGTTCAACAGGCCTCCTGGACAGTTTCAACAACGTCCATCATTTCCACCATTTCGTCCTCCACAGTTCACTGCTACTGCTACTGTACCTTCTACAGAGAACGATTTGAATATGACACCACCATCAGCTCTGGATCCACAGGTTTTTGAGCAATTTCGCCAGTTCATTGCTTCCAATCCTACTGCCATGTCAACATCTATGTCTCACACAGGTCTATCAGCATCTAGTCCTTCAGGTATTCCTTCATCCTTATGGATATTGGATTCTGGTGCATCTCATCATATGTCACCACATTTGTCATCCTTTTCTTCCTTATCAGCTAGTCCTCATGTTTCTGTTATGTCAGCTAGTGCTACACCTATGCCAGTTGAGGGTATTGGTCCTGTTGTTACCCCCCATATCTCTCTCACTAATGTCTATTATATTCCCATACTTGCTTTGAATCTTGTTTCGGTCAGTCAGTTGTGTAAATCTGGTTATTGGGTCTTCTTTTCTGATTCTCTTTGTTGTGTACAGGACCCACAGTCTCGGAGGGTGACTGGGATCGGCCGTAAACTTGGGGAACTTTATGTTTTGGAGCAGCTCCAAGTTTCTGATATTGCGGCCTCTAGTGTTGATTTGTCGTCTTTTCGTTTAAGTCATTCGTCTTCAAATTTTTATCTTTGGCACTCTCGTTTGGGTCATGTTTCAGCTTCACGTTTACAGTTTTTATCCTCTACTGGTATGTTAGGTCGTTTGAACAATGTTGACATTTCTGATTGTTGTGGTTGTAAACTAGCAAAGTTCTCTGCCTTACCTTTTAATAATAGTGTCACTCGTTCGTTTGCTCCTTTTGATCTTGTTTATTCTGATGTGTGGGGTCCTTCCCCAATAACCTCCAAAGGAGGATCGCCTTATTATGTTTCGTTCATAGATGATTATACTCGTTATACATGGGTTTATCTTATGAAGCGCAGGTCAGATTTCTTTGTCATTTATAGCAATTTCAGAGCTCTTATGAAGACCCAACACTCTGCTGTCATAAAATGCTTCCGGTGTGATTTAGGAGGGGAATATACCTCTAATGATTTTACTCAGTTACTAGCATCTGATGGGACTGTTCACCAATCATCATGTACTGATACTCCTCAACAGAATGGTATAGCAGAACAGAAACATCGACACCTTGTAGAAACGGCACGGTCTTTGTTATTATCTTCTGATGTTCCTAGTGTCTTTTGGGGAGAAGCTATTCATACTGCTGCCTATGTGATTAATCGCATCCCGACTCGCCATAACTCTGGAATGTCTCCTTATGAAAAGTTGTATGGTCAATTACCTGATTATTCATCTTTACGGGTATTTGGGTGCACCTGCTTTGTCTTACGGCCTCATGTAGAACGAAGCAAGTTGTCTCCAAAGTCGGCTCTTTGTGTATTCTTGGGATATGGTATTGGTCAGAAAGGATATCGGTGTTATGATCCGGCGAGTCAGAAACTGTATGTCTCTCGACATGTTACTTTTCTGGAGCACATTCCTTACTATGCTATTCCTGTACAGTCTCACAACATGACTCGGTCAGAACTTCTAAATATTGATCCTTTTACCATTGATAGTGATGGCACTACATCTAGTGCCCCAGTTGATGATGCTTCCATAGCTCCAGACAACCCTCCTGCTCAGTTTGAAACTGCTCCCACTCCTGTTGTCGCTCAAGAAAATCATCCTCCACCATCGAGACCTGTACGTACTCATAAGACTACTAAACTGCCAGATTTTGTATATTCTTCTTATTCGCCAACATTTGCATCTTTTATTGCAAATATACATCGGCTTTCTGAACCAGCATATTACAAAGAAGCTGTTTCTGATCCTCGTTGGCAGAATGCTATGGCGGAAGAGCTTACAGCTCTTTATCAGACTCATACGTGGGATCTTGTACATCTTCCTCATGGAAAACGTACAATTGGTTGTCGTTGGGTATATAAGATCAAAACCAAGTCTGATGGCTCAATTGAAAGATATAAGGCAAGGCTGGTTGCAAAAGGATACTCGCGGCAATATGGTATGGATTATGAGGAGACTTTTGCCCCAGTGGCAAAAATGACTACTGTCCGCACTCTGATCGCAGTTTCCTCTATTCGTCAATGGAAGATATTCCAAATGGATGTCAAGAATGCATTCTTGAACGGTGAACTTCATGAGGAAGTATACATGTCTCCTCCTCCAGGTATTGCTCACCAACCAGGTGAAGTTTGTCGGCTTCGGAAAGCCTTGTATGGTCTCAAACAAGCCCCTCGTGCTTGGTTTGAGAAATTCTCTACTGTGATTACTTCTCTCGGTTTTACTCCTAGTAATCATGATTCAGCGTTATTCGTTAGATGCACGAATGCAGGTCGGATTCTCCTATCCTTGTATGTTGATGACATGATTATTACTGGTGATGATCATGATGGTATAGAATCTTTGAAGCGTGATTTGGCTTACCGCTTTGCTATGAAAGACTTGGAATTGCTACGTTATTTCTTAGGGATTGAAGTTGCACAATCTTCAAAAGGTTATCTTTTATCTCAAACAAAGTATATTTCTGATCTATTTGAACGTGCTCGTCTCTCAGACAACAGGACAGTTGATACTCCCCTGGAGACTAATGCCAGGTACTCTCCAACAAATGGTGTTCCCTTGTCAGATCCAAGCCTATATCGAACTATTGTGGGAAGTCTGGTTTATCTTACTGTTACTCGACCAGACATATCTCATGCAGTTCATGTGGTTAGCCAGTTTGTTACCGCTCCTAATACTGTTCATTGGGGAGCTGTTCTTCGTATCTTGAGATATCTTCGAGGCACTCAATTCCAAACCCTTGTCTTTCCTTCCACGTCCTCTCTCAACTTGTGTGCCTATAGCGATGCTGATTGGGATAGCGATCCTCATGATCGAAAATCCACCACTGGTTTTTGCATCTTTCTTGGAGACTCATTGATTTCATGGAAGAGTAAGAAACAAGATGTTGTCTCTCGGTCCTCTACTGAAGCTGAGTATCGAGCTATGGCTGTCACCACTTGTGAGATTGTTTGGCTACGATGGCTTCTTGCTGATATGGGAGTTGACACTTCTCATCCTACTCCATTGCACTGTGACAACAACAGTGCAATACAGATTGCCAAGAATTCGGTTTTTCATGAACAGACAAAACATATAGAAATTGATTGTCATTTCACTCGTCATCATCTTCAACTTGGGACCATCACCTTGCCGCATGTTCCATCAACCCTACAGATTGCTGATATGTTTACGAAGGCATTGTCTGGTTCTCGATTTCGTTTTTTGTGTGACAAACTCTCAATGCTTATAACTGTCGCATTGTGAGTTTGAGAGGGGATGTTAGCCTAATAAGATTGTCTTAGGTTTGGGCCTCTTTAGTCCACTATCTTCTCTTAGCCCTTTTAGCCCATTGTATATATGTTTATTTTCTTTGTATTGTTTGCTAAGAACTTCATTTCACAGTTAATGAAATCTCTCTCAAACCCTAGCCTCTCTTCTCTCTATTCTCTTTGAAACTTGATCTTTGATAATCAACAGAGATATAGTATAGGTAAATCAACTAATAAAACCCCGCCCTTCCATGGACGTCTCCTTTACAAATGAATATGCCATTCCCTCTCCTATTTAATAAGTTTTTAGTTGAATCGTGAATCTGAAATCTAAGTCAATAGAACATACAAATAGAGGTGATTAAGTTATTTGCTAGATATTAGAGTATATTTAATTAGTTTATTATGTTATTTGCTAGATATTAGTGTATATTACAGTTTTGGTCCCTGTGGTGTAATCTTTTTTTCAGTTTTAGTCTAAGTTTTGAAATTTCACACTGATGGTTCTTGTGGTAGCCAAAAACTTACATTATTAGTCCCTGACCGTTCTAAAAAGACTAAATTACGTTTTCTAATTTCTTTTATCTGTTTTTATTCTATTATGTAATTTAGCAATTTTAAAAAATAAACTAAAAATACAGCTCTCTCTCTCTCTCTCTCTCTCTCTCTCTCTCTCTCTCTCGTTGGGGATAAGTTCGTGAGGTCTATAGCAATGTTGGGGATAAGTTCGTGAGGTCTATAGCAATGTTGTGCCCATGTGAACCACCGATATAGGAAAAGATCACCGAAGAGATTCAGAAACCTACGAAACCACCGCATGTAGCCGTCACGATGTGTTAACTCTTAATTTTTCTCTATACATACATCAAATTTTACTTTATGAAATTGATTTTGTGATTTGTCAGTTCTGTCATTCAATTTTGACTAGTTGGAGGGTTTTCAGCAAGGCTCAACTAAATCTTGGACTTCGTCGTTACCGAAGAGATTCAGAAACCTACCATTAGACTGAGAGGTATGGTAACCCCTCACCTTTTAAATTTTAGGAAATGGTATTCCCTCACCTTCCCGCCCCCACATATATATATATATATATATATATATATATATATATATATATATATATATATATATATATATATATATATATATATATATATATATATATATATATATATATATATATATATATATATATATATATATATATGTGTGTGTGTGTGTGAGTATAAGAAAGAGAAAAGAGAGATGTTCACCTGCGGGGTTGGAACCCCTTGAAATCCATCCCCCCACCTTCCCCACACCAACCGGGGCGGTGTTACCGTGCGGGGTTGGGCTCCACGGTGGACACCGCATCCCTTCCCCGCTTCCACACCCTTTAGTCTTACCTCATGGTAAGGTAGCCCTACTCACTACATTGAAAAACACGACAAGATCGAATTACGGTCATCCCAATTTGCAATCAATGTAAAGGAATAATACTAAAGCGTTTAACTTCTGATTGCTTCTGATCGCCTGATCCGTCGTCTCGTCCCTCGATCTGAAGCCATCACGGAGGTGTTTGATTGTGATTCCCGGTTATGCAGACGCACAGCTGGGTGTGGTGTTGGTGGAATCAGAGCAAAAGGTACAACCAAGTTAAGTTTCAAAATCAAGTTTTTGCAATCGGTTATTCTTTGACATTGAAATCCAAGTACAAGTATAGAAAAGACATTGGATTTACCAAGTGAAAAGATTAATGTACCTCCATTCTCGAACTGAAATCAAAAGCCCTAAGGACTTGTACCTAATTGAAAACAGCAAGAAGGTGGGCTTGGAGATATTCCTGGTGGAAATTGTGACATCCGCCTAAAATAGATTCGGGTCAACACAACCCAATTGGAAATTTAATAAACCCTACTCGAGCTTACTTGACGCTAATAGGATCAAAACTCATACAATACGATATAAATTAACGTTAATAGCAATATAGCATAGTATAACGTTATAACTTTAATCAAATTAAATTATGATACCATATTAAAATCAAATCAAAGTATGATGCTCTAATTAAATTAAAAGAATCAAACTTGAATGCTATAATTAAACTTCAAATCAAAGTAGATTGTTATAATCAAATAATAACCTATTTTTTTATAAAACTCTATTTTTATAAACTCTACATTAAATTTTATAAAATTTTTATATTAGTTAGTGTATTACATAGAGATGCTTGTGCTAGTGGAAAATTATGGAGACCACCAAAAGCCAAAAGTTATTCCCATGGTCTCCCACTCACACCTCCCATCATCTTTCCTTTCATTTTTCTCCCAACACATTATTCTCATCACCACTCAAACCCTCTCTATTCTTTCTCTCACTCTCAATCTCGAAATTCTTCCAAGAAATATCAATTTTCCAGCCAAGAACAATCTCTCATACTCAAATCTCCATCCCTCTTGAAGCATTCATCAAGGTATGTTGTTAAAAGTTTCAAATTTATGAATGAAACAAATTAAATCCACCAAAATATCTAAAACTCATTTTATGTATAAACCTGATTTTTCTCAGAATCTCATCAATAAAATAAGAAGTTATGGAAATTTTCAGAAAATAACTTATTTTTATTGAATTACTATAATTATTGCAATATAATAGGCAATAATTCACATAAAATACTTTTTGCAGTCAATAAATTCTGGGAAATTTTTGGAACAACCCATATATTGAGTAAAATACTAGATTTTATATTTTTCGCACATTATTAACATTTTAAAGACTCCATGACAAACTTTACAGATTTTTGTAAGAATGTTTGCTTATTCTTCCTGATTTAATGATTATTTAATGGTTTAAATTGATAATAAATAGATACACGTGTCCAAAAATTATAAAACCTTATCAGAATATCATATATAACATGTTAATCATAAATAAAAAGTCTAATGAATTTCTCTTAATATTTTCCTATTATTTATGATTTTATTGATTAGTTAATAATGAAAACATAAGAAATACTTCCCATAGTCCAAAATATCCATAATATTTACAGTAGGCTCAATATAATGTTAGAAAACTATGGTTAACTTTCCAGAAGTTTTCGGAATCATTTATTATTTTTCCCAAATCTTGTTGTGGTTTAATTATTAAAATACTAAATAAATACTAAAGCAGTTAAGAAAAATATGAAAATTTTACAGTAATTACTATTTTATGAAATAATGATGTTCTGATAATTTCAGAATATTTCATTACTGTTTAGTATTTAAAACCATTTTCCTAAATATCTAAGCATGTAAAAATGCATTTTTAATGATTATTTCATATAATAATTGTTTATAATATATAAAATCTGTAAATACTTATAATTTGACTAGTTATTATTTTAATAAGAAATTATTAAAATCTTGCCTAAAGTGAAAATATAAATTAATTAAGCAAAGTAATTAATTCAATTTAAAATTCATTTAACATATAAATACATTAATATTCAAAACAAAATTTGGATAATTGTTAATTCATCTAATATAAGAATATGTGTCAAATTATTTTTATTAATACTATATTCCCATTTATCGATTCCTAAGCCAAAACTATTAATTATATTAGGTTCTACGACATTTTGACTCGAGCCGTCTATCGTACAAACACGCACATTCCTTATTGGACTAATGTGAGTAATCTACCCCATATTTTATAATTTTCAATACTTTTGGGGTGTATCATGTGGTTTTAATATGTTCCAACTTCATTTTATTATTGTTTTCACCATTGAGACATTGTTGGGACATTTATACATGAATCATTATTTGTATAATTATTGTTTGTTTACGCTACATGTACTTGTAGTGCATTATAATTTTTAGTCTAATCTCCATGACTATGCTCGTATTCTTGAGGTACGTTATGGACAATAATAGCGCTATTGGGTTGACCACCCCGCCTTGGGACGCTAAGGTGATTGATTGCACGTGGTTGAGTGTGTATGATGATTAGATGCTCCATCTTATATATATACATATATATACGTATATATAAGGTGAGGACTTATTGTTGTTGTTATCATTTGTTAATCAATTTTTGATTTATAAACCGTTATCTCAATAATACTTGCTTGTCGACTTCCAAAGAAAACAAGTTTCAAATTATAAATATTTCAAACTCACAATTTTCTTTAATAAAACTAGATTACTCACCAACTCTCGTAGTTGACCTGTTTTTACCCATGATGCAGATTTGAAGAATGAAGTTGATGAAAAGTAGGGTGTACCTTAGAAACCCACAAGACTATTTAAGTTTTTTGTAATAAATGTTGTTGTATTTGGATTTGTATTTGTATGTTATGGATTTTGTTTGCATACTTCGTACTTAATTGAATCTAATTATATCATAACATAGTTGTCATGAGACTTTGAACAATATATCACGCCTTGATCGATTCCGCCAAGGATCGGGGTGTGACAGATTGGTATCAGAGCCCTTGACTATAGGGAATTAGGTTAATTACCTTGACCTAGTCTATAGCCTCTAGGGTCCTCTCGTATGCTAGTTTATAAAATGCACACATAACTGCATGCAATTCGCACTTAGAAAATCATAGGAATACCTTTGTGTGCTAATTGCTCCCTTATGTGCTTACGTATTATTCCCGACACTTATATGTGTGCATACACTTGTGAATTTTCTCCTCTTTCTCTTAAAATCACATACATACTCAAATGGTTCAAAATAAAAATTTATATACATATATATTCCTTAGAGCTAATAGGAAATTAAAAGTCATCCACTCTAGTTGGGTAGGATCAAAGTAATGGACGCGTAGTAACTGGAAGGGGGAGGTGCCGGTAGCCCGAAAGTCCTGACTAGGTAAGCATTCATATACATCCCAATCAACCGAGGGACCAGTTTGCTTACCTGGGGACTAAAGGCGAGAGTTACCAAACCTATAGGCCAAAGCGCGTCATTCACATTACTTTTGAGCCATCAAAATACCCGACCTTATCAAACGTATCCGAAAGGATACACTCCAAAATGGCCAACTCATTGGACTATTAAGTTCCTTAATGGGCCTTGAAATGGGAAAAACATATGAAAACTTAGTATTGTGGGGGCCCACGCAATTGCTACAAGCTTCACATTTAGTACCCATGGAAAGCCCAAAAGGTGCCCAACACTCCTAACCATGGCCCAACAAGTGTTTTACAATCACTTTACCCAACAATGTCTACAAACTTAATTTCCATAATCAATTTACAAATAACTCACAAGTCCATATGCGTGTTTCTCATAGATGGCATTACGACCCCCATACGCTGCTCGCAGCAACCGAAGGCTAGCCGCCCTTATCGATAAGGAGGTAGCAAACGTCATCCCAACAATTGCAACCCAACTTCAAGATCTTCAGCCGCAAGCTCCAACAACCACTCCTCGTTGCTCGTTTAAGCACTTTCGTAACTGCAATCCGCCTTACTTCAAAGGCATCGATGGTGCCACCGCACTCCTTACATGGATCGAAGAAATGGAGAGTACTTTCATCCATAGCGAGTGTCCTGAGGACCTGATGGTCCGTCACGCCACAGGGTGCCTCCAAGGTCATGCTCTCACCTGGTGGAACCTAGAAAAACGGGCAAAAGGAGAGGCTGTTGCCTTGGGAATGACCTGGTCAACACTAAAGGAACGCATGATGGAGAAGTTCTTCCCTGACAGTGAATTACAAACTCTCGAGGATGAATTTTGGAATCTGAAACAGGTGGGTGGCGATAACGCGACCTATACCAATAAATTCCATGATCTCTCGAGACTCCTACCTCACATGGTTCAACCTATGAAAACTGCATTACGCCGCTACATCAAAGGGTTACCGCGCCAGATCCGTGACTCGGTGACCAGCAGCAGGCCATCTACCCTGGAATCCGCTATTGAAATAGCAGGTCAACTCAACGAGGATAATATGAACGATGGTGTCCTCCCACGCAAGGGTTCAAAGATGACAACTGAAAAGCCGACCCCTGAGACTCCCCTAATTGTCAAGTCCGAGTCCTCACACCGACACGACAAAAAGAAGCGGAAAAACCATCACCACAACCATGCTGTTATTACCCCTGCCACTCCTATCTCCCAAGTCACCCCACAAGCCCAACCAAACAAAAAGCCGTATACTGGACCTCACCCCCTCTGTAACCACTGTAACTATCACCATATGACCACCAGCCCGTGTCGCCTTTGTACGACTTGTGGTCGCTATGGCCACTTGGCGGACATATGACGTGTACCAAAAACTCAGCGACCATTTGCTCTACCCTCAAATCAGCAAACACAAACCCGGTATCCAACTGGAACATGCTTCAACTGTGGTGACCCCACCCATTTCATAAACGCATGTCCTAGGCTCATCAATATCATCAACACTCAAGCCCAGGCAAATCCAACAATGCAGGTTACAGCTCCTAAAGGCCGAGCCTTTGTCATTACCGCAACTCAAGCACAGACTGATAACAAGGTCGTAAATGGTACGTTTCCAATAAATGACTGCTACGCGTCAGTACTTTTTGATTCAGGTGCCGATAAAAGTTTTGTGTCTTTGGAATTTGAGCCCATACTTCACACACCTCGCACGATTCTTGATGAGTACTTTACCGTAGAAGTCGCCAATGAAAAATACGTTTCACTCGATGCAGTCATCCGAGATTGCACTTTCGATTTTAGCGGTCATAAATTTTCCATCAATTTAGTTCCTATGGAACTTGGTAGCTTCGACATCATCGTAGGAATGGATTGGCTATCCCAAAACCATGCTGAAATAGTATGTTACGAGAAGTTCATTTGTATTCCTCTCACCGACGGTCAAAGTCTTCGTATTTATGGCGAGACTTATTCGAAAAAGCTTAGTCTTATGTCATGTACTCAAGCTCGATCGTATCTATGTAAAGAATACATGGCATTCTTAGCCCATGTGGTGGAAACAAAGGCCAAAGAAAAGAAGATCGAAGATATTCCGATTGTACGAGACTTTCCCGATGACGTATCTGAACTCCCTCCAGTACGTGAGCTAGAGTTCCATATCGATCTCATTCCTGAGGCTGCTCCCATAGCCAAGTCTCCATATCGGTTGGCTCCAACCGAGATGCAAGAATTGGCAAGTCAGCTCCAAGAATTAACCGATAAGGGATTTATCCGCCCTAGTACTTCACCCTGGGGAGCCCCGGTTCTCTTCATAAAAAAGAAAGATGGTTCGTTTCGTATGTGTATCGATTATCGGGAGTTAAATAAATTGACCATCAAGAACCGATATCCGTTACCTCGGATCGAAGACCTTTTTTATCAGCTTCAAGGAGCTTCATGCTTCTCAAAAATTGACCTCCGCTCGGGTTATCACCAACTTCGAGTACGGGAAGAAGACATCCCCAAAACCGCTTTCCGAACCCGCTATGGTCATTACGAGTTCACAGTTATGCCTTTCGGCCAAACAAATGCCCCTTCCGCATTCATGGACTTGATGAATCGGGTATTTAAACCTTATCTTGACCGTTTTCTTATCGTCTTTATTGATGACATCCTCATTTACTCCAAGACAAAGGCAGAGCATGAAAGACACCTTCGCCTAACTCTCCAAACATTGCAAGGAAATCGGCTCTACGCCAAATTTTCGAAATGCGAGTTTTGGTTAAATGAGGTACAATTCCTCGGTCATATTGTAAGTGACAAGGGTATTTTAGTCGATCCCGCAAAAGTTGAAGTAGTCAAGAATTGGAAAGCCCCACGTACCCCAAGGAAATTTGGTCCTTCCTCGGTTTAGCTGGCTATTACCGGCGTTTCATTTCAAATTTCTCAAAGATCGCTTTACCGCTTACTTCACTCACTTGCAAGGGTACGCCATTTGATTGGGGACCCAAGCAGGAAGACGCTTTCCAAACCCTTAAACAAAGATTGTGTGACGCTCCTATTCTTACACTCCCTGAAGGATCCGAAGATTTCGTGGTATACTGCGATGCCTCCAATCTCGGTCTAGGTTGTGTTTTGATGCAAAGGGGAAAGGTTATAGCTTACGCATCGCGACAACTCAAAATCCATGAAAGGAATTAAACGACTCATGATTTGGAGCTCGGTGCCGTGGTTTTCGCTCTTAAAATTTGGAGGCATTACCTTTACGACACTAAATGCGTAATTTTCACCGACCATAAGAGCTTGCAACATATTCTTAATCAAAAGGAACTCAATATGAGGCAAACACGATGAGTGGAACTCCGAAATGATTACGAGTGTGAAATACACTATCATCCGGGCAAGGCGAACGTCGTAGCCGATGCGTTAAGCCGAAAAGAACATGCCAAAGCATTTCATTTAATATGTTCTCCTATCTTGTCCAATCTCAGTGACCGAATTCGAGGAGCCCAACACTCGGCAATTACCGAAAATGACATGCCCACGGGAATTGATGGGGAGTTGGAATCTAAATCGGATGGTATTTTCTATTATCAAGATCGCATCTGGATCCCAGATCGCGACAATCTTCGTACATTCCTGATGGAAGAAATCCATAAAAGTCGATATTCCATTCATCCTGGTGCTGACAAGATGTATCATGGCTTGAGAACCAATTATTGGTGGTCGGGAATGAAAAAGGATATTGCTTTATTCGTGGCCAAATGTCTTACATGTTCCAGGGTCAAAGCAGAACATCAACGACCCTCTGGACTATTGGTCCAACCGGTAATCCCCGAGTGGAAATGGGAAGCGATCGCCATGGATTTCGTAACCAAACTTCCCCATACCACCAAGGGACATGACAACATTTGGGTAATCATTGACCGTTTGACTAAATCTGCTCACTTCCTTCCCATCCGTGAACATTTTAAGGTCGAACAACTTTCTCGGATTTACATCGACGAGATAGTTAGTCGGCATGGCATCCCTCTCAGCATCATTTCAGATCGTGATGGGAGATTTCTCTCTCGGTTCTGGCAATCACTTCAAGAAGCCATGGGAACCCGCCTCGATCTCAGTACCGCCTATCATCCTCAGACCGATGGTCAATCTGAGAGGACAATTCAAACACTTGAAGATATGTTGAGGGCGTGTGTCTTAGATTTCGGAGGAAACTGGGACTCTCATTTACCGTTGGTGGAATTCTCCTATAATAACAGTTATCATTCTAGCATCGGGATGCCACCATTTGAGGCATTATATGGCCGTAAATGCCGATCTCCTATTTGTTGGCATGAAATTGGCGAGTCCCACGTGATTCGCGCAACAGTGGATTCTCCAATCGTTGGTCCTGAGCTTATCCAGGAAACAACCGACAAAATCACTCAGATTCGCAATAACCTTCTCACAGCTCGTAGCCGACAAAAGAGTTACGCCGACAAGCGACGCAAACCGCTTGAATTTACCGTGGGTGACATGGTCATGTTAAAAGTGTCCCCATGGAAAGGTGTGGTTCGATTTGGACGCAAGGGTAAATTGGCACCACGCTATGTAGGCCCGTTCAAAATCCTGAAAAGGATCGGACCAGTAGCCTACGAGTTGGATCTACCAATAGAGCTTAATAAAGTTCACCCAGTATTTCATATAGCCAACCTCAAGAAGTGTTTAGCTGACGAGAACCTTCATGTTCCTCTCGAGGATATCCAAATCGACGAGACAATGCAATTTATCGAGAAACCCTTGGAAATTGCAGACCGAAAGGAAAAGCAACTCAAAAGAAGTCGCATTCCCCTGGTCAAGGTTAGGTGGCAGTCAGCACGTGGACTCGAGTATACATGGGAGCGTGCGGATCAAATGCGTACCAAATACCCGCAACTTTTCTCTTAAGGTACTACCTTCTTAAATTTCGGGACGAAATTTCCTAAAGTAGGGGAGACTGTGACATCCGCCTAAAATAGATTCGGGTCAACACAACCCAATTGGAAATTTAATAAACCCTACTCGAGCTTACTTGACGCTAATATGATCAAAACTCATACAATACGATATAAATTAACGTTAATAGCAATATAGCATAGTATAACGTTATAACTTTAATCAAATTAAATTATGATACCATATTAAAATCAAATCAAAGTATGATGCTCTAATTAAATTAAAAGAATCAAACTTGAATGCTATAATTAAACTTCAAATCAAAGTAGATTGTTATAATCAAATAATAACCTATTTTTTTATAAAACTCTATTTTTATAAACTCTACATTAAATTTTATAAAATTTTTATATTAGTTAGTGTATTACATAGAGATGCTTGTGCTAGTGGGAAATTATGGAGACCACCAAAAGCCAAAAGTTATTCCCATGGTCTCCCACTCACACCTCCCATCATCTTTCCTTTCATTTTTCTCCCAACACATTATTCTCATCACCACTCAAACCCTCTCTATTCTTTCTCTCACTCTCAATCTCGAAATTCTTCCAATAAATATCAATTTTCCAGCCAAGAACAATCTCTCATACTCAAATCTCCATCCCTCTTGAAGCATTCATCAAGGTATGTTGTTAAAAGTTTCAAATTTATGAATGAAACAAATTAAATCCACCAAAATATCTAAAACTCATTTTATGTATAAACCTGATTTTTCTCAGAATCTCATCAATAAAATAAGAAGTTTTGGAAATTTTCAGAAAATAACTTATTTTTATTGAATTACTATAATTGTTGCAATATAATAAGCAATAATTCACATAAAATACTTTTTGCAGTCAATAAATTCTGGGAAATTTTTCGAACAACCCATATATTGAGTAAAGTTTATTTATAAAGTTTCATGCATTTATATTAATGTTTGATGCTTATTTTGTATTTTATGTTGTTATAGATAAATAAATTGGAAAATATAGTTATGTATGTTAAAAACTAGATTTTATATTTTTCGCACCTTATTAACATTTTAAAGACTCCATGACAAAATTTACAGATTTTTGTAAGAATGTTTGCTTATTTTTCCTGATTTAATGATTATTTAATGGTTTAAATTGATAATAAATAGATACACATGTCCAAAAATTATAAAACCTTATCAGAATATCATATATAACATGTTAATCATAAATAAAAAGTCTAATGAATTTCTCTTAATATTTTCCTATTATTTATGATTTTATTGATTAGTTAATAATGAAAAACATAAGAAATACTTCCCATAGTCCAAAATATCCATAATATTTACAGTAGGCTCAATATAATGTTAGAAAACTATGGTTAATTTTCCAGAAGTTTTGGGAATCATTTATTATTTTTCCCAAATTTGGTTGTGGTTTAATTATTAAAATACTAAATAAATACTAAAGCAGTTAAGAAAAATATGAACATTTTACAGTAATTACTATTTTATGAAATATTGATTTTCTGATAATTTTAGAATGTTTCATTACTGTTTAGTATTTAAAACCATTTTCCTAAATATCTAAGCATGTAAAAATGCATTTTTAATGATTATTTCATATAAATAATTATTTATAATATATAAAATCTGTAAATACTTATAATTTGACTAGTTATTATTTTAATAAGAAATTATTAAAATCTTGCCTAAAGTGAAAATATAAATTAATTAAGCAAAGTAATTAATTCAATTTAAAATTCATTTAACATATAAATACATTAATATTCAAAACAAAATTTGGATAATTGTTAATTCATCTAATATAAGAATATGTGTCAAATTATTTTTATTAATACTATATTCCCATTTATCGATTCCTAAGCCAAAACTATTAATTATATTAGGTTCTACGACATTTTGACTCGAGCCGTCTATCGTACAAACACGCGCATTCCTTATTGGACTAATGTGAGTAATCTACCCCATATTTTATAATTTTCAATACTTTTGGGGTGTATCATGTGGTTTTAATATGTTCCAACTTCATTTTATTATTTTTTTCACCATTGAGACATTGTTGGGACATTTATACATGAATCATTATTTGTATAATTATTGTTTGTTTACGCTACATGTACTTGTAGTGCATTAAAATTTTTAGTCTAATCTCCATGACTATGCCCGTATTCTTGAGGTACGTTATGTACAATAATATCGCTATTGGGTTGACCACCCCGCCTTGGGACGCTAAGGTGATTGATTGCACGTGGTTGAGTGTGTATGATGATTAGATGCTCCATCTTATATATATACATATATATACGTATATATAGGGTGAGGACTTATTGTTGTTGTTATCATTTGTTAATCAATTTTTGATTTATAAACCGTTATCTCAATAATACTTGCTTGTCGACTTCCAAAGAAAACAAGTTTCAAATTATAAATATTTCAAACTCACAATTTTCTTTAATAAAACTAGATTACTCACCAACTCTCGTAGTTGACCTGTTTTTACCCATGATGCAGATTTGAAGAATGAAGTTAATGAAAAGTAGGGTGTACCTTAGAAACCCACAAGACTATTTAAGTTTTTTGTAATAAATGTTGTTGTATTTGGATTTGTATTTGTATGTTATGGATTTTGTTTGCATACTTAGTACTTAATTGAATCTAATTATATCATAACATAGTTGTCATGAGACTTTGAACAATATATCACGCCTTGATCGATTCCGCCAAGGATTGGGGTGTGACAGAAATGACTTTGTTTCCAACAACGATACAAATTATGTTGGTGGCTAGAACATGAGGTGCGGTATTTGTTTTGCCCCATTTTTGGGAGAACATTAGATTTGGGATTTGGGATTAACTTGTTGGGGACAACAAACAGTAATAGTGATTTCAGTGTATGCAAAGGCACGTAGGATATCCTAGTTGGTGTCGTAGAGCTTGAAACGATTGATAATGGTGGAATCAAGGAGGAAGTGCACCAATTGTGATGGTAGGCATAACGATGGGCTGCTGCCTTTTTTGTTGCGTACGCAGAAGAGAGGGGTAGGGGTCGGATTTTTTATTTTTTTTATTATCTAAATATTTAATAGGTTTAAAAAAGAAAAGAAATTAAAAATGGCAATATGGTCTTTTTACCTGGACCAGGGACCATGAGTATTAACTTTATGCAACTATAGGGACCTTGAGTGTGAAATTTCAGAACTTATACCAAAACCGAAAAAAATGATAAACCAGAGGAACCAAAACTGTAATTTACTCTATATATTGAACTATGTGGTATGGAGGGACGTACCCCCCTCTTCCACGTGCAGACAGCTAAACATCGGTGATGCGGTGAACATTTCCCCCTCCCCACCCCTCCGTACGTTCTCGCCCTTCTGCGTCTTGGTGTGGTCTCCGTGGGAACGAGATCGAACATGCATATGGCCGTTAAATTCGACCGTTGCATATTAAATAAAAAAATCCTCATATATATATATATATATATATATATATATATATATATATATATATATATATATATATATATATATATATATATATATATATATATATATATATATATATATATATATATATATATATATATATATATATATATATATATATATGCCTTCTTATTAATATACACACATGATATACACTTACAAAACATTAAACACTCTATTTAACATATAAAGAATGATTTGAATTTTATGTCGTCCGACTCGTCAAACGACGATATGTTTTTCACGACAATGACACAACTCGCGAGCATCATTCAAATTGAAAGGAAAAGTTTAGTCAAATGACATAGAATACGGGTGGAAAATAGAGACCGCGAAAAAGGGCACATGCGTTTAATTTTAGATTACTTTGCGGAAAATTGTATGTATGACAACAAAGATTTCAAACGTTGGTTCCGTTTGAGCAGAGATATGTTTATACCGATTGAAAAAGGGCTCATGCATTTAATTTTAGATTACTTTTCAAATTGAGATACGACGGTCGAGGCAAAAGGGGTGTAATGTTCCAAATTCCGTGATAAATTTTTGTTTTTAAAAGCGATTTAAATACATAAAAAGATTTGCCAACTAAAAACCATTCAAATTAAAACTTAGTATTTATACGTATAAAACGTATTTATCAAAACATTTACAAACATCACCCAACGGAAGACTTTAATCGTTGAAATCCTCAGATGCGGTACAGTCGCGCCGTGCTCCAAGCTCAAGCCAATATTTACCTGAAAAACATTTAGGGTAAAAGGGTAAGCACAAAGCTTAGTGAGTTCCCCAAAAATACCACACGGTTCGTCGACAAACATCGTCATTGGCTTTTGCCGGCGAACCTTCGGCTTTCGCCAGCGAACATCGTCATCGGCTTGCGCCGGCGAACATCGTCATCGGCTTGCGTCGACAAACATCATCATCGGCTTTCGCCGACAAACATTGTCATCGGCTCTCAAGCCGGCACTGTCGGCCCACAGTCTGACAGCCTTCGACTTTCGTCGGCAAACACGTAAAGCACAAATAATCACATTATTATACAAAGTAATAAAGACTATCTACGCATGTAACATCACCCATAGTATAGTGAGAAGACTCACCGGATTCGCTACCTTAAGCTAGACAGCACTCCACGCGAGTGCCCTCAGATCCCGACAATACGTACTTTCTAACAATGATAAACCTCACTTAGAACTTTCTAAATCCCGAACGGGATAATCCTATAAGACCGGCACCTAAAACCCTAAAGTTTGGGTCAAACTCGTCAAAAAGTCAACGGTTAATGGTCAAAGTCAACAAAGTCAACAGACAAAGTTAGCGCCGCTAAGTCCTAGAGTTAGTGCCGGTAACTCCCCAGTTCAACCCAAATCTTCATTAAGTGCTTAATCCATTAAGACATAAGCTATAACTTCTAGGGGTTGTCCCCAACAGTCCAATAACTCATAAAAACGTGACTTAACCCACCAATCCTTGCCAAACAAGCTCATGGTGACAAATCTAGTTCTAAAAATGAAGATTAACAACTTAAAACTTCATCCACAACCACATTAAGACTAGGCTTGGGCTTTTCTCAAGGATTCAGAGATAAAAAGGAGAAGAGCTTATCCTTAGTCTCTAAATCCCACCCTCATCTAATATATGGAGCCATCATCGTCTTGAAAAGCTTGGAAATGACTTCATAACTCCATTAACAACAAGAACCAAGGAAGAACAAGCTTCTAACACTTACAATGATCCAGGGACAGCAAGAGGCTTGATTCCTTCCAAGCACCACCCTCTTGAGCACCTTGTTTCCTTCTTCTTCCTCCAACAACCTTCACAACTTCATTGCATGAACCAAGAACACAAGAGAAAGCTTGAGAGAGTGTTCTATGGTGTTTCCAGAGGCTAGGAATGAAGAAAAACGGATCTCAAATGACTTCTACACTTGAAAATGACTTAGAACCCTAAAAAGTGATTTTATCCCGCCCAGACGACATTAGCGACGATAACATTAAAGTTAGCATCGCTAAATGTAGGCCCAGGAAAAGTCACTATCGCGTCCAGGCTGCAAATCGTGAAAAAGGTGGATCTGGCCAGGTTAGCGGCGGTAACCATAGGGTTAGTGACAGCGCCTAGTAATATCAAGTATTTTAGTCGTTGTTAGGCCCTATTCTTGGTGAAAATATATCATATATGTATTGGTATTCTCACTTTTTGTGCTAGTGCTTGTTTGCAAAGAAAAGTTATAAACAAGGGTTAAAAGCGGACAAAAATGAAGAAGTTTGAAGATAAAGTCAAAAAGAGTCGACTGAGCACGTGCAGCGGGAGTGCATGTGTGCGCGACGCGCCACGTCAAAGAGATGAGGCGGTGGAAGAAATTCAAACTGCAAAAAAACGGGGATAAGGCTCTACGCGCGCCGCGGGTATGAGATCTGTGCGACACGGGTTTTAATTTTCCCCAATTATAAATAGAGGCCATTAGGTCGAATTTCGGAGGCGAAGATCAGACCCTAAGGTGGACTTATGGCGACAGTGAAATCAATGATGTATAAGTACTTACGCAAGGAGGTTTATTTTGGATGATCCCGATCTTTTTAAGGTGGGAGAAGACCAAATAATCCGTCGGTGTGTGCCCGATAGCGAAATCAATGATGTATTGGAGCACTGCCATGCGGCAGCCTGCAGAGGACACTTTAGTGGAAAGAAGTCGGGGTACAAGGTTTTAGAGTCCGGACTGTATTGGCCGACTATCTTCAGGGATGCTCATAAAACCGCCAAAGAATGTCTGAATTGTCAGCAATTGGGAAATATTTCAAAGAGGGATCAAACGCCACTGAATCCGATTTTAGTGGTGGACATCTTCGATGTGTGGGGAATCGACTTCATGAGACCATTTCCCACCTCACATGGGTACGTCTATATTTTGGTCGCTGTTGATTACGTTTCCAAATGGATCGAGGCAGAAGCAACCCACACAAATGATCATCACGTGGTGTGAAAATTTGTTAAGAAGAACATCTTCATTCGACATGGAGTTCCACGGGTCATCATCAGTGACGGGGGGTCACATTTCAAGAATTTCAAGTTTGGGCGGCGGCTGAAACATTACGGGGTAAACCATCGGATCGCAACACCATACCATCCACAAACGAGCGGTCAGGTAGAAGTGTTTAATCGATAGATCAAGGAAATTCTTCAAAAGACAGTTAGAATAGACAGAAAGGATTGGTCACAAAGGTTGGACGATGCACTTTAGGCATACAGAACTGTCTATAAAACACCGATTGGAACTACACCTTATTGGCTGGTTTATGGGAAGGGATGTCATTTTCCCGTGAAGCTAGCCAATCGGGCGCTGTGGGCAATTAAGCAAGTCAACATGGATTACGATACAACTGGAAAAGAACGGAAACTACAACTTTCTGAACCGGAAGAATTACGTGATGAAGCTTATGAGAATGCCGCTACGTACAAGTCAAAAATGAAGCGGTATCATGATGCTAAACTCAGGTTGAAGACTTTCGTGGCTGGACAGAAGGTATGGCTCTACAATTCAAGGTTGAAAATGTTTCCTGGAAAGCTGAGAAGCAAGTGTAATGGACCGTACGAAGTCGTCAGCGTCACAGAATACAGTGCGGTGGAAATTTGAGACTTCAAAGGAGGGCTGCCATTTAAAGTCAATGGGCATAGGTTGAAACCCTATGTCACTTCGGGCACTTTCCAGAAGCTAGAGGTAGAGACGGTAGAGTTCTTGACTAACATTCCAGAATATGTTCAATAGCCATGTAAGTACATGTCCGGCTGAAGACGTTAAACTTAGCGCTTGTCAGGAGGCAGCCCGATCATCATGTGTATAATTTGCATTTTTTCTAGTTTTAATTGTATTTAATTGATCACGGTAAGAAAAGAACAAGTGTGGGGTCATTTTGGAAATTTTGCAATACCGCAACGCGGGGTCCTAGATACCGCGCCGCGCGTATTGGTATTTTTGCGACTAGTGATAAGCTTGAACTACATGTACACGACGCGGATAGAAGCTTCCCGCACCGCGGCCTTATCTGATTTCAAATTTAGAGATAATCACTAAAATATAGTTTTAAACACAACCCAATTACCCAGCCTTGTATAAAATAGGCATTGCACAAATCATTCAGTTTCTTACTGTCAATTGATCTTCTGCAACTCGTAATCGTTTCTTCATCGTTCTTCATCACAGCAAATCAAGTAAGTAATCTGAAGTCCCCTCTTTTCTCTTCAAGTTCTTGGAAAGTAAGAAAATCCACTGAGTATTGCAATGTAGTGATTCTAGGACCGAATTAATGATGTCAATTAGTTTAGAACAGTGTATGCGATAAAACCCAGTAGTTAGGCTTGCGAAATTGGTCTGTTATAAGGTTAAATTGTTGATTCTGTTCTGAAATTCATACGCCGCGACGCGGGTGTTCACAGAGCGTGCCGTGGGGTATGAACAATCATATGGCGCGACGTGGTCACTCGTTGACATGTCGCGTACGGTACCTTATTTCGAATTTTGGGTAATTTTTGCAGGAATAATGTCATCATCAGGAAGCTCTAAATCCATTGATTGGAACTCGTTGGCTGCACGAGTTTCAAGGGTTGACAGTTACAAATACTACATCCATCGGTCGATTTACCAACACAAAAGGATACTTCCCGCACGAACGGTCAATTAGGAGTTGACCCGAGAATCTGGTATCCTCGAGCATATAGAGAACTGGCTAGTGCAAGGCGGGTATGAGGCAAACGAGCTGATTTATACATGTCGGGAGGTTGAAAACGCGTTCCAGATGGACGAGCCGGTCTATCGAGAGGTGTTTCTGGAATTCCTCGCAAGCTATCACTTCGACCATCTGCCACTGGGCATGGATACTGAGGAAATGGTCACTTTTCGGTTGGGGAATCATAGCCGAAGTTGCAGTTTGCGGGAGTTCGGATATCGGATCGGACTTTATACTCAAGAGGAATCGGAAGGCGCTGGATTCGGGCCGTTTCATAGACGTGCCAACTACGCTCCGGATGACTCCTTCTCATATGCCGACTATTAGGGCACTATTTCGTCCATCCGGTATCATGAGAACACTATTCAGGAGGGCTTGATGCATTTACCGGCACACCGGATGTTACACCGGTTGATCTCGACCGTGTTATCGCTGCGTGCAGACGAGGAGCGGGTCCTGCCACGTGAGTTGCACCTCATGTGAGCTTTGTCAAGAAAGCTCCAGACTTGTAACATTCCATATTTCATCGCGGATTACTTCAAGCAGCTGACAGACGCACCATTGAAGTACATAGCGATTGTTGGTGGGCACTTTGTGACACGGCTGGCACATTCTTACGGGCTGTTGTCCGAACACAACTGTGACACCCCATTTCTACTGTTTGTAAATACTATGGTTTTTCATAAAATTTCATAAATACAAAAAAAAAATACGGTTTATCAAAAACCGAAAATTTACATGTTTGAAAACAATGGGTGTACAAATCCATATCAAAACTAACCATAGTAAGCAAGAAATGATTAAACCTTGAGTCCAAGACGGGAGCTAACTCGGGCTCCACTCCAGCTAAACTTCTGCCAAATAAACTTTAGCTTTTAACCTGGAATACATGGCAAAAACATAAAATACGTAAGACAATAATGTCTCGTGAGTTACATGAGTTTTAGACTCAAACCTTTAACTTCTTTACCAACTTTTATAAAACTTATAACATAAAACATCTTTCCAAGTTTTATAATAATATCATACCATAGCTCATTGCTTTTCAAAATCATTAAATATCATGCCTTGCAAAAATATCTTCTTTCAAAACTTTATAATAGCAACATACTATAACTTTTCCTTCTCAAAAATCATTTTATGACATACTTTACAAAAATAACATCTTTCTTACTTTCTTTGACTGGTTTTATAAGCTTGCTGGATTTTTATACTTAGGGCTTTAATCACTATAAGTGATACCCCAAGTCTCTATGGCTAGAAAGAACGGATCATCCCTCACCATAGAAGTGCTGAGGCAATCTACTTCGCGATGGGGATTTTCCCCAGTAGACCCCTTACCTAACTCGGGTAGGTTGGAACATAGTTCCCTTACTAACGCTGCTTGCTACAATTACCAGTCATACAAAATACTTGCTACTTACTTAAACATTTCTCATATACATAACTTGTGGCTAGGTGCCAAACTTCATCATTTTATATCTTTATGGCTAGATGCCAAATATAGCTTTCATCATATAATAATCATATGTTTAAAAACATATCTTTCTAACATACTAAGCTTTATGCCAAAACATACTTTCCACATCTTATGGCTATATGCCATCCATATTCAAAAATAAATACTGTTTGTAACCAAAACATACTTCTTAAACTTCTTGTGGCTATATGCCATTCATATTTGAAAACATGTATCACTTGTAATCAAAATATACTTTCACATAATTGGTTCATAGACCAACATACTATCATTTAACTTGACTTGTAGTTCAAAACATAACTTCAAACATAGCATTATACTTTCATAAACAAGTTGATAATCATACTCTTGCATATAATGTCACATAAAGAGATTTTATAAAAAATCTTAAATATACTTACTTGCCATGTACCCCAGAATGGGTAAAAATACTGCATGTACTCACCTCACGTATTGCTAGAAAATTGGCTACACGTTCCTTGTATTTATACTCTTTTGATCCATTAGTCACTTGGCATGGACCTATATTTAACATGTTATACATTAACATAAATGATAACTGATTCTATAACTCATTAGAGTCCTTATAATACTATCTTGGGTCATAACAAGTCTATAACTTTTAAATGACCAACTTTAGTTAAGTTGTATTTTATACGTATTTTTGCTACAGTACCCTCGGGGGTTGTATTTCGATTCCGACAATTTTTTATGAAGTTTCATAACATATTAGACCTATGTTTAAAATTTGAGGTCAAACGGACAAGTATTGAAGAAAATCTCAAAAACTAAAATCACTTGGCAGAGAACATTGAGACTAAACTGCATTTTTACTCTGCCGCTAGGCGCACCGCGCCAGCTGAACAGCAGCCCAGAATCTCCCAATTTTTATGCTACAAATTTCCATTTTCTCATATTAAGTCCTTAATGCACGACTTAATCATTAGGGATTGTTCCAAAAGCAAAACCATTCATTTTTTTCCAGTTTCTAACCATTGAAATCATAGATTTAAATCATTTTCCAAACATTCCCGTTTTTTTTGCATTTTTTTGTCCAAAACCGAAATTATCCAATATCAATCACTTCTACTGACTTATTTCAACAATTTCCACATATGGAACTCATTAAAACCCCTTAGAATTAATTTGATCATGTAAAATTGATTTCTAAGGCTTTTGAACAAAATTCCAATTTTTCAACAATAGCAACATACTTTGATGATTTTAAGATATGTTCTTAATACTTGCCTTAATTGGTTTAGAATCATTCTAGGACAAAAATAACAACTCCTTTATACATCTAAACCATAGTTTCTTCAATTTCATCCCTTTTGATTGAAATCATTCCCGAAAACTCATTTTCACTCAAAAAATCATTTTAATGAATTTTCAAGAAGGGAATTGATTTCTCATGTCTTTTATGACACTTTAGGCTTATTAGATCATTTACAATCAGTTTCAAACTCATAATTTGATTTATTCTCATAAAATCCCGTTTTTGACAATTTTCACCAAAAATGCAAATTTTTGAAACCAATCACTTAGGAATGTATTTATACATCTTAAGTGATTATTAGAACCTAACAAAACAATAAAAATCACTTTCAATTTCACAAACCCATTTCTAGGGTTCTTGAGCTAAAATTCTCATTTCTTGATCTTTAACACTTTCAATGGTTAAACTAGGTTTAGGTAGTGATTAAGACACAAGTTAAGGCTAGGAATCATAGGATAATCCTCCTCTAGCCACTAGATTCTCGAAGCTACAGTAACCCACTCACGGGAAATGGGTTAAACAACCCTAAAATCAAGTTTACTAACCTTCTTTGGCTTGGAATTCTTCAATTCCAAGTTAGTTGCTTCCAATTCTTCATGAATCCTAGAAATCGAGTCTTCAAAATTTTCTCCCGTATCCTCTCTAGAACCATCCTCTGAGTTTTATGTTGATTAATGAGATATTTTCTCATTTTTATATTTTCCATATTTTCAATTTTAGTCCCTAAACTTTCTTTCCTTAGACTTTGGACACCAACATTAAGTTTGGCCACATAAAGCTATAATTTCTTACATTTTTAGTCCAAACTAGAATTATACTTTTATAATAATTCTTGTATATGGTCAAATGACCAAATTACCCTTCTCATGGTAAAATGACTAAATTACCCTTACAAACATACTCTCTCGTAAAAATATACATAAAACTTTAAATTATACACACCTTGTTTTACATATTTATATTATTAAATTTGGGTCGTTACAACAACACCTGCGAGTTGAAGGTTATTCCTCCGGTCTCCTTCAGCCCACTGACCACTGTTTCACGGGACGCCATTTATATTGATGACGGTGTCACATCTGTTGAGCGATCACCCTTTCCAGTCTTGCGCGTCGAGCCATCGACGTAAAGAAGAAGACCGCGGGCAACAGTCAGCCTGCCCCGGAGCCTCTCCCCAGCAACTATGGAATCAAGATTTTTGGCCGACGAGGTGAAAGCAGTTCAGCGGGCTCTGCATAGCCACAACTTAGAGCATACCGTTCAAGCAATGGCAATGAGGGGCATCGATCGGAGGACACAGAACACGCAGACGCAGCTCTTATGGCTCTCGAATGCATTGTTAATTTTCTCAATGGTTCAAAGACTCCCATACCAAGGCCTCAACCACCCTTGATTGAGGAAGAAGAGGAAGAGCCGATGAAAGAAGAAGACGAGAATGAGGAAGATGATACCGCCCATAATTGAAAAGGGGCCCTCTTTGTAATTATTTCTTTCCTTAGTTTTTTGCATTTTAGGTTAGGTTACAAAATTAGGACTTTTTGCTTTTAGAATTTAGGAAATTGTGTTCGAGATGACAAATAAGCCTACGGGCAGTAATACAAGTCAATATTTTGGGTAAAATTTGATCTAGAAAAAGTTTTATGATTGTTTGAAAGTGACCAAAAATTCTGAAATTACCGCGCCGCGGCACCCTCATGGTACGCGCCGCGGTCATTTCCAACATGACGAAACCTTGACTATCTCGTAATTACCGCGTCGCGCGCCTTTCCATCACGCGCCACGGCAATCAGAAACACATTTTGTTGTATATTTTGTTTAGTTGTTTGTTTGTTTGTTTGCATTTAATGTGTTTTGTGAGTGATGCATGTGAAGTACCAAATGTAATCTGTGGAGGAGTTGTTTCAGGCAAGTGTGGGGTCACCGTGCCCCCTCCACTTGCCATGATCACTGGCGTGTTTTACTGTTGCGCTACAACTCCTGGAAATCTGAATCTGAAGTGAGATGTTCGTAATTTTTGTACCTGTGACAATTGAGTACCATCAAGCAGTCAACCGTCTAAGTGGTAACTCTTTCTCCCTAGTTTTTAATAATTTTGTACAATGGGGACGTTGTATGATTTTAAGTGTGGGGTGTGGACGATCGAAAGAGTATTTTTGAAATTTTGCAAAAACAGACAATTTTCAAAATTTTTAGCAACTTTTTCAAAATTTTTATTAGATTGTAATTTTGAAACGAATAATTTGTGAATGTTAGAGCTTTGATATTTTTCAAGAAATACTATTAAGTTGTTATCATGATATCGATTTAGTCAAATAAGTTGAGTTTTAAGAGTTAGAAGATTGGAATATTTTAGGATTGGAATTTAGGAAGGGACTGTCAATCAGTGGCCTTTTTTGTTCGAGCCGGTAAGCCTAAGATGGGTGGGACTTATGCACCTTGCCACCTAAGATCGTCTGGTCTGGGATGGTATTTCTGAAAGCTCCTTACACGAACAACATCGAAAGTCATGGATAGTTCTTTTATGACCTTTAGAATCTGAATGAGTACATACACTTCATTATGGACTAGAAAATTTATAATCAAGGGTTCTTTAGAAAGTCATGAATTCCAAAGGATATTCTAGTTATGTTTGCAAAACTATTTCAATCTAACTCTAGAGACAATAAACTTTGAAATTAAACACGCTAAAAAATTGTTTGAGTCGTTGTTAAAATATGTTAAAAACTCTCTTGCTTGGGGACAAGCAAGGCACAAGTGTGGGGTGTTTGACAACGCCTAGTAATATCAACTATTTTAGTCATTGTTAAGCCCTATTCTTGGTGAAAATATATCATATATGCATTGGTATTATCACTTTTTGTGCTAGTGCTTGTTTGCAAAGAAAAGTTATAAACAAGGGTTAAAAGCAGACAAAAATGAAGAAGTTTGAAGATAAAGTCAAAAAGAGTCGACTGAGCACGCGCGCAGGGGGAGTGCATGTATGCGCGACGCGCCACGTCAAAGAGATGAGGTGGTGGAAGATATTCAAAACGCGAAAAAACGGGGATAAGGCTCTACGCGCGCCGCGTGTATGAGATCTGCGCGGCGCGGGTTCTAATTTTCCACAAGTATACATAGAGGCCATTATGCCGAATTCCAGAGGCGAAGATCAGACCCTAAGGTGGACTTACGGTGACTTTGACTCAAGTTTCAAGATTTCATCAGCCCATTGTGGTATTTTTATGTTTTTACTTTACTTTTAGTATTAGTTTAGTAGTTTTAAGCTCTTAGCTTGGTGTTTCTGGATTTTGACAACCATTAGCATTAGGTTAAAGTTTCTGAATTTTCGTATTTCACTGTTTTGAATTTTCTGGATTTGAAGTTTATACAAGTAATCATTTAGTTCCATGTTTATTGGTGTTTTTCGGTATTTTGGTATTTGAATGTTTGAATGTAATTGTTGATTTGTGTGCTTCTGGATTCTGAATCTTATTTCTGATTTCAGTAAGTACATTAGTTGGATCTTAGTTTAGCTTATGTTTGATTTGGATTTGGACTTTAAGTTAGAATTGTGTTTTGGGATTATTTTTGGGAAAATAGAAGTTAGTCCCTCTGGCTGTAGGGTGACACTACAGTTGGCAAGCTATCGTCTTATCTTGACCACGAAACTCCTGTGGATCGACCATTACTACCACTGTACTAGTGTGAGTGAGGTATTTTACTATTTTTGACAGCACGACGACCTAGGCGTGTCAGTTAGCAGCGCTAACCCCTTTTTGTCCATTTCTTCATTTTGACTTATTGTTAAATGTTATCCCCTTGATACTTGGTTCCGGGCTTTATACTTTGACTCCTTAAGTCTCAGAACTTGACTTTTCGAGATTAGGGTCTTACAAGGGGTTTCATGTCATACCAAAAATGTGCAGTTGCTCTTCGTCTTATGGCTTTTGGCGGGACAGCCGATGAAGTTGAAGATTACTTGAAGATGTCCGCTAGAACCGCACAACAAAGTATGTATAATTTTTGTGAATATATTATTGAGCTTTACTGTGATATCTATTTGCAGAAACCCACACTTAACGATGTTTAGGAATTATATGCGGTACATCATGCGGAACACGGTCTACCGGGTATGTTTGGAAGTATCGATTATACGCATTGGGATTGAGAAAATTGTCCAAATGCGTGGAAATAACAATACACTCATGATGATCACGACAAAGCTTCACTAATACTAGAAGTTGTGGCCTCACATGATTTATTGATTTGGCGTACATACTTTGGAGTTCCAGGGTTGAACAACGACCTAAATGTTTTAGATTCGTCACCATTATTTAAGAATATTCTACAAGACAAGTCAGCCGACGTTCCATTTGTAGTGAACGGCTCAAAGTACCCACGTTGGTATTACCTTACCGACGGTATATATCCTAATTATTCCACATTTGTAAAGGCATACCAACATCCGGTTGACGAGAAACAAGTACTATTCACGAAAGCTCAAGAATTCGCACAGAAAGTGTCGAACGTACATTCGGTGTACTTAAAAAGAAATGACATATAGTAAAAAACCCGAAACGAGCATGGCTTCTCGAGAACATATGCAAAGTAATGTACGGTTGTATCATATTACACAACATGATTATTGACGAAAAAGGTCGGGCTATTTGTACGTATCAACCTCATCATATACTACACCCACCTCAACATTTTGTACCCGGCAGCGAACAACAGTTTACGAGATTATTAGAAATACGCAATGAGGAAAAGAATGTCAATCTTCTACACAATTTGACCGAGCATGTCTACGATAATTAATACGACGACGAAACCGATGACGATAATTAAGTTTTTTAAATTGTTTTTTAATTAATGTAATGTTTTATTTTAATTAATTTAATGTTCCAAAACATTTAATTTAATGTTTAATTTTAATTACAACAAAAATAATAAAATGATGACGTAGAAATTAAAAGGAGTCTTAGAATGTTATGTATTTTCCGGGGTTGTCTTGTTGACATGGTGCTGGCTGTCATGGATTGTCATGGGTTTTCCCGATACCCCATGGCCTTAAAGATCCTAACTCAACGGACAATAGTGACAACCCATAGCTTTTCTTTCATTAATTTCCACAATGTCAAAATATAACTCATTTTATATACCTCGTAACAAATCGATAACTCATGCTACATAGTCTCGAGAGCTCCAATGAAAACCATTGATACCTAAACATCTAATATCTGAAAATCTTAGACTTCGGTCACTGTCATCTATCTGTTTAATTAAACAACCAATGATAACCATTAAGTATTAACAGATTAAGCTACTGATAGTTTATGAGATGGAAATCAAATCAGACAAATTAGTAATCATTACGAATTCATTAAAAACACACAAACCTGTTAGCGTATGTATGTATTAGGCTTGTTAGAGTTTTGTATATATACCCGGCCCACCGGTATTTTGTTTTGTATTTATACGCATATTTTGTGATTAATGAGATACACACAATTTACACAACCAACATGGTATAAGAGCCTTTTATCTGATCCCGCCTTCTCCTTCTATCTAGCCGTAAAATTCTCCCTCCCTCCTCCTTCATCGCTTCTGATCCGACGAACCCTCCTCCTCGCCTCGTCTTCTGCTACTGCTGCTCTTCGTATCTCTAACGGCTGTCCCAATGTTGTGCTGCTCTTTTCTTCCTCATCGAGTTCTTCTATACTCCCGACTTCATGGCTGATGACAAGAAGACCTAAAAACCTTACGGTATCACAAATATCCGTGCTTTTATCCCGCTTCTCCTTGATCATGAAAAGCTCAATTATGACTCCTGGCGTGAGCTATTTGAAACCCATTGTATTGGGTTTGACGTGTCCGATCATCTTGAAGTACCGACAGCCCGACCTCCTGCTGAACTGGCTGAATGGAACCACATCGGCTCTCTCGTCAAGATATGGTTATACGGTACAATGTCTCAACCCCTTCTCCAAATGGTTATCAAGAAACAGTCTTCTACTCGTGATGTTTGGGTCAATTTGGAATGCCTATTTCGTGACAACAAGGATGCCAAGGCAATCCAATTGGATAACGAGCTTCGTAACATTACCATCGGTGATTCCACTGTCACAGATTACTACACCCGCATAAAAAAAATGCCCGATCTCCTTGATAACATCGACGCTGCAGTTCCCGAGAAAAACCTGATAATGTATACTATTAACGGTCTCTCACCGAAATTTGAATACATTGCGAGTCTATTCGCCACCGGTCTCCTCTACCTACATTTCTCGAAACACGGTCCATGCTTTGCTCGAGGAGCAGCGCATGAACCAACTCCACACTCGATCTATTCAAGCCACTCACTGTGACCATGGTTCTTCGCCTACTGTTATTCTTGCTGATCAACAAAATAATCGAAACGGGGGTTCTAACCGCAGAGGTTGTTCAGCCGGTCGCGGCAATCGCGGTGGTCGAAACTCGCGTGGTGGTGGTCGAACTGGCTCCTCCCGTGGCCAAAACCTCTCCGTCGCCCACCCCTACTGCTCCTCCAGCCCGAGTCTACGACTGGCTCACTTGGTCAGCGTCACTTGCTCGACTCCCTTCAGTGGCCCGATCTGCTGCCCCTGGTTTGCTACCTGTTCCTGATGCGGCACGCTACTGCCCCCTGGCCTGTTCCACCACCAGTAGCTCCTGGCCCGTCTGCTGCAGCCCAATATCAGCGGCCGCCTCCTCCTGCTAGTCACGTTCATCCTGCCTCCTCTAGCAATAAGCCCACCTGACTGGGCTCTCACCATCGGCCTTCCAGCAACAACCATATGGGTCGTGGGCTTGGCCCACTGCTGAACCATCCTCCTCTCGCAATCAACCAACAGCCATCCTGTAAGCCTACAACACGGTAGCCCTTCACGACTCGGCTTCAAATGACTAGTACATGGACTCCGGTGCAACATCCCACCTACACGCGAACACATGTATTCTCACATCTGTTAGCGATAAGTGCTTAATTCCTTATGTCCTTGTTGGTGATGGATCCCGTATTCCCGTTATTAAATCCGACGATTCATCTATTTCTTGTTTAAATCTGTATCGTACCCTACGTCTTAGTCGTGTCCTTATTACTCCTAGCATCGTCAAAAAATTTATTTCTGTGCGCCGTTTTACTCGTGAAAATAAATGTGCCATTGAATCTGACGAGTTTGGTTTTTCTATGAAGGATTACCAGACCAAACAAACCCTACTCAATATGATAGTACCGGTGATCTCTATCTCGTTACTTCAAGTCCTGCATCCAGTTAAGCCCTCCTCTCGTTCACCACCTCTGTTTGGCACCAACGTCTCAGTCACCCGGGATCGCGCGTGCTTCAGTCTTTAGTTTCGCGTCATTTAATTCCTTGTATTAGCACTAAAACAAAAACATTGTGTGTTGCGTGTCAGTTAGGTAAACATACCCGTTTACCTTTCTCTTTATCGAGTACTGTTGCTACATTTCCCTTTCAAATTATTCATTTTGATGTTTGGACTTCGCTTCTTTTGAGTGCTAGTGGTCTTAAATATTATGTGGTGTTTCATGATCAGTTTTCACACTTTATTTGGGTTTATCCTCTACGTACTAAATCTAATGTTTTCTCCAAGTTTATGCATTTTTTGCCCATGTTAAAACTCAATATAACAGTCAGATTCAAACATTTCAATGCGATAATGGTGGTGAATTTGCCAACACGCAGTTTCAAACCTTGTGTGCTGTGCAGGCTATTCACATTCGGTTCTCATGTCCGTACACATCCCAGCAATACGAGAAGTCAGAACGGATTATTCGTACCATTAATAACTGTATCCGATCTCTCTTATTTCATTCCTATCTCCCTCCCATGTATTGTATTGGGTGGAAGCTCTCCATATGGCCACCCACCTGCTCAATATTCTCCCATCCACCACCCTTCATGATGTCAACCCATATCACAAACTTCACCAAAAACAACCCTCTTACACTCACTTACGTGTATTTGGCTGCCTATGCTTCCCCAATATTCCCACAGAACACAAACTCTCACCACAAACCACTCCTTGTATCTTCCTTGGATACCCACACAACACCGTGGGTATCAATGCCTTGACCTTGCCACTAGAAAGATCATCATATCCCGGCACGTTATCTTCGATGAAACTGTTTTCCCGTTTGGCACCATGACCCCTAATGACCCACCCCCCTACGAGTTCTTAGATGAGGAATATACCCCAAACAACATCTCCACCACCTTACTCTGCTCACCTATCACATCCCCGACGGTTACCTCACCCCCTAACCCATCTCCCGACCCTCCTATTCAGCCCACAGTTTCCCAACCCAGTTCCCCTACCACTACCATGCTTCCACCCTCTACTTCTACTCATCCCATGACCAATCGTCTTCGTCACGAAATCTCTAAACCCATTCACAAACTCAATCTCCATGTTGATACCTCCTCTCCTGTCCCTCGGTCTTACTCTCATGTATTTCTTGATCCTTACTGGCATGCAGCCATAAAAGAGGAATATGAAGCACTTATTTCTAATGGTACGTGTGTACTTGTTCCGTGTCCTACTAATGCTAACATTGTGAATTGTATTTGGCTGTTTAAAAAGAAACATAATGCAGATGGGTCTCTTACTCGCTACAAAGCTCGACTTGTTGCAAATGGCTGGAGTCAACTCCCAGGTATTAACTACGATCAGACTTTCAATCTGGTTGTCAAGTCAACCACAATCCGCACAATTCTTAGTTTGGCTATTTCACATAAATGGCATGTTCGACAGCTTGATGTTAAAAACGCCTTTCTCAATAGGCGTCTTCAGGAAACTGTGTACATGCATCAACCTCCGGGTTTCTGTGACCCGTCTCACTCGGATCATGTGTGTTTGTTACGCTGCTCCTTATATGGTCTCAAACAGGCACAGGCACGCACTGCGTGCCTGGTTCCAGCGGTTTGCTCACTACATACTCCAGATGGGGTTCACTCACAACAAGAGTGACACCTCTCTCTTCATTTATCATCAGGGGTCTCACACCGCTTACTTATTGCTATATGTCGATGATATTATCTTGGCAGCTTCGTGTCAGACCTTGTTGACACAGATTACAGCTACTCTGGCTAAAAAAAACGTAAGTGTGTCGATCAAGAATCAGATGAATAAACAAATTTGCGAGTTATCGAACACGCTCACTTACGCGTGTTGGACTTGTGATTCCATTGTAGATGACCCAACAATGATTCCGCCTTCCTTTTCGCTCTTTCCGACACATTATTCACCAATTCCATCAACAAAATCACGGCCCCAAGCCTACTTATACACTCGAGATTCTCACTATCTCTCTTACACAAAGAAAGCAAGATCGAAGTAGCATTTTATTTGTTTCTTGAGATTCCGGTTCTCATAAGATCAATCAACAATGGAATCATACTTGCTTTCACTATCGCAACCTTAGCTTCTTGATGACTAGCAAGAATCGAAAGTATAGTCAACGCCTCATCCACCATACAAACTCCGGAATCGGACTCGGAACCGGAATTCAAATCGGAATCACACAACGTTTTGAGCAAGACTGTTATGATTCCGGCCCTCACGGCTCTCCCTTTATTCTCTTGGTAAATACATAGATTAAACAAAGCGGTTGCAACAGGTTTCTTCCCTCTATTGCTTCCGTTTTCAAGAAGATTAACCAATGTCGGAATCGCCCCCGAGGCACCGATTATAATCTTATTCTCATTAGCAAGCGATAAAACTGAACACGGAAGCGGTGGAATTTTCTCTTGTTTCCATTGTCCCAACATTAAGGAGTTGGACAATTGCGGGCACCACATTCGCCAACATTATTAGTCCTTTGTTGTTTTCGTATACCGAAAGGTTCAAAATTGAAGTGACTGCGTTTTCTTGCGTGAGGGTATCTTGGGAATTTAACAAACTAGCACCGTAACCTAGCGGCAATCTCGCCGTTCTGTGGTCGGATCTCCGGCTAATCTATCCCTACCTATTATCCTTCCCTATCCTCTCTATCTCTCTCTCTCTCTCTCTCTCTCTCTCTACCTTTCTGTATCCATTTCAAAAACAAAACAAAAAACAAGCATCAACAAAAAAGCGAAAAATTTTCTAGGGTTTCTGCGGTTTGTTTTGTGGTAAGTTGAATTTTTATCTGAGTTTCCCTTCTATCTATCTATTACCATTTGGAATAACAAGGGGGGATAGGGAAGTTACAAAAGCAAAAAAATATATATCTAGAAAAGAGAAATTTTTGCTAGGGTTTTGAGATGGCGGCGCAAGTTCTTCAACCTCAATCGGTGAATGGTGGTGGTGCATCTAGTGGTAGCCCGCGCTCCACAGTTTGTGCCGACGTCGTTCTATGTTGGTGATCTGCAGCCGAACGTGACCGATTCGCAACTGTTTGAGCTGGTTAACCAGCTAGGTCAGGTGGTTTCCGTTCGAGTTTGCAGGGACTTGTCTACTCGACAGTCTCTCGGTTACGGTTATGTCAACTATGTGAACCCTCAGGATGTTGCAAGGGTGATAGAAGTGCTGAACTTCACACCTCTCATTGAAAAGTCAGTTAGGATAGTGTATTCTCACCGAGATCCTAGTGTAAGTAAGAGTGGCTCTGGGAACATATTTATGAAGAATTTGGACAATGGCTCTTGTGGAGAGACACTCTAAGTTTCAGCAACTGCATTGGCAACAACGCGATATTCAGCTTCAGCGCTAGACCTGGAGATTGTAGCTTGGCGTTTGGCGGACTATGAAATAAGATTGTTCCCAATATGTACTCCGGCATGTTTATGTCTCAGTGAAAATATGCACTCGATATTCTTCAACGAGCAAACATGGCTAATTGTAGCTTGGCGTTTACAATTAGCGTTTGTATGTATTAGGCTTGTTAGAGTTTTGTGTAGCCCACATTCGTATACCCGGCCCACCGGTATTGTATTTTGTATGTATACACATATTTTGTGATTAATGAGATACGCACAATTTACACAACCAAAAAAACCAATCAATCATTAGCTATTAGCATAAGAAAATTAAAAAAAACATTCAAACTTCATTCTTACATTAGATTTTGGGTTTTCTATAGAAAAGTCCCAATATTTTGAGTAAATTAACGAAAAAGTCCTAAAATATTTTTTTTTGAACAGAAAAACCTAGAAAACTGGAAAAAGTTTTCAATTTCACCCTTTTCTACCGGCTACCGGCAAAAAGGGCGAATTTAAAAACTTTTTCCACTTTCCTGGGTTTTTTTGATCAAAAAATTATTTTGTATAGCCCACATTCGTATACCCGGCCCACCGGTATTGTATTTTGTATTTATACGCATATTTTATGATTAATGAGATACGTACAATTTACACAACCAACAAAACTAATCAATCATTAGCTATTAGCAAAAGAAAATTAAAAAAACATTTAAACTTCACTCTTACATTAGATTTTGGGTTTTCTACACAAAAGTCCCAATATTTTGAGTAAATTAACGTAAAAGTCCTAAAATATTTTTTTTGAACAGAAAAACCTAGAAAACTGGAAAAAGTTTTCAATTTCGCCCTTTTTCTACCGGCTATCGGCAAAAAGGGGGGAATTAAAAACTTTTTCCAGTTTCCTGGGTTTTTTTGATAAAATAATTATTTTGTGACTTTTTCGTTAATTTCCCTAAAATATCGGGACTTTCTGAAAAAAAAAACCGTATAAAGTAAATATTGAGAACGTTTGGATTAAAACCTACATTTGTGATATCTTGTATATACAAATTGAAATACAAGGTAATCGAGCAAATGATTGTAGGAACAAAATAATATAAATATGGCATTATTTGTCAATCTAATGTGATTATCCTTTGTTTTATTTTACTTGGAAAAGGATGTGAAATTGAGCTAACATTTTTTCTTTCCTTTTATACCAAGAATGTTCCACAACAATGTGAGAAATTGGGTGGAAACCGATCAAAACTAAAAACATATTTATCAATTAGAGGGGTTATTGGGATATGCAACCATTTTTACGTCTGAACTCCAACTAACAATATACTCAAACTAACAATATAAATGACCCACTTCACTTAAGACCATTGTTAACTCTAGATTTCAATATGAAACTAATATCTTATAAGCATGTATCAAAAGAAAACTAAGTGAAAATTCAGGCAAAAAAATAGGATTGTTTCATTTAACCTACAAGTTTCTCTATTTTGAAGCTTTCTCCCTCAAGTATTTGTTTTCTCCACCCACAGAACTAAACATACAAACAACAAAAGCATAGTGAATTAACCAGTTATTTTTCGTATAAAGTCATATACACAAAATTTATTATCAACTTAAGAAAATTGATTAACCTTAGATTATGTTTATTAATGAAACAATGAAATAAATCGTGAACGAGAAGATTTGAAATGCAGGACAACAAACTTTGTGCTAAAATTAACACGAGTGGTACACCAACCAATCACTTGAATGCCCTTAGTGAGAACTCCGGATCAATACATTCAGGAAAAAAACTACACAGAAGCAAGTAACACCGAATACCGCTTTGATATAAAAGTTAGAACATATAATCATATGGTATAAGGTTTTATTTAGAAAAATCATGATATTTTGGAGAAATTAATGAAAAAGTACCAAAATAATTTTTTGAATAGAAAGGCCCAGGGAAACTTGGAAAAAAAAAAATTAATTTCGCCCTATTATGCCAGTAGCCGGTAAAAAAGGGCGAAATTGAAAACTTTTTCCGGTTTCCTGGGCTTTTCTGTTTAAAAAACATATTTTAGAACTTTTTCGTTAACTTACTCAAAATATTGTGACTTTTTTTTTTGTAGAAAACCCTTAGAGTTCTTTAAAACTGGCTTACATTAGCTTAAGATCCCCAACGTAGTGCGCTTCATGTTAGAAAACAATTCCAAGGTGTCAATAAAAATACCATTAACATGGATTTAATTAAGGGTCGTGCTATAAATACCCCCCTCCCTATTTGATTTTGTACCCCTTGATTTGACTAACAAATTTGTTTTATTCAAATTTTGTCTTTTGTTGTCTTTTTATTTATTATTATTATTATTATTATTATTATTATTAGTTTTTATAAAATTATAACCGTTCCTATTTATTGATAATCTAATGTTTTCTTTTTTGTCGTTCAAATTTTTTCAGTCGTTTATAAACTAAGTGGTTATACGTATAGTTTATTATTTATAAAATCTTTCTGGTTTATATCATTTGTAGGTAATCGAAATTCACGTTATTATTAGTCGGAAACCGTCATTTTTTATCTGTCGACCCAGTTGTACACCATATCCGTTTGTCCAGGATTGTGCGTGTTCAGAACATTCTGTTAAATAGGAAACATTGTATAGTTCTCGACTAAATATTTATTTTCGTTATCCATATAACGTACCGTGTAATTGTAATATTGGACCAAACTTTGCATTGCTATTATTATTTATATTGTTATTTTTTATACATTCGTTCAACCATTTTGATATAAGTTGACATAATTTTATGAAATTATAAACGTTGTTCGTTGTGTCGTAATTATTTTAAAAAAACTTTTGTTTTATTGTTACTAAAACGTAAAAATTATAAAAGTTAAATTTATTAATTCGATATTAGGTCAAATTTGAAATAACCGTTTTGATATAATTTGACATAATTTTATAAAATTATAAAAGTTGTTCATTGTGTTGTAATTACTTAAAAATTGTTGTTTATTGTTATTAAAACGTAAAAATTATAAAAGTTAAATTCATTATTATTGTTTTTCTAATAATAATAATATAATAATAATAATAACAACTACAAATCAAAATATATTAATAATAAAAAGAAAATGAAAATGACAACAAACAAATAAAATAGACAAAAAACAAAAAGAAAAACAACAAAAAAAACAAGAAATCAAATTAGGGGGTATAACTAGATTATATAGGGTATATATAGAATCGTCCTTTAATTAATTATATTAACAAGACCAATATGCAGTTGCTGAATCAAAGTAGAAATACCATGTACAATTATCAAAATTTGGAGCGATAATAAGACAATGAAATATTAAAAGAAAAAACATAATAAGGGTATCTAAAGTCTTCCTAATTTTGATTCCCATAATAAGATATAATATTTTAAAACAATAAACATTCGCATTTTTCCTGATTTCGGATATCCAAAAATTTATAATTTTACTATGCGAATCCGTATTTGAAGAATCCAATAAACGAAATACCATAGCTAATGTAGAAGTGCATGTGTGGTGATGCATTTTTCATCCAATCACAACCAACAAATATTCGTTAAATGGATTTTAGGAAATACACCTCAAAATTCGAAATTCAACCAAAATACAATAGCAAATTAAAGGTGACGGTGTTGTAAAAGTTGACGTTGGAAGATCTGTATAATTATATTATTATATGGATTAAAACAGAACATGTTTTTTAGAAGACTTATGGGATTGTGTGTGGAGGAGGGGAGATGTTAACGGGGTGCTTTCTTTTGACGTGTTCCCGTCTGCCACGTTTTCCACCACTGCCACCTGTTGTAACATTTCAATCAATCCATAATAGCCTCCGATCCTTTCATATCTCTCTCTCTCTCTCTCTCTCTCTCTCTCTCTCTCTCTCTCTCTCTCTCTCTCTCCACTCAAAGCTTCTTTCCTTTTGATCGATTAAAGCATCCACTATATTCTACTTCCCAAAAGGCATCAGAGTTATCTCGGTGGGTAGATGAATCGTTGTCGGTTAAAGTCGAAGAACGAATGGGTGCTTGCGTTTCGATTCATCACAAAGCTTCTGCAATGAAAGCACAAAAGTCGTTTGATTCTATTAAAAAACCACATCATAAGGTAGCCATTCATCATCCTCCCCTACTAACGAGAAATTTCCAATCATGAACGGCCATGTCGCTGTTAAACCCCAGTTGCCTCCCTCTCAACTCCGGCTACTATTTCCGATTTTGGTATGATTTTGTTTCCTATAATCCAAGGTTGTAAAAATCGCTTGACGGTAGCTTGGCGGTCGAGTGTGGTTAAGAGATTAATCAGATTAATTGGGGATTAGTCGGGGATTAATCGGGAACCCCAAATTCTAAAGAAATTCATTTAAAAATATATACATATAACAAAATAGCAATGTTTGATTCATTTATTCCAAGATACACATCAAAGATTATACATTTGTTTTTTTTTATTATTTAATATTGATTTTTTTAGTTTTCTTGAGTTATTAGAAAGTGTTTGTGTCGTTATTTAAAAATAAGAAAATAAATAATAAATTAAAAAATAAAAAAATAAAAAAGACCGCCAAGACCGATTAATCGGCCGCCAAGCGTAAAACTGACCGATTAGGCCGATTTTTGACCGATTTTTGCAGCAAACCGTTAAACTGACCGATTAGGCCTAATTGTAATCGGTTGAAGATCGCCAAGCGATTAATCGCCGATTAATCGGCCGCCAATGCCGATTTCTACAACACTGCTATAATCTAAATTGTTCATCGGCATAATTTGATTGAATTTTGGTGGGTTTTTTTAATTTTCGCTGTCGTATTCGAATTATAGCTTTGATTTAGGCATTTAGTGATTTACAGTCTGAGCTTCGAATTCATTTGCTCCATTCACGGTGGTTTTGAGTAATTTGATTGTTGGTGAACTAATGTTCTTTTTCAAAATTGGAATTTTTTCTTTGTTAACATTACGAATTATCTGAATCAAGTTTCTGATTTATGCCTTTGAAGAATTCGGGTTAAGGTTTTAGCTTTGTGAGGTTGAAATCTTATTGGCTTGTACGTGTTCGACTATGTCATTTCATCGACCGCAGATGAATGATTCTTGATTGCTGTTGCTTTTGTATTTACTTCATCGTCAAAAGTATAATAAGTTACCCATACCGGGGGGTGGGGAGTCGAAGCATTTTTTTACTAAATTTGTGTCCTTCCTGTCTTTCCGGTTACGATTTCTGAAACGGGGTATTGGTTTCATTGCGTGGATTTATGGTTTAATTGTATGAAGTTGGAGTCGGCTTAGTAAGGTTTAAGGATTCTTGAATGCACCAACCTCAGTGATAGAGGACTCTGACTTCACTGATCCGATTCCTGAAAATTGAAAAAGTTATTGCTAAAATATAGGCTGGTAGACCTCTAATTATAAAGGAATAAGATTGTATAAAATACTTATTTGATAAAAAAACACACTTAAGGTTTCCTTCACTATATAAAGCTTTTGTAGATTGGTTTCTATTAAAGGAATGGGGAAATCTTCAAAGAAAATGAAGAAAGTTCAGAAGACGAATTATAGTTCGGAATATGATGATATGATGAAACATCAACTTCAGAATGTAAGTAATTTCTATACGTTTTCTCCTCTCACAATGAATTTATATTTACATATAGAGTTTCTAAAATATATGGGATTCAGGATAATCACACTAATGGAGATGAAGACCATGATGACGAAGAAGAGTTTGATTCAGAAATGGAAATGATGAATGTAAACACAACTTTATTGGGTCATCCTATTTGTGACTATACATTGTATCTTTCATTGCGAAAATGTTGATAAATTTGGAACTTTTTGTTGGCATAGTTGGAGAACATGGAAGATGTTTCTGGAAATGAGGACACATATACCATGGGAGATGATGATGATGATGATGATGATGCTAATGAAAGTGAGAGTAATGAAGAGGATGATGATGGTATGAACATGAAAATAGAAGACAACAATCATGATGATATGGAAGAATTTGAAAAGGAGTTGAATGATCTTCGCCATTAGGAATAGTAAGGCTTTTTTTTTCTATGAGTTTAAGAAATAGGGTTAAAATTTAAATACAAGAAATAGTAGCGTACTTTCGTTTACTTGTGTATTATACCCCCTACTTTATTTTCTTCCTATGGTAATATTGTACTTTGAAAAACCTTCCCATTTATAGGAATATCACCAAAATATAAATTAGTCCGGTGAAAGTTCAAGTTATAATGTTCTAATAAGAAAAAAATATCAAAAGTACAATGTTACAATTTGATAGATTTTTCAAAGTACAATGCCCTTAATCGATACCCCAAATCATTCACATTCACGTGATGCTTATTTTTTATTTTGAATTTTTTTAGGGACCTTTTCAGAAACATACGACATGATCAAAACGAGGACCTTAAGCTGTAAAAAATCAAAGGGTATGTACTTCAAATTTGTTTATGTACTTCAAATTTGTTGTGTTCTTAATGCGTATATGTAATATTTTCTATAATTTTGGTGGTTTTACTTTTGGATTAATCCAATATTTTTGATCTTTTTCAAGGTTTTGTGGGACAAAACTCTTGAGTTTAGATTTTTGCTGCAAAAATATTCTGAAATTCAAATCGACTTCCAAAGGTCTACTTCAGATCCCTAATTTTTTATACCCTTTATATATATATTTGTATTATGCTGAAATATCTAACTTTAACTGCAAGGTATCATCATATCGATTAAATATGATTTACGTAAAATCACAACCTACCAGGATCCGCGAAAAGAAAGTGCCCCGACCCACTTAACAAGCTGGGCCACCCACCGATCTGACCCGACTCGTGCGTAGCACGAATCCAAACTAGTTATAGAAGAAAATGCAAACAAACTTTATCTATTAGATTACAGTTCAAGTCCACGTTTTTTTTCTTCACGCTGAAGGTCAATGTGGTGGCAAAATAGTAACAGATTTGGTCATTGGTCCATGTCAAAAGACCAAACTATCCTTTTTAATTTGTTTTTCTTTTTTCTTTTAATCTATTATTTATTATACTAGTTAAAAAAACACCCCGGCGGTAAACTCTCCAACTTCCTTTCGAACTCTCTCTCTATCGACCTCCTCCGTTCTCGCACACCCAAAATGAAGTCGACTCTATCTCAGCAAAACTCGACAACCACATAAGAGAGAGGGAGGTTCTAATCAAAAGTGGCGTTCTCCTCGATGGAGTTGTGTGAGATTAGAAAGCAATAAAATTAGTTTACAAAAGTAGTTATAGACCCAGATCTATAAAATCGGAAGGAGTGTAATGTCACCATGTCCCTCTCTTCTAGATCTTCAAGTATGACAACATAAACACAAAATATCAACTTTATCCGCCATTTTTTATAAAAATGTTATGGGTTTTCAAAACCTTGGACTTACGCAATTGGGTTTTTGTTTTCTTGAATCTTTACTATAAGTGGAGGACATAAAGGTCTTGTTTGAAGCCAAAACCATTCAGATAATGGAGCTTTTGGTTATGTCAAAACTAAAATGGAGCGGTATTAAACCCGATGGAAATCATCAAAACCCTTCCAAGAATCGTTCCACACACAACGTCGAGAAAAATATCCGAAAATACAAAAAACAACACAAATTCTTCACAAAATTAAAGGAAGAGATACCAGAACCTCGATTGGATCAATGTCGCCGTAAATCGGATCTCCAGATTGACGAATCGTCTTCAGTGAAGGAAGGTAACAATTTGCTTGGTAAGTACTGCTAAATTCTTTTGATTGGTAAGTACTGACCTTTTAAAGTTTATAATTTGAAATATTTTCTTTGATTTATCCGGTTAACGGGTTTGATTCTGCTTTGATTATGGGAGAAACATGTTTCATCGAAGATCCCTTGCTGCGAGCATGGTTCAAGGTGGTTACATTCTGGAAAGGGATCGTCGACGACGAAGCACTGGGCACGATGCTTTTGCACCACCATGGTGGGAACGTACGGATGACACCGTAGTTGAAGAGGGATGTTGTGGCGGCGATTTCTTTGGATTGGCCAATTAGGAGGAGGAGGGGTATTTTTTATTTTTTAATTAATATAATAACTAATAGATTAAAAAAATGAAAAAGAAATCAGAAAGGACAGTTTGGTCTTTTAACTTGGGTCAGGAACCAATTGTGATACCTTTTTGTCACCACATGAATCTTCAACGTGAAAAAAAACACATGGACTTGGAGTGAAAAATCGTGTCAACCATAAGGACCAAATCTGTAATTTACTCTAATTATAATAATAAAATAATCTAATTTACATCAAACTAAAAGCAAGCAACAACTTTTCAGCAACTTCAAGTTTACAGTTTTAAAAGATAATCAGTGCATCAGAAATAAAGCAGATAACTAGATAAGTCGTGAAACTATGTCATGAAAGGCCAAGGTACATAAGCTTTTAGAACCTCGGTCCGATGTTAAGCAAAAATTCAGATTTAAAAACAAAAGCATCATAGGACATGTCCTACTGTAGAATTCAGTTGCATGTCAAATCATGTATCCAATGCATTTCCTTCTGGATCTCATTTGTCAATACACGGTAGTTGGATATACATTTAAATCTTTGTCAGGGTGTTTTGAAGATAAGGCTACTAAATAAAAGAAGCTAAAGACAAACAAAATGTCTAGTAGAACTAGAAAAGAGTTGTATCTAGAAGCTATGAATATATCAAATAAAACAAATTTATGGCCTACGTTACAAGGAAATTTAATGATATGATCAAAGTATTTCAAAAGCAACAAAGTTGAAAGTTGAAACCAATGGTGTAAAGCAGAAGTTCTAATATAACCTTGAAACCTCATACGTGCATGGTTTCTATTTCTTGTTTGCACCATACACAACAATAGAATGTCATATAATATTGAATATAAATACTTATATTTGCATTCTTTATATATAAGAGTGAATAAACGAGAAAATCACAGGTAAGGTGGAGATATAGTATAGGTAAATCAACTGATAAAACCCTAGACTTCCATGGACGTCTCCTTTACAAATGAAAATGCCATTCCCCCTCCTATTTAATATGTTTTTAGTTGAATCTTGAATTTGAAATCTAAGTCAATAGAACATACAAGTAGAGGTGATTAAGTAAAGCGCACTAAGAAGATACGTACTTTATCCGGCGCGACCACCATGGAGCGGCGGGTACGGCGTGGGAGGTATAACAGCCAGTGACGAATCTAGAATAGAATATCACATGGTTCCCTAATCAAATGAAATCAAAAAAATTGTAAAATTCAGCACTAAGGTAGATCCTAAAACATTTCCTAGGTAGGTCCTAACTTTTTTATATATAAAATTTACATAAATTTAAAAATTTAGGTGGGTCCTAGGACCCACCTTGCTATATATTAGCTCCGCCTTACCAGGTGCGCCAATTAGACCAAGCACAGCGGGAGGTGTGGTGAGTGCGATGTCTGACCTGGACCACGGAGCCCGCAAGGTAACATCGTCCCAGTTGGGTGGTGTACCGCGGTGAAGGCTGTGGTATGGGGTTCAAACACCATGCATGATAGGTTTTAATATTTTCTTTTTTGCCCCTTGAAATTGATTACCTTTGCAAAACCTTCCCCCCAACTGCTAATTAAAAAAAATCTTTTTTACTAATTTACCCAACTATAAATACAATTTTCTACATCACTTAAAAATCATACATTTCTTTCTCATCTTTATACACTATATAAAACAAGCAACGAAATTTTATAGAAAATGTCTGGAAACGGAAATGGAAATAATCGTTGGGGATGACTTTCAAATGAAGAAGCAGGTTTGGCAACCGCCTTCCTCACCGTTACTGAAGAGGAAGATCTAACAAATGGCCGCCAATTTTGGGAACGTGTTGAGGAATTGTATGACAATACAAGGGAGGAGGATTCAGTTTTTCAGAGCAGGCATCAGCTTCACAGCAAATAGAGGTCAATGTCGGTGAAACTGAAAACCTTTCACCAAATTTACTTAAACCTATCGGCGAACCGACAACTCGGAATAACCGACTATGAGGTCATCAGACAAGCGCTACAAGAGTATCAGGTGTCACAAAATGCGGAGTTCTTGCTCTACGAAGTGTGGGAAGTGATGAAAATTTCACAAACCTTTTGAAGAATGTTATTAGATTTTAATTAAATGTTATTTGGTAATTTTAGTTTTATTTATGTTAAAGTAATTATTATTTATTCAAATAAAAAAAGTGAGTGGTTAGTGAAGGTTACAATTTCCTAGAATTGAATGGGTGAAGGGTTAGTGAGGGGAAAGTGAGGTGACGCTTACGTGGCACTCAAACCCCTTGTGGTGAGTGGTCATGACTCCTTTGGTCTTAAAGGCGGAGCGGCAGCTACCGGATGGGGGAATATTTTGGGGGGGGGGGGGGGGGGAAGAGGGAACTAAAATGACTTTTCAATTTATTAACTATATATTTAATTAGTTATTATTTATTTGATAATATAATTTTAAAATATCAATCATTTCAAATTAGCTTAATATTTAGTAGAGTACATTACAGTTTTGGTCCTTATGGTTGACAGTTTTTTACAGTCCAAGTTATCCTTTTGAAATCTCACGTTCTTGGTCCCTGTGGTGAGCATTTTCTTACAGTGTTGGTCCCTTGTGCGGTTACCGAGTACGAGTACTTCCACTCCGTTAAGTAGCTCATGTGCAGGTCACGTGGGGGCAAATCCGTCATCCTTTAGTACACCAACTGATTATTAAAGAGTTCGAAAAATCTATTTGGCATCATACTCGTTCTTCTTCAACATCAATCTTCAAACCTTCAATGCTAACCGGAGCAAAAATGGTTGTTTGCAACTGCAGGAACGAAGCAACAATCGCAACATCTTAGACAATGGAAACTCGGTAGAAGATTCTGGATGTGTACAAGGTGTGGCTTCGTTGGGTGATCGGACCCGTCCATGTGCCGGAGAGCGATGATGATTATACTCGGTCTCCTCCTTGCCAGGAGAATAATGGTTGAAGACATTGCACGTCTTGAAGCGGAGGTCAAAAATGCAACTCGGTACAAGATTTGGTTGGTTGTGTCATGGATCTTTTTCATCGTCTTCGCCCTGTTAATGATATTTGAGCAACAGGTTTGTGTTTCCAGTGGGAAAAGTTTTGGGGGGTGAAGGAACGGTATTAGGGTTAAGGGTTTTTGGTGGGTTTGGTAGTAAGTGTAATGTGGGTTTGTTGGATATAGTTGTGGGTATTAACTACCCTTTTTTGGCTAGTCGAAGGTATTGGTTTGTAAATCGGATTGTCTGACGTACATCTATAACAATTGTATGAATTTTGGTTTAACCCTAATGACTTATGCTTACATTGGTTATTGTCAACTCATGGAATAAGTGAAGTGTAGTATAACCAATATGATGTTGGTGCTTCTAATCGACATGCAAATGTCCTCGTATACAAGGTTTGTAAATTTATGGATATGAGTTTTTTTCAACAAGATGTATAAGACCACTTTTATTATGAGTACAACAGGCACTAACTCCTGATGCAATCTCAATTACAATTGCAGTAAATTCATGTGGAGTGTTATTGATAAAGGTTCACTCAAATGTAAAAAATGGACCACAATTGCAGATAGTACTGAAATGACTCCACAACAACTCGTAAACAAACATGGATAACAGTTTTAACACTAATAACACATACATTGTTTTCATTACCTTCATAAACGTTGAAGGTAATACTTTAACATCCATAATACATATTCGAAACCAATTATGACTATACAATTGTAGTTGTAATGCCACTCAACCACACAGAAAACTAGTCATCATGGTATATGTTTCATAACTTAACCTATTCAGACACACATCCAAATCTAATATAACAAATTGGAGATACTACCTTATGGTACTTAGACTATCAAAAATAACACCAACACAAGACACAAACACACATATTGTACTTATTACATAACAAGTTCACCAAACCATACTACTAAGCCTCATGCATTTCATTAACTTCTTCTATCTCAATTACCACCCCCACCCACCAATTTGTTCACCACCATTGGTATATCACCTTTCATACTCATACTCTTCTTTTAACCCTTACCGGTGCACTAGTTGAAGCATTTGTCTGTGATTGTTGACGTTTACCTCCTTGGCCTTTACATGACCTTGCATTGTGGCGGCCTGGGTTATGACATTTTCCACAAGTAATGGTAATGTACCTCCTCGATAATTTAGTGTTGTTGTGACCACCTTAAGACTGTTGACTAGATCCTTCTCCCTCACTCCTCCTTCTTTTAACTTGGCATGCCAACCTAAATGTTTGCAAATAATAACAACCAAAGGTGTTATACAGTGCTTAAAAACAATTATACGAAGATATTCTCAATAACATACTATGATCATACCTGTTTGTTGTGTTTTGGGGGCACCAATGTTGTAGGGCAATCTGATGTTGGACACAACTGTGGCCCATTGATTGGCTCGATTGTGTAGCTATACATTTTTCTTCTAGTGGCCAATGTGTAACATGGATGGATAAGTTCTTCTGCTTGTTGAACATGTTCTCCATTCTCAACTTGGTCCTACAGTGCAGCAATGGCATGTTTACATGGGATTCCTGTCAAATCCCAGTGTCTACAGCTGCATGTCTTTTGTGCCATGTCGACAACAAACTGCTCGTAGTAGTCACCGGTGACTTGGAATTTCCAGTTACCATTGTAAATGCATGAACACCTTAACACATCCTCCTTGTTTTTGTCTAGTATAGCCTGAGCAGTTGGTATTAATAGACCTGGGCATTTTGCAATTAAGCTTTGCATGGGAATAATCTTCCTCATCAAATACTCCTTTATGAATTCCAATGCAAAAATGATTGGTCTATCTCTCCCATCTACAATCTTCACATTGAAAACCTCACACAAATTGTTTAGCAGGATGTCAGAATGAGCTCTGCTTGTAATAATTACATTAAAGAGCCAACTGGTCAATGTTTATCTAATGTGATGCTTCACTATATCTAAGATAACGACATGAGCATAATTACCTAAAAAATGACTTCGACTCCGATGTAATGGTGGAATTCTTACATTTCCCAATTAAATTCAGGTATGGTCGAGGCACGAGCACATTTCCACAAATGTTCCTTCAGAGGCTTCCCCAGTGCAACTTCATTTTCTCCAGTACAAGCCTTACATAGAACCTATGTTCTACGGATAGAAGTACCTTTGCAAGTGCTGGGACCAAACCCTATATAGATAAAATTAGTTAGTTGGATTAACATTAATATAATGAATTTGTACATTTTTCCTATCACTGATGAAGGTGAAATTAGTGTTTGTGCCCATGTCTAAATCAGACCCTAGGCATTCCAAGAACCAGGACTAGGAGCTCTTCCTCTCAGACTCAACAATGGCGTATGCTAAAGGGTAAATTCCCTTGTTCCCATCTAATCCAACAACACTTAATACCTAACCCGGGTATGGTCCTTTCATAAAAGATCCATCTAATCCCAACAGCTAATGATTCCCAAATTTGAAACCCTCTTTCAATGGACCCAAGCATATGTAAATTCGTTTGAACATTCTAGTTTGCGAACTGAAATTAGGTTCCGATTCAACAGCAATCTTCACAGTCGTACCACGGTTTCTAGCTTGTAATTCGAGAACATAGTCCAGCAACATTGTGTATTGCCGCTCATAATCCCCTCGGATTTTGTTGAGAGTTTGAACTCTAGCCGTAAAAATCTTCATGAACGATAACTTGATTTTGAACCTTCTTTCTAATTCCTTTTGTAGGGAAGCGGGAGGAATCTTCAGATTTGCTTCTAATTGTTGGTAAATGTTTTTGGCCAAGTACAACTGAGTGCACTTAGAGACCTCTCTAGTCGGAATACATGTATGTCTGTCGTTGTACTTTTTGACAATCCAATCTTCATCCTCTTTAGCTTTTGAAACTAACAAAGCCCAAGGGCATTTTTCGACATTAGAAATGACTAAGTTATCCCTGTGATGTGGAACCGCATGTGTCCTTGCAATACCTCCAATTGGGACATCACCTCTACAAATTGCACATAAACAAAGTTGATTATTCTTCGCCACATATAATGCCCGACGTGTATGAACAGCAAGATTCGTAATCGCTACTTTAACTACGTTTTTGTTGTCAAACTTTTCACCCAATATGAAGTCTGCATCGTGAACATCTACTGCAGAACACTTGGGTGGATTTACAAGGTTTCTCAATAATTCATCCCTTAGTGTCCCATGTCGACTACAAAGGTCAAAGGTGTTAGTGTCAATTATGTCTATGGGAACCGATCTATCATTACCTTCATTGTATGGTAATCCTTCAAGAATAGGATCAAGACATCCATGATAGGAGTCCATATCCACTTCAACGTTGTAACGCCCCGATTTTCGTAATTTTTTTTTTTGAAAAACATAATAACGCCAAAAGCGCATAAACTTTAAAACACAGTAGCGCCAAAAGCGCATAAACTTTAAAAGCACAATAGCGCTAAAAGCGCATAAACGTTATTCCATCGTGTTTTAAATCATTATGTGACAAAATGTCAACTTTTAAAACTTTTCTCATGACTTCGTGTCATGTCTTAAAAATGTGGTCCCACAAAAACAATTAAGTTGTACAAATGTTTGAACAACTACGGGGGTTACAACTGCATATCAAACTAAACCATAGAAAGCAAGTTAGGATACAAACCTCCAACTAATCCCAATCTCCTCGGGTCATCTACTTGCTTCTATCCCTCGTGTCTAGAACCTGGGGTACATGGCATAAAATAAAATACGTAAGACGAAAACGTCTCGTGAGCTACATGGGTTTTAGACTCAAAACATCATTGAAAATGTTTTATAATCAATATCATATATTTGATATATTTCTTTTCAAAATCATTTGCAAAATAAGTCATATGACTGACCTTTTCTTTTCAAAAGCTTCTTTACAATCTGAGTCATATAAATGATATTTACTTCTTAAATTCTTTGCGAAAACAACTTATAGAAGTTTTGAAACTTAAACAATATAATCAGTTCAACACGATTAATACAAAATAGATGCATATGCAATGCATGTTTCGCACCCCAATGCAAAGCTCGCGGGTTCCGTACCCGCGTCTGAGGTCTAAAAGACCAGGTCACATTCGTGACAAAAGCTCACGGTTATATACCGTGTCTAGAGGTCTATAAAGACCAAGGCTTACCAAAATAGGAAAACAAATCTTCCTATAATGGTATCTAAAAGACTTCTACTTCGCGACGGGAGGTACCATCCCAGTAGAGAGTCTGTTGTCCCGTTACGGGGACGTGTCCGGACCTCGCTGACTCATGCAATCACACTCTATGCATATATAAAAACGCTACTTTTCTTTTGTACAAGAAATCACAAAATGTCATGAGATGCATGTGCAATAACATAAGCATTAACAATTTAAAGCTTTCATAAACTTATATAAGAATCAAATCATATAGCACATATAGCCTTTGTTCTTTTGAAACAGATTCATAACCTGAACACATAGTAAACTTACTACCAAAATATTCTTTCAAAAGCATAGTAGGCTTGAAGCCAAAAACAATATTTCAAAATCATCGTATAAAACTTTTATTATCGTAACATATGTAGAACGATTTGCATATTATTTAATATTCAAAGGTCAAGTAAAAGCTTTGTCAACAATTTGTCATGTAACCCATAGTGGGAAAAAGCCACATGTACTCACATTAGTAACTAGGTACGTCTAGCTACACTAATCCACGTAACTCTAGTGATTCGTTGCTTCCAAGCGTCCTTCAATCTATATTAATCTAATAGTATATTAGAATTTATAATACAATTAAACATATAGTATTCCAATGTCCAAGTGTGATTCTCAAAGTATAATATCAATTTGGACATTTTTACCCTTTTGTCTCATTTGGACCAAAAATGGCATTTTTCAAGTTCTACAAGATTATTTTGACCACATTTAACTTTTTGGCATCTGAATAAGCTTAATTCAATGGCTAGATGTCAAAACATCTTTCTTTTTAATAGTTTATGTCATTTCGACAAAATTCCACGAATAAAGTTTCTAAAAAATAAAAACCGGCAAAAACTTTGATATTTTCCTTCAAATTATCAATAATATGTTCCCAATTATATTCTATGTTCCATTTTGATTTATTTTGCATATGGCAAAATTGTCCCAAAAATGTGAGAATCCATACTTCCATTCCAAAACCAACACATGTGATAAACTTCCAAATCACATTTATAAATCCCAATAATTTGTGTAATTACCATAATACGTTCTAATGGTAGATTTGATACAATCCCTTTTTATCATAAGTCTTGTATTCCAATGAACATCTTACAAGATCAAAGATTTACACTTTAATGTATATTAAACAACATAATTCAATTATCATTTTAATTAAAGTTCCATTTGATGACCAAACTGACTAAAACGGAAAATCAGTCCACTAGTAATCTTTTCAACCATCTCCAAAGTCAAGATTTCCAAGTTCACTTGTACCATATAAGTATATAACATACCCAACGATTCTCATTTGTTTATCTCGTCCAATTTGACAATTTATTATCTCATTTTAGTCTTTCTTTTATGTGATGGAATTCAGGATTCCATTCCTTCCTTCTAATTCTCAGTTCCAAGTTTCCAAACAACAAGTTGTTTTTAAATCTTTCCAAAAATCCTTGGTATGCATTTCAATCATTCCAATCAAAAAAACAAAACTTTTCAATCATATATATTCTTGAATCCATAAAACGATGAAAAATCAAAACTAACTTCAATCCCACATGCAATAAGGATTTTTGAACTTAATAACTAGAGCTCACCAAAAATCAGCTTTTACCTTTACAATCTGTCCAAATAATGCGTAGAATATAGAAGACTATGCGGCTGATATGTCCTTGGATGATTCGGTGATGACATCTCTTCGAGCCACTACTGCAGTTAACATATACACCAAAAACACATCATTCCTCGGTTCACAAACTCAAAAATCTATACCCAATAAAACTCATAAAATCTGTTAGAGCTCTTGCATGCAGCAACATTCCAATAATAAGACCCAATTTCAGAATTTCTAACCAATTTCATCCTTAACTCTTAAGGGTTTCAACATTTCTTACCTTAATCTGATGCATAACCGAGATTGGAAGTTTTGGGGCTGTTCAACACAAAAATTTCGGACCAATGAGCACCCTTTCACCACCCTTGGTCGTCTGCCGCCTTACTCCACCGTAGCCGCCCTTCAACAGCGCCATCAGAAGACATGGCTGCCATGAGAGCTTGGAATATCGGTCCCTCAGTCCTTGCTGCTCTTTCCCTACATCCTTCTGTCTGATCTCGTCTCTCTCACTCTTCTGATCGCGAATCTCACTTCCTATCTCCGATTTCTGAATTGTGCACACCAATGTGTGCGTGCTCGTCTGATTTTGCGAACAGAGGTCCCCGACTCCCCTTTCTATTTTCGAATTCCATCTCTCCTTCTCTAAATCGCGATCTGGTAGTCTCTCTTCCCTCTGATCTTGATTCGGCGAACACTCACACAAAATCGATTTTTGCGTGCCTTGCGTATATTGCTTTCAGTTCATCCTCCCTAATTCCCGATTTCTGGTTTTGTGGTCACGTGCTTGTGTTTAATCGAGAATGGGAAGTCGCATACCAAGAAATATCACGCACATAGTAAAGAAATCCGGACCCTGGTTTAAGTTAGTTTAAAATACCAAAAATAACCCTGGCCCTTGCCTTAGACAAAATTTCGAGTTTTGGTTTATTATTTTTCATGATTTTCACGTGGTCATAACCCTCACATCCGATATCACGCACATGGTAAGAAATCCGGACCCTGGTTTAAGTTAGTTTAAAATACCAAAAATACCCCTGGCCCTTGCCTTGGACAAAATTTCAAGTTTTGGTTTATTATTTTTCATGATTTTCACTTGGTCATAACCCGCACATCCGATATCCAAATTTCGCAAACTTTATACCTTTAGAAAGGTGGGAATGAGCTTAACAATTTATCCTTACTGACTTACCTCTGAATCTTAGTGAATTGTCTGCTATTAATCCTTGAAAATGACCATTTGGTCGATTTTGTCACTTTTAGGCCATTTTAATTCCATGATATGTCCTTCATTACAACTCCAAATGACCCGAATCTTCTTCCGATGCTTTCATTATCTAAAATATTACAAAAGTCATCTTGATGACTTTTGCCCAAATCTTTCTAGATTTTGAGATAATAATTTCCAAACTTTGCACAATAAACTTTTCACTTTTAGTCCTTTATTTCAAACTTTGCCCTTATGTCCTTAAGGTTAAATTCTGATCGAATAATCATCGTATCATGACTTAAATAAAGGCCTTAACAATTAATTTCTCCATAATTCCATCTTATTTGACCTTTTTCCTCATATATAAAACGTTTAAGCGCCAAATTCAATCTTATACGCGTAAATAAATTTTTGGTTGTCACAAACGTCATCCTTGTTCAACACCTCCATTGGATTGAGTCGAAAGTCACTGTCGACACTTGAGCATCATCTGACATGTATTCTTCAACCAGTGCATCCTCATTGGTGATGACATCTTGATCGTTGGGTACCCCAAATCCATAGTTTACTCCAACCTCATCCTCATCGATGACCTTGTAATCTTGTTCCAAGTTACCATCGTAATCCAAGTGGTAAATCGAATAAGTTCTCATTCCAGTCGACCATTGTTGGCTCGATCATGGCTACTGCGGTAGGTGACATTGGAAGAGAGATTATGTCCAAACATTCTCTTCCATCTCCCTGAACCGATATCAGTGTATGGTCTACATCTGTCGCCACCGTCGGATTATAAATCATGGGCAGCCGTCATATCTCCTTCTCCAGCTTCTAAAACTCTCTCACTCTCAAAACCCTAGCCTCCTTGTAGTGTTTTTGGCTATTTGGATCATCTTGGAACGTTTCTTAAAGAAAAGGAAGGTGTATTGTGGTGCTAGAAGGTGTTCTCCAAGCTTGAAACAGCAAGATCTACATTTTCTAAACCATTGTGAGTCACTACAAGAAAAATATGAAATAACTTCAGAAAAATTCCAAAGCAAAAGCATGATATTCCGCAGCTAAACATGAATGGCTATAGAATTTGCTACGGAACCATTCCGTGGTGAAAATCCTCGTAGCTAAAGGGCCGTTACGGAATCCATAGCACTTTTGCAATGGGATTTGCTACAGAATTATTCTGTAACACATTAGTCATGGACTAAATCTGTAACAAATATGTAGCAAAATAGCTACAAGTTATTTTCATAGCAAGTCCATAGCAAATTTAACTATAGACTAAATCGTAGCAAATTCACTACCAACTGATTCCGTAACGAGTATTTTGTAGCAAATTCACTACGGACCAATTCCGTAACATATATGTCGTAGTAAATTCACAACGCACCAATTTCGTAACAGATATTTCGTAGCAAATTCAATACGGACCAATTCCGTAACAGATATTCCATAACAAAATTTACAAAATGTTAATAAAAAAGTTGCATCATCCAATGTTGTCATATATTGTTCAAAACAACAATCAAACTAATCAGATGATGTCTAGAAAATAGTAAACCAACAACCAATTAATAAAACATATCACTTTTGGATCATGCTTTTCAAATCATTCACTATGCTTCTCATATTGCTCAAGTCCATCTACGTTTCTCTACAGTTGCCTCTAGTTTCTCGAACTTTGACTTGATGTGTTGTTGAGGATTTGTATACCATGGAGTACAGCTTTCACCATAATACTTCCCAAGAAACATAGACCTACCATATGAGCCAAGCCTGTCAAATCTTTTTTTTTCGGTCGTGTCCTCCTACAGCTTTATAAAACATGTCACTGTCATCAACTTCCTCTCCCATTGCTTCCAAATCCACACGTTGAGACTCATAACATCCCTACAATGGTATCTTTACATTAATATGTAATTTAGAAAAGATCACTTGGAAATAAAATTACATGAATTTCTTTAGATTTATCATCTCCTAGCGTCTTCCCGTCATGATCCTTCAAAGTAAACCACCATTAATTTCTAACCTAGCGCCAAATCGTTTTACAATAATGTCCGAACGTCAGTTTCTTTCTTTTCGGCTGGTTGCTCTTTCTCCTGTGTTTTGTGATCTGTATGTTACATATGTTGTCATACAGAAGCTACAACAAAATTAAACTCAAAATTATTACTTTTATTAGTGAAGATGAATACTCAAAACCGAAATAGAAAGAAATGAATAAACAAACAATAGATTGCTAATAATCTATTAACAATTGAATCGCTAAAAGCCTTAAAGACTCAAAATCAGCAATAAATAAATAAATAAATAAAAATTGAACTTAGTTCATGCTTTTAAACATGTACTAAACCTTCCAAGGAATATTCGAAATAAAGAAAAGTCCCTTCTTTTGCTTGATATATATTTAAACCTTATAAATGCCTTGACTCTACAGCCTCTGCCATGTAATAAAATCAACAAATCAATATCGTAAATGTTTTCAAATTCTTTCAAAGAAAATGAAACAGAAAAATTGAAATTGAGAACATAATAACTTACCACATCCGTTCAAAATCTTGTCTTTAAATGTCTGAATGTTGGCTCTAGATCAACCATTTCTAGATTTCCATTCCCAACAATGTTGAATAACAACAAAAAAGCTAAAATATCCAAGTTCCTATTTACATCTTGTAAGTTATCAAAATGAACTTAATTAAAACATATTTATAAGCCACAATCCACCCTAGGAAATTTATACTAAATATTGGTATGTCAAACAACACGCTAAGCCTCAAGTTGTCAACCCAAGGCTAGAAAAACAGCCTCCACTCGGTGGTGGTGACCCGATGGTGGTATGGCGGCAATAAGATGGTGAAATATACACACTAACAAAGCCAAGCACAATGAAAAACAGTAATATTTTTCTTGACTTATACCTAGTCATGGAAACTGAAAATAGAAACCAACCCACTGTTGGAACTCAAATATTCTTCTATTCAGAACTCAAACTGAAATACAAGAAAGAACTACTAACTCTCTAAAACACTCTCTATGTTTTTTGTGGTGCTTAACAAATGAAGCTATAACATCTATTTATAGCCAAGCAAAGACTAATGGACTGCTTACATTCAATGAATTTAAACAAGAGAAAACAAAGTTTGCCACCTTTTTCAACAATGGTGGGTTGGTGAAGCAAGTGGGTTTACACTAACATTCTCCCCCTTAAACCAAACTTGGCTTGAGATTCGTTACGCCGATCATGTTGCGCATTTCATTGTGCCTTACATATGTCAAAGCCTTGGTAAAGATGTCCGCCCTTTGATCCTTTGAGGCTACATATTCCACCATAATTTTCCCACGCTCAACACATTCTCGTATGAAGTGAAAACGAATGTCAATATGTTTGCTTCGACCATGAAACACAGGGTCTTTCATCAAGGCAATGGCTGATTTGTTATCGACATACAAAGTGATAGGCATGACATGATGTTTGGTGGGTTCCTTCATGAGATTCGCAAGCCAAATGGCTTGACATGCTGCCGCCGTGGCTGCCATGAACTCCGCTTCACATGTGGATAAAGCAACAGTCTTTTGCTTTTGAGATTGCCAAGTTACTACATTTCTACCATGATAGAAATTCATCCCACTTGTGCTTTTGCTATCAACAGTGTCACCTTCGAGATCACTATCGGTGAACCCAACCAAGTCTTCAATTTCACAACCCTTTCCATAGTTGAGTCCATAATCGACAATTTCTTTTACATACTGTAAAATATGCTTTACTACTTGGAAGTGTAAAGTTGTTGGTTTTTCCATGAAACGACTTGCAATTCCAACCGAATATGATAAGTCTGGTCGAGTGTGTGTCAAGTACCTTAAACATCCCACTACTCTCCTGTATTCGGTTGGGTCAACTTTTTCACCATCTTCATCCTTCTTGACCTTCAACTTTGGTTCCATTGGTGATTCTGCTGGGTTGCAATCTAGCATCCCAAATTTCTCTAAAATCTTCTTTGCATAAGCCGTTTGTCGCAAAGATATTCCCCACTTCTCTTGCGACACTTCGATTCCAAGGTAGTAAGAAAGCAAACCCAAGTCACTCATTTCAAATTCTTTTTTCATTTGATCTTTGAATTTGACAATATCTTCGGTGTTCGACTCGGTGATGATCAAGTCATCAACATAGACACCAACAATAAGAGTTTTGCTATTTGTTTTCCTAAAGTAAACCGCCGAGTCTTGTGAACATTTTGAAAAACCGAGCCCTTTTAAGCTTTTATCTAAGCGAATGTTCCATGCTCGTGGAGCTTTTCTTAAACTTTTAGGAGTATAGGGGCTATTCTGAAGTTTTTTAGAAAAATAGGGACCAAAACGCAATTTTCTGAAACTTCAGGGGCCAAAATGCAGTTTTCTGAAACTTCAGGGGTCAAACTGCAATTTCTGAAACCTGCTACAGTGTCGCTACAGTGTAGTGCTACAGTTCGTCTTCTCCGGTCGTCTTCTCCGGCGAGATCTCCGGCGAACTCGTTTTTCAGGAGAACCTTTGACCGGACTTTTGGAGGTCTTCCGGTGGTCGAAAAATTCCGAAAAATATATATTAGGAATCCTGAGAACGAGAACTTTACAATGGTGTGCCCGGAAATCGATTTTGAGACAAAAACAAAAATTTCGACCAAAAAAACGAGGGTGTTTAGAGAATTACCCCGGGAGCTTAACCAAGCTCTGATACCACTTGTTGGAACTCAAATATTCTTCTATTCAGAACTCAAACTGAAATACAAGAAAAAACTACTAACTCTCTAAAACACTCTCTATGTTTTTTGTGGTGCTTAACAAATGAAGCGAAAACAAAGACTAATGGACTACTTACATTCAATGAATTTAAACAAGAGAAAACAAAGTTTGCCACCCTCTTCAACAATGGTGGGTTGGTGAAGCAAGTGGGTTGGTGAAGCAATGGTGGGTTGCTGAAGCAAGTGGGTTTACACTCACACCCACTACCACCATTGCGAGGTGGTGCAGTGGCGGTGAAGTGCAGTCGGCCGGTGCTCGCAGGGGTTCAATTAGTCGGTGAAACAGAAAATAGAAACATGTATCATTTGCTGAAGTTGGACGTGAAACCAATAGCATACACAGCTCTAGCAATCATAACTGCAACCTCCCACACACACGGCGATTCTATAGTGGCGTGACGATGGTCAATCCAGTGACAGTGGACAGAATAAGACGAGAAACAGGAAAGAAAAAGGAAAGGGAAGGCTTGAAGGAATTTACCACGTTGGTCTTGCTATAATATCTCCGATCAACATTTCCGATCGCCACCACCGTCCGGCTCTATCCCGCTAGATCTTTCTCACTATCGGTTTCTTTGATTCACAACGAAGGAAACGGAAACTTGATTTGAACGTGAAGGCTTCCAACGCATTGAACGAATTTAAGGCTAACACACACTACCGTCCGTGTCTTCCCCCTCCAATGGTAACCGCCGATCATCTCTATCCTTCCCGACTGCTTTCTCTCTGATCGGTTGTTTTCTCTCCCTCTTTCTAGGTTTCAACAAGGTATAAGAACTAATAGGGTAGGGTTTTGCGAGATACGCACTAAGGAGATGAGGCGTGAGGGAGTTTGGGCTAAGTCGCACATGAGAGACAAGGATTAAAGCTGGACGAGATCTCGATCAAACTACTTACGGCCAAAAAATGGACTTTGTAATTCCATGCAACATTGGTAAGTTGAAACAAATGGTCCCCATACTTTTAACATAGTGCTTTTATTAGTCTAATGAAATGGTATATACTCTTTCTCTCTCTCTCACACACGCACCAAGAAATGGTTGTATCACTGCATTAGAAATTGTACATCATTAATATTGAAAGGGTGAAGTAGTGGTATCGCCTCTAAATGGAAGATTGACTAATCAGGGTGGGGGAGTTGATCCGTACAAATACATTTTTTTCATTCGGCAAATTCCGTAGAAAAATAGCTACGAATTCCATTCCATAGCAAATTTTGGCCCTATAGCGAATTTCGTAGCAAAATTGCTACGAGTTTCCATTCCATAGAAAATTCCCTAGAAAAATAGCAATAAATTCTATTTCTATTGCCAAATTTCATAGTTGTTCATATATTAGCTATGAAGTTTAATTTCATAGCAAATTTCATTGCAAAATTGTTACAGATTTTCATTCCGTAGAAAAATAGCTACGAATTCTACTTCTGTAGCCAAATTCCGTAGTTGTTATGATATTAGCTACGGAGTTCAATTCAATAGCAAATTCCGTAGCAAAATTGCTACAAATTTTCATTCCATAGAAAATTCCATAGAAAAATAGCCACGGATTCTATTTTTATAGCTAAATTACGTAGCTATTCGGATATTAGCTATGGAGTGCAATTCCGTAGCAAATTCCGCAGCAAAATTGTTACAGAATGTCATTCCGTAGCATATTCCGTAACAGAATAACTATGGATACCACTTCCGTAACAAACTTCCGTAGCTGTTTAAACTTTTTCTAGTAGTGAGTAGAAAGTTTATTCCTTTTGTGTTTCTAAGGTTGTTCTAGTGGTTATGGGGACCTTGGATGGATTTGTGGAAAACGTCAAACCTTTATGTCCCTAGTTTCATCCTTGGAGATCTTAGCCGGTTTTGGGAATGAGCCAAGCTCTTTTAATTAACGGATTTGCTTGATAATGGTGGTTAGTTTCAAGTTTTTGGACTTATTTGGACATGCATTGGATATGCATTGCCATAAAGGTGGAAACTTTATGAGTTTATGGTCATTTTGAATAAGTTCTGGAAGAGATTGGTCAATGTCTTAGTGTATTAAGGACTTAATGGGGTTTGAGGACTGTTCATCGATCACGACGCAATCATGGGTGGATTACGACATGATCCGCTGTTGGATCCCGATCTGTTTTGGACGTAGCAATGCTATCTTGGGAAGATAGTGGTGTTATCTCGGCGTTGACCGTTGACTTTGACTTTGACATTTTTACCGTTGACTTTTTGACCAGTTTGACTTTTGGTCAAACTTGGGAGATTCGGGGTGCCATTATTAGAAGTTTATCCTGTTTGGGGTTTAGGATTTGCTAAGTTGCGTTTATCCTTATAGGAGGTTCGTGTTTTCGAGATCCGACGACTCGTACATGGAGTGCTTTTTGCTTGACGGATCGAGTAAGTCGTCTCACTATACTATGTGTGAAGTTGCATGCATAGGCAGTACAGTATAAAATGATGGTATGTTTGTTTTGTTAGGATTATAAGTGCTTATATTTAGTCATACGATTCGCTCTTACAACTTTGTTGATATTGAGATAGGCCAGTGCCGATTTCGGACTGAGCCAGGTCCTTGGGTTAGCACGATGCATGACCAGTTATGCTGGCCAATATGAAGGTGCTGCATGATAAAAAGACGATGCTTGATAGGTCGTTCTGGGCACCTAGATGTTGTATGTGCCTTATGTGTAGGAATGAGATGGAATATGGGGTATCGTGGGGAACTAACTAATCTTTGTGCTTACTCTTTCACCTTAAATTTTTTTGAGGTACTTTTCTAAATAAAGAATTGGAGCGCAGCGTGATTGTATCGAATCCGAGTTTTTAGTGTTTAATCTTTTCGCTGGATAATGTTTTGAACTAATTTAATACTTATGATTTAAAATGTTTTAAATACAGAACTTGGAACGACTGGTTCCTATTTCTAAACCGTTTTTATGTATTTGAACCGCTTTCAAAAATGAAAATTGTACCCTGGATTTTGGGACGCTACAAGTTGGTATCAGAGCGTCTGAGGGATTTGGATGTACAAGAATGTGATTCCAAACTCAAACTAAGGACTTGGAGATTTTTTTAAACGATAACGATTTTCTATTGAAAATCGTCTTTAACTAAATTTCAAAGGGGTTAGGTAGAATATCATGTGGAAAACTCATTTGCATGTTCTTGTTTGCTTGTTGCTTGGGGATTTAAAACATTGTGTGAATACCTGACTTACGATTTTAATGATTAAAATGGGTTTTAAAAAGGAAGGGATGTGATACGTACAGTCGGTCGGGGTTCGAGTAAGTGGTTTAACGCAAGACGACGTGACGACATTAGCGGATGTTCTTTTGGTGCGGGTGAGGTGTTGGATTCCAGATGGACTGGGAAGAGTGTTAGGCACTTTGGTGCAGGGTCGTATGAATGATATATGAATGCCCATTAAAAGGGAGTGAGGCGACTTAGGAGATCGAGATGACTTTCGGGACAAGTACGAATACGTGTGAAAGGTATTACAAGGGCCCGTACTATTGAAAGCACAAGATTCGTACTTGGAACGGAGGAAGACTCGAGGACCTTAAGGAGTCGATCAGCTAGGGAACCGTCTGGGTGGTGTGTCAAATGGGTGTTGTAACCCGTTTCATGCCTGATTTTAGAATGCGAAAAGGTGATCTGATGGGAGATGATTCAGGGCTCGGGTCAAGCTCGCATAACCAGGTTGGGCCTGAGATGAGTGATCAGGATGTTCGGGATTTGGTTGTCATGGAGGTGACTAGGGCTATGTTTGAGATGCTCCCTCCTGTTGTTGATTCGATCAAGACAGAGTTGGTAGCAATGTTCGAGGAATGGTGCGCCGCAAAGGAGTAAGCAATGATGGCTCGATGCCAGGCCATGATGAGGAAGGAGATCAATGGGTTCGTGACCGCTGCTAGACATCAGACCTCTCAGAAAAAGTATTCTGAGCTCGCAAACACTCAACCTGGGGACTTCCCTCGTACTTTTGTGGAGATGGAGTCAGCTTCTGCGTCGAGGGAGACCGAGTTCGAGGCCCAGCGGGAGTAGAAGAGACAGACTCGAGTGCAGGTGCAACCGTCGGCGAAAAGGTTTTCGGCTGCATATTCGGGGAGAATGGAGGACTTTTTACCATCGAGACAGTAAACCAAATGTGAGGTTTTACGTTTTATGCAACCAGATTGTCCATGTCAGGGCCAGTTGTCTCGTGTTGTCAAAGGAAGTTGGTCAGGATTCCAAATATGTTTCTTCGAAGATCATGGGAGTCTGTCGGGTGAAGATGGAGGACCTGTAAGTTAAAGATGAGGCTTAGCAACTTATGGCGAGGATGTAGAACCTGGTTAGATGTTGCTAGCATGTATTCATGGTTATGTTCATGTAGCTCCTTCATGTTGTTGTGACCCTTTTGTTTTCCTTGGAAGCTGGTAGTAAGTTCGGGATCTACCTCTGAGAGGGCAAGTGAAGACAGTTTTTCATGAATGGGTTTGGCATTGGGCCAAGGGTTGGTTGTCCGATGGAGTAGCAGTGGCTGCATGGTCAGTCGGTAGTCGTTCGAACCGTAAGTGGGGGAGAACTGCTAAGTTAGAGACAGGAAGTATGATGCTATGCGATTTTCATTAGGCTGTAAGAACATGTGAGGATCTCCTGCATTATGGATCGACGTGGGTAGGCTTTGTTATATGTTCTGGAATGAAGACGGGACCGCAGCGGCAGGTTGTGGCAATAGATTAAGGATGCTCGTTATGCGTTTGCGAGTTCTTAGTGCTTCCTTGCAAAGCGAGTGGGAGTTCGTATGAGTCGGGTGTGGTACGAAACTCTTGGTCGAGCGCCACATGTCCATGCACTGTAGTGAAGTGTGCGTGTTTCACCATATTTAATCTCAAAGGTCATCGAGAGGTCAAATTTATGTATGGTTCTGGGAGTAGTGTCGGCTCCAGTGTTGTCGTTTGAGAATGATCGTTGGGTGTAGAATTTAGGATGAGGGCCTAAGGGCCAGTAGCGAGGTTTGGAAGTTGCATCAGATGTTGATCCGGTCAGACATTGTTATGCTCCATTTATCTCGTATGTTTTGTTTGGGTGTTTGTGTGTGCCGTCGGTCCGACAATGTCTTCGGTTGTTGAGTGGGGGTAGTTGGCTGGTTTTTTCCCCTTGCTAGGATAATGGTTTGAATCTGTTCTTAATGCGTGTGTTGGGTTGCTCGGTATCGCTTGGGGAGGTGGCTGGGTTTGTCAACTCTATGGTGTCGTTTGATGGATGATGGCCTTAGTGTTATCTTAAGGATATTGGAATCTTTCGATAAGAAGTAAGGCTCTTGTTTAGGTCGGTTTGATCGTTGGGGCTCCATAAATAGACAAGGTGGAGAAAGAGATGTGATCGCTGGCGGGTTTATTCATGAGCATGTTGTGCGTTTCGTATAAGGAAAGGTTGTGGTTCGTTGTTCCAGTTCAGATTCGGCAACGACAGTGGTGCATGTGGTAGGAACAAACCTGGAAGGTTGGCACAAAGGAATGGAATGTAGCATGCTCTTTCATTTGGCGGCAAGGTTACCATGATTCTTCAGCAATGGGATGCTAAGCTCAGCTCTACAAGTTTGTGTCTCGGGAGGATGGAGCGGCCGTGTCGGAATCTATTGGGATTAGTAGAGTTTCTGGGTAGTGTGAAAAGGTTTGTTTGGGTATCTGACCCATGTAACGGATGAAGTTTCGAATCAGCATGGCTCTGGCTTGGGCCATGATCGTCAGGGTATGGAGGGGTGCCTCCTTAGGGAAGCAAGGTTGTACTTGGAGGTCGGGCTGGCTCAAGGCTGTCGTCTGGTAAGGGAGTTGGCATGTTGAGTGATTGGTTAGCGGAGCGCTGTCATGGTTCCTGTTCGAGTGTGACTTGGGTTCGTCTTCTATTTTGGGGGCGATCAGGTCGTGTAGTCCGGGGAGGACGTAGGGTTTTGGGTGTTGTAAAACCTGTGAGGCTTTTGGATTGGCTGTTAGTTTGGTTGGTAGTTCTTTGACTGCCTGGTTGGAAAAACCCGTTCTGGGCGGGCGTGTATGGGAGGCCATGTGTAGTGTTCTTGTGTTGGAGGGTTAGATGAGGAATTTCTTCTTGTGATTGTTGCAAATGTTGGGATAATTGACTCTAAGAATGGAAGTTAGGAATCGGGGTTAGAAAGGTTGTATGTAGCCCTGTGGGCGGATTGTTCCGCGATTGGTGGTATTCTTAGTCACGTGATCAATTCTTGCGACGGAGGGACGAAGTGAATTGTGGAAGGACTACGAGTTCAGCTGTAAACAGGATGGAGGAGAGAACTCGGAGGCATTTTTCGGTGGAGGGACCCTAAATGTTCAGCCGGTGAGTCGGACATGTTGGGGAAGAGCTTGAGAATAGCCCGATGGTTTGTGGATGCATCCAGCGCTAGGTGTTGAACCCCGATTGTATAGATACTCTTGGATAGAGTACATGTGGACTGGGAGATTTGCGGTTGGAGTTGCGTAAATAGCTCATCTTGATTTATACCTTCGTGTGTCCGTCAAGGAAATGCATGTTAGGCATGGTAGCCATGGGGATTTGTAAGGACTTTCAGACGCCCGACGGCGAGCGTCTGGACTGGAGTTTGTGGGTTGGCATGGAGTAGCCTTGAGGTGGTCGGTGATGTTCTCGAATGTCACAGTATGAGAATTGGGTTGGGAGAATCATCGTCGGGATTTTTGTGATCTTTCTCTTCGAAGATTTGAATTAAGTTCCTACTGATAACGAAATTCTGGGCATGCAAGCAGTTGTCAATAGTCATGGAAGCGTATGGGGATTAGGCGTGCAATCTGGGTGAATAAGGAGAGGATTTTGACAACGCCTAGTAATATCACATATTTTAGTCGTTGTTGAGCCTTATTCTTAGTGAAATTATATCATATACATCGTGGTATTCTCACTTTTCGTGCCAGCACTTGTTTGGAAAGAAATAATGAAAACAGGGACCAAAAGCGTGCAATTTGGAAGAAGTATGAAGATCAAGGAAAAATCAGGCAAAGACGTACGCGCGCCGCGGAATTCATCAAGGCGCGACGCGGGTATGAAGCGGTGGAAAAAATTCAAATGCCGATAAAACGGGGATAAACCCCTACGCGCGACGCGGGATCCACTTATGCGCGGCGCGGATTCGAGATTTTTGCAACTATAAATAGAGGCTCTTAGGTCGAAAAAAGAAGCGAAGACCTGTTGTGAAATCGACCCCCAAGGCTCTTTGACTCCGAGATTTAGCTTCAGCAACCATCTTTTGGTATTTTCATGTTTTTATCTTTAATTTTCAATTAGTTAAATAGTTAGTGATAGTGGCTAGTGTCTTTGGGAGTGACAACCATTGGCATTAAGTCTTGTTTTGAACCTGTTGGATCTGATTTGGTTAATGAGAATCATTTGGTTTATGTTAACTGCTTAGTTTTTCGGTATTTATGCTTGTGAATGATTTTTGAGTAATTGGATTGTGTTTGATGTTTGGATTGCCTTTGATTGCTTCTGAATTGGAGATGTACTTCTGATTTCAGTAGGTAACAAGGTTTAGTTAGTAGTTTAGTTTAGTTAATGCTTGCTTGGAATTGTTTTAGTTTATATTCTTTTGGGATTGTTTTGGAAAAAGTTAGGAACTAGGTCCTCTGACTGTAGCGTGACACTGCAGTTGGTAATCTGTCACCTGTCTCGACCACGTAACTCCTGTGGATCAACCCTGACTTCCACTGTGCTAAGTGTGTGTCTTAGGTATTTTCTTATTTTTGACCGCATGACGACCGCTGCGATGTCAATTTTGGCGCCGTTGCCGGGGAGTTTGTGAGCTTGAGAATAGGTGATTTGTCGGACTTTTAGTTTTTGAATGTTTTGGTTTTTGATTTCAGTTAGTTAGTAATTTTGGTTTTTGATTTCTCGGGCGTGTTGCATTAGTGCATGCGTACCCGTAGGGGTGAGCAATTATCCCCTTTGCATTTTGACTCAGAGATTGAGCGAACTATGCGCAAGATCCGTGCACGTAGGCGTTTAAATACAATGACTTTTAGTAATGGCAGTAATAGTATAGAGTGTGTTGCCCAGGAACCCTCGGGTGAGGCAACGGGGATGTCATTTATTCCCCCGGTTTCAGAATTCCACATTGGGAGCACGAGTGCTACTGGTGGTGCAGCTTTAGCCCCTGCACCTATACCTTCATGCACTCCGCCGTCGATTCCACCATTTCAACCTTTATCCCAACCTCAATCCACAAACCCATTTACATCTGCCATATTTTAGGGAGCGCCGATCCGCGATGGCACCCCAGTATCTAGACAGCAGACACCCATTTCTCAACCCATTTCACAACCAGCACCAGTACTTTTTAAACCACAAACCACATTCCAACCTATACCACCACAGCAACAATATAACCAGCAACCACCTCAGCAGCAGTACCAGTATCAAGAGACTGAGGAGAGGTATGATGAAGAAGACGAAGGATGGGTTCCACCAGCACCACAGCAACCATGGAACCGAGGTCGGGGACCTCCAAGAAGAGCATAGGAGCATCAACCACTGAAAGGTCAGCAGAGATATAATGATCATCACTTTTACGGTAATCCTGCTCAACCCTTGTATTTTGCACAACCGAGGGGGCAATCGGTTGCATCGCACTTCCAGCCACGGGAGTACGATGACTCGTCGCCCATTTACATTCCTGATGATATAGAATCTCAAGTAGAAATTAGGCCTCAGTTGTTAGGGATATTACCGGAATTTAGGGGGTACAAACAAGATGACCCATACAATCACTTGTATGAGTTTATAGTAATAGCCAACGCTAACACCCCTAGGAACACCAATAAGAACATTTTTAGATTAAGATTGTTCCCATTCACTCTTAAAGACAAAGCCAAATATTGGTTTACGTCTTTGCCATCGAATAGCATCACTACAGTTGGAAAAAGCTAAGACGACGGAAATCAGGAGGGCCATTCAGGATTTTCAGTAGAAGCCTAGAGAAGCTTTTCATGAAGCATGTGATCGTCTAAAGGAGTTGATGAGGTCGTGCCCTCATCACGATATTCCAAAGTGGCAACTGGTCAAGGTATTATTTGAAGGAGCAAGTGAGACGAACCAAGCTATGATTAACGCATCATCTAGTGGCACTATTATGATGCAAGACCCGGAGGAGGCTTGGCGGTTTTTGGAACAGTTAAGTAATGACTCCAAGGCGAATTTCTCTACAAGAAAGACGGTAGGCACAGCTGCAGCAATAGGAGCCGATGCCGACTGGAAAAAGGATGTAAAGAAGGAGATAAGCGAGCTCAATAAGAAATTCGATAGGCTTGTGTCTACTCTGCAGAATGGACCTCAGAGTCAGCCACAAGGAGGTCAAGGAGGACCAAAGACTCAAGAAGCAAATCAAGTCTATGGTCAGGGTCAAGGTCAATATGGCAATGGACGACCCTATAGACCATATAACAAGGTCAGCAGAATTTCAATAACCAGAGGCAGAACAACTACCAAGGGCAGTCATCCAACCCGTCCAGGCAGTATCAAACGGCAAACAATAGTGGTAATGCCAATGGAAATGGTAGCAGCAACAATAGGGGGCCCAATAACTCCATCAACAATGCCCTAGGGACTCAAGAGGATCTGGTCGAGAAAATGTATGAGATGTTCAACACAACACAGCAGCAATCGCAGGCCAATGTGAAAGCCATCGTCAATATGGAGAGGCAAATCGCCCAAATGGCTGAAGACCAACGAAAAAGAGATAATGGGAAGCTGCCAAGTACCATAGAAGTCAACCCGACCCATGGTCAGCAGGCCGGAAAGGAACATGTCAACACTGTCGAGGCTGAATGGAGGAAGGTCACCCTGGAAGATCTGCTAGAATCGAGAAATGAGGCTGAGAGTGAAAAAGAAGAAGAAGTTAAGGAAAAGGTGGAAATTGAAAAGGAGAATAGGAAAGACACGAAATTAAAGGAAATTCCCGTTGAGAAGGAAACTCAACCAAAGGAGAACAAGGATGGCCAAGAGGAAAAGCAGCCAATAATAGCTGGAATTAAACAAAGGAAGAAGAATAAGAAGGGAAAGACAAAGCAAGAAGCGCCCAAATCGACGGGGCCGTCGATGAACCAACCCTTGTGGGATGAACTTAAGAACGCTCCTGAGGATACAAGAATTCTTCAGAGATGTGCGAGAAAAATGGAAAAAGCAAGACTCCCACACCTGACACTGTGAGGTTGACAATTAAAGCTAGTGAGGCACTGTTGGGAACACTGCCCAAGAAAGAAAAGGATCCTAGGTCACCACTGATCACTACTACTGTAGGAGATGTGGTCATTAGGAACACCTTGCTGGATTTGGGAGCAAGTGTGAATGTGCTACCGGGATACTTGTATGATAAATACAAGAATGAGGAATTAGAGCCGGCAAAGATCGTGTTACAGTTGGCTGACCAGTCTACCAAAATATCCCAAGGTAAGCTGACCAATGTCATAGTAAAAGTTGGGGATTTCTTTTACCCAGTGGACTTTTTAGTCATGGAATATGAGAGTCGGGAGGATGCGCCCGTATTAATATTAGGACGTCCGTTCTTGGCTACAGCCGGCCCTATTATTGATTGCAAAACATGAGATTTGGATATCTTCTTTGGGTCGAGAAAAAGAAGGTTAAATATGTTCGGAAGTCCCATATCTCTACCTCAAGGGTATGATGATAAGAATTTGGATATCAACTTGCTGATGGAGCCTGGGGTTAGGGATAAAAGAAAAATATGGACGCGAACGGGAGAAGGAGGAAAAGAGGAAGTTTTAAAGGAAACAAAGGAGCATCCGTTGTCCACCATTGACAAGGAGCAGCTGCTGGACATGATGGAGATGTTGGAGGAAAGACACCATCAGTATGAGAAAGATGCAAGGGAAAGAAAAGCAAAGGTCTTTCAACTTCTGGAAGCTCAGCAACAATGGATTAGCGGGGTTAGTGACAGGATGACTCAACTTACTTCATTGATGTCAATGATGACTCATAATTTCGCGCCAGATCACAAGAAGATGCCATCAGGAATTCAAGAAGAATAGGAGTAGGAATAGTACGTCTGGCTGAAGACGTTAAACTTAGCTCTTGTTGGGAGGCAACCCATCTTTTCATATGTTAGGATCTGTATTCTTAGGAGTAATTAGGAAGATTATATCATCATCATTTGCAGGAATGATTGGTCCAAGGCAAGTGTGGGGTTGTTTTGAAGAATTTGGATTTTTGATGACCGTGCCGTGGTCACGCAAATTGCGCGCCGCGGGATCGTAGACCAACCCGATGCGTAGGGGTTGATTTGGGGGTACGCGCGCCGCGGTTTGCTCATATCCGCGCCGCGGGAATCGATCGGTCGGTTTCCTTCGTAAATAAGGTAAGCCGCGACACTATTCACACACACCACGCCGCAGAGCTCTAATCATCGAAAATTTCTCGCGTTTTTTCTTGCTCATTTCATTCTCGCCACCAAAGTACGTCATTCTAACTAGCTTTTACTTGCTAAAACTAGTGATTAGGCAGTTGATTTGGTTGATTTCTCCAAAAACTCAAAAACTTAGAAATCGTCAATGCTGACTCGTAGGGTGTTTATTTTGCCAAATAATGACCCTAGATCAGTTAGTCGGTACTTAGGCTACCTTGTAGTATGGTTGGATTGAGTTCAAACAGGTTAAATCGTGATTTTGGGTTTGGAATTGGAAACAGCCGCTTGCCACGCCGCACCATTGTCCTTGGGCCGCGCCGCGGTGCGGTAGGGAAGAAAGGGACTTAAATTGCAAAAAAAATTTCTTTTGTGCAGATGTCGTTCAGACTTGACCACCAGTTTCTCCAGTTCCCTGAGGGATTGGATAGCTCTGTGGAGTTTGCCAGCAGGAGGGATGCACTCATAGGTCGCCGGGTTCTCGAGGCGACGATCATCGACAGGGATATCCTTAGAGACGCGGGGCTTTCGGGTGTGATTGAGCCATTCCTCCACCGCACATGGACCCACGGGGATGCTTCATTCACGTGTCGAGGCTGGGATAGGCTTATGGCCAACCAGGAGGACACAGTATACACCGAGCTTCTTTTGGAGTTCCTATCTACTGTTCGTTTTGCACCAGGGTCGACAGAGGCCCGTTCCAGACTGGTACGATTCCGATTAGGGGGAGTGCACAGGGAGTGCAATCTTTGGGAGTTTGGGAGGCACACCGGCATTTATACAGAGGCGAACCTCCAGCATCGCCATTTCACACAGTTTCTTCTGGCGTGCACTCAGGGGCAGCCCGCCAGGGCTGCCAATGCAGAGGTTTGGGCACCGTTGTCCAACGTGTTCTACGAGGCGGGGACATCCAGGGAGAGCCATCTCCGAGATCCGCTTCACCGGCTCATGCACCGCATCGTCTCCACCTCCATCATGCACAGGGAGGGGAGGGGGCGAGAAGGTGTCCGGTGAGGACATGACATCTCTTTGGGTCCTCCTTGACCCCTCCAGGTTCCTTCACCTCCCGTTCGCTCTAGCCGTCTCCCTATCCACCCGTGCGACGGGTGCGTCATCCAGCAGTCCTCTGGCCCGCGGGCATTACATCACCCGCCTGGCCCGTTCGTACCGGATCCTTACTGGTCCCGTCGTGGCATCCTTGACCGCTTTACCTCCAGCTCGCACTACGACGCGAGCACCGGAGAACATGGGGCTTATTGAGCAACAGCGCCCAGGCCAGTTTGTGAGAGTGGCGACTGAGGCACCCTAGGACCCATGAGATCGGAGTGGATCGAGGAGATACTTTTGGATATGGCTACCCAGCAGGGACGACGCCCCCGACCATTCCCAGCCCGAGCCCACGATCATGAGGCAGGATCTTCTAGGCCACCAGGTGGCGATTGATGTATTTTTCTTATTTTTTCTTCTTTTGGGTATCTGTACTATACTTATGACACTTTATATCTTTTGTTTGTTTATATTTTAGTTGTTTGTTTGCGTTTAATCTTTTTGTGAGTTATGCATGTGATACCAAAATGGAGGAGTTGTTTCAAGAAAGTGTGGGGTCACCGTGCCCCCTCCACTTGTCTTGACCACCGGCGTGTTCATTGTTGCGCTACAACTCCAGAATGCGAAATCGAGGACCTTTTTGTTCGTATTTGTACTTGTGACACCGAGCACCAACCAAGCAAGCTATCGTCCAAAGGGGTAACTCTTTCTCCCTTGTTTTGAATAATTTTTGTACAACGGGGACGTTGTACGGTTTTAAGTGTGGGGTGTGGACGGTCGAAAGAGTAGTGTTTTTGAAATTTTTGCAGAAATGACCGATTTTCAAAATTTTAGCAATTTTTTCAAAATTTTTAATAGGTTATAATTTTGAATTGAATAGCTTGTGATTGTTTATAACATTAGTATTTTTCGAGAAATACTATGTAGTTGTAATCATGCTATTAGTTTAGTCAAATAAGTTGAGTTTTATGAGTCTAGAAGATTGGACCGTTTTAAGTTTGAGATTTAGGAAGGGACTGTCAATCAATGACCTTTGTTGTTCGAGCCGGTAAGATTAAAATGGGTGGGGCTTATGCACCTTCCCACCTAAGATCGCCTGTTCTGGGATGGTATTTCTGAAAGCTCGTTACACGGACAACATCGAAAGTTTCTTTTATGGCCTTTAGAATCTGAATGAGTACGAACACCTCATTGTGGACAGAAAATTTGTAATCAAGGGTTCTCTAGAAAGTCATGAATTCCAAAGAACATTCCGATTATGTTTTCATGAACTATTTCACTCTAACTCATAAGGTAATAAGCTTTGAAACTGAACACAGTCAAAAATTGTTTGAGTCTTAGTTAAAATCTATTAAAAACTCTCTTGCTTGGGGACAAGCAAGGCACAAGTGTGGGGTGTTTGACAACGCCTAGTAATATCACATATTTTAGTCGTTGTTGAGCCCTATTCTTAGTGAAATTATATCATATACAACGTGGTATTCTCACTTTTCGTGCCAGCACTTGTTTGGAAAGAAATAATGAAAACAGGGACCAAAAGCGTGCAATTTGGAAGAAGTTTGAAGATCAAGGCAAAATCATGCAAAGACGTACGCGTGCCGCGGAATTCATCAAGGCACGACGCGGGTATGAAGCGGTGGAAAAAATTCAAATGCCGATAAAACAGGGATAAACCCCTACGCGCGACGCAGGATCAACTTATGCGCGGTGCGGCTTCGAGATTTTTGCAACTATAAATAGAGGCTCTTAGGTCGAAAAAAGAAGCGAAGACCTGGTGTGAAATCGACCCCCAAGGCTCTTTGACTCTGAGATTTAGCTTCAGCAACCATCTTTTGGTATTTTTCATGTTTTTATCATTAATTTTCAATTAGTTAAATAGTTAGTGATAGTGGCTAGTGTCTTTGGGAGTGACAACCATTGGCATTGAGTATTTGTTTCTGTTTTTAATAAGTTTGGTTACTGTTTTGAACCTGTTGGATCTGATTTGGTTAATGAGAATCATTTGGTTTATGTTAATTGCTTAGTTTTTCGGTATTTATGCTTGTGAATGATTTTTGAGTAATTGGATTGTGGTTGATGTTTGGATTGCCTTTTATTGCTTCTGAATTGGAGATGTACTTCTGATTTCAGTAGGTAACAAGGTTTAGTTAGTAGTTTAGTTTAGTTAATGCTTGCTTGGAATTGTTTTAGTTTATGTTCTTTTGGGATTGTTTTGGAAAAAGTTAGGAACTAGGTCCTCTGACTGTAGCGTGACACTGCAGTTGGTAATCTGTCACCTGTCTCGACCACGTAACTCCTGTGGATCGACCCTGACTTCCACTATGCTATGTGTGTGTGTTAGGTATTTTCTTATTTTTTACTGCATGACGACCGCTGCGATGTCAGATTTCGGGTACAAAATCCAGATAAGTGGGGGAGAATTGTAAGACAATGTTCCTGGAATGACTAAGTTTGGATTTTTGAAGAAGTTGGTTTTAGGAAAACTAGGAGATAGCGACGCTATCTATGGAGATAGCATTGTTATCTTGAGAAAAGAACGTTTGCGGATTCGTGGAGATAGCAACGCTATCCGCCGCTGCTTGCACAAAACCCTAGATGTCGATATTTTGGCCATATTTAAGGGATCTAAACCTTATCCAGCCATCATATCTCATTCTCCAGCTTCCAAAACTCTCTCTCTCTCTCTCTCTCTAAACCATATCCCCTTGTAGTGTTTTTGGCTCTTTGGATCATCTTGGAACGTTTCTTGAAGAGAAGGAAGGTGTATGATGGTGCTAGAAGGTGTTCTCCAAGCTTGAAGCGGCAATATCTACATTTTCTGGACCATTATGAGTAGAAAGATTCTTCCTTTTTATGTTTCTGAGGTTGTTTTAGTGGTTATGGGGACCTTGGATGGATTTTCGGAAAAGGTCAAACATGTATGTCCTTACTTGCATTCCTGGTGATTTTGAGTCATTTTTGGGAGTGAGCCAAGCTCTCTTAAGGGATTTGCTTGATAATGGTGGTTAGGTTCAAGCTTTTGGAATTAGGTTTTGAGATTTGGACATGCATGACCATAAAGGTGGCAACTTTATGACTCTATGGTCGTTTTGGGTAAGTTGTGGAAGAGATTGGTCTTTGCCTTAGCGTATTAAGGACTTAATGGGGTTTGAGAGCTGTTCATCGCGCGCGATGCGATCATGGGTAGATCACGACGCATTCTGCTGTTAGATCCTGATCTGTTTTGGACTTAGGACGCTATCTTGGGAAGATGGCGGTGCTATCTCGGCGTTGACCGTTGACTTTTTGATCAGTTTGACTTTTGGTCAAACTTTGGAAGATTCGGGGTGCTGGTATTGGGAGTTTATCCTGTTTGGGGTTTACGATTTTCTAAGTTACATTTATCCTTATTAGCAGGTTCGTATTGTTAGGATCCGAGGATACGCACGTGGAGTGCTTTTAGCTTTCCGGATCAGGTGAGTCTCCTCACTATACTATGTGTGAAGTTGCATGTGTAGGCAGTACAGTATAAAATGATTGTATGTTTGTTTGTTTGGATTATAAGTGCTTATGTGTAGTCGTATGATTTATTCTGACGACTTTTTTGATATTGGGATAGGCCAGTGCCAATTTCGGACTAAGACAGGTCCTCGGGTAGCACGATGCATGACCGGTTATGCTGGCCAATATGAAGGTGCTGCATGATAAAAGGACGATGCTTGACAAGTCGTTCTGGGCACCTAGATGTGGTATGTGCCTTATGTGTATGACTGAGATGGATTATATGGTATAGTGGGGAACTCACTAAGCTTTGTGCTCACTCTTTCACCTTAAATGTTTTTTAGGTACTTTTCTAAATAAAGAATTGGAACGCGACCTGATTGTATCGCATCCGACTTTTTGTTGTTCAAGCCTTCCGCTGGATAATGTTTTGAACTCATTTAATACTTATGGTTTAAAATGTTTAATGATGCTCAAAGGTTATCTTTAGAAGATGTGGGATTGTATGATAAGTTGAGGTACATAGAGCGACCGGAGAAGATCTTAGATAGAAAGGAAACAAAGTTACAAAAGAAAATAATCAAGTTGGTTAAGGTTTAGTGGAAACATCACAAATCGGCTGATATGACATGGGAATTAGAAGAGGAAATGAAAAACAAGTACCCGTATTTGTTTGAAGAGATTTTGAAGACGAAATCTCTTTAAGAGGAGGAGAGCTTGTAACACCCCCAAAAACATGTTTGAATACTTATCTTGATTTATAGTAACATGTTTTGAATGTTTAAGAAGTGTTAAATGAAGTGGTGATGTTTAGAAAAAGGCCAAAAATATGCAATTTGAAGAATGGATCAAATCTTGAGTTTTGTAGTGTTATGATGTTATGTTTTGGTTTAAATGTTAGTTATATGGCCTAATATGGGGTTTAGATGCTAGGTTTAAGTTTGTGGATCAATGGATTGAAAGACACAAAATTTTTTGAAGGTTTTCCTTAACAGAGGATTTTGCGGTGCTATCTCCTATGGAGATAGCGACGCTATTATAAGTATTTTGCTATTTTGTGCATTAGTTTCCAAAGTCCAGATCAGACAAGTTTCTTGAGATAACGACACTATCTCAGAGTTAGCGATGCTAACTAATAGCGACGTTATACTTAGGGATAGCGACGCTAAGTAGTGGTGACAGAATCCCACTCAAGGAATTTTAGTTGGTCATTTGGACATAAAACATCTAAAAACAGAAAGAACGAGAAGGGGAATTTAACGTCGCAAATCCAGAGTAAAATTTTCGTTTATAAAAGCGGTTAAAATACATAAAGCGAGTTGGAAAATAAGCTATTTAATTCGAATTCGATATTTAAAACATTTAAAACCATACAATTTACTTTAACACAAGACATTAACCAGCAGAAAACTTGAATATCAAAACCCCAGAAGCAATACAGTCGAGCCATGATCCAAGCTCAAGCCAGAATACACCTGAAAATATTTAGGGTAAATGAGTTAGCACAAAGCTTAGTGAGTTCCTCAAAATACCACACGATCCATTCCATTCATACATATAAGTCATATTCGTATCAAGGAACGACCTGGCATGCATCGTCTTTTAATCATTCAACATCCTCGGATGCCGAAAACGACCCGTCATGCATCGTTCTTTTATCATGCAACATCTTTATAGTGACCGGCATGACCGGTCATGCATCGTGCTGGCCCGGGGACCTGACTCATTCCTGATCGGCATTGGCCTATCCCAATATCAATAAATCGCAGAACAAATCATACGACTACACATAAACACATACAGTCCTAGCAACAATCATACATTCAATATCTTTCTCTCTACCATACTATACTACTTACACATGTAACATCACACATAGTATAGTAAGAAGACCCACTTGATTCGCTAAGCTAAACAGCACTCCACGCGCGTAACATCGGATCCCGACAATACGAACCTCCTAATAAGGATAAACTTCATTTAGCTAATCCTAAACCCAGACACGATAAACCTCCAAGACCGGTACCTCGAATATCTCAAGTTTGGCCAAAAGTCAAATTGGTCAAAGTCAAAGTTAACGGTCAAATGTCAAAGTCAATTTTGGGTCAACTGCACTTAGCGCTGCTATCTTATATGGATAGCGTCACTAAATGAAAACTGAAACGCAACCATTGACTAAGTGACAACGCCTAGTAATATCAAGTATTTTAGGCGTTGTTTAGCCGTGTTTTAGTTAATTTATCATTATTAATTGGCTAATATCACTTAATTTTGTGCCAAAGTTCTTGGAAATGTTTTTAGTGTAAATGCAGGGGTTTTAGTGCAATTATGGAGAAGTTACGGAGCAAAACGGACAAGAAAAAGAAGTCAGCAGACATTTGCGTCGCTAACTTTTATGGTTAGCGTCGCTAATGTTCGCATGAGGGAAATATTCAGATTCAAAATTCGAACGCGCACGAGGAATCTTCTGGAAGCACACATTAGCGACGCTAATGTCAAAAAAAGATAAAATCTTCGTTTTTGAGTTTTAAACTCCGAAAAGTCGGGCTGGGGAAACACGCGCGACGCGGATTTAGCTTGGCCGCGACGCGGAAACCCTAATTTCGCACAACTATAAATACTGGAGTCTCGTCCGACTTTTCACTCATCCCGGGACGCGAAGGAGGGATTTGAAGGCACAATTTCGTCAGTTCTTCAATGGGAATCATTATTTTGGTTAGTAATTTAGTTTTTCTCTTGTTTTATCAACTCGGTATCGAGGTATTCCGCAATTGGGATTTCCATCGATTACTCGATGTTCGTTTAGATTTGTAGTTTTTGATTTCAGTAGAAAATAGTTGGTAGTTTAGATTTGATTTGATTGTTTGGATATTGGTTTGATGTTTTGGTTTTGAATTATAAAGCAATCATTCGGTTTGATGTTATTTTGCATTATTGATGTGTTTGATTGTATTGGATTGATTGTTTGCTTCTGGATTCTGAATTTAGTTTCTGATTTCAGTAAGGAACTTTAGTCTAGGATTTGATTTGGGTTAGTTTAGTTCATGTTTGATTTGGTTTTGGCACTTGTTTGGTATTTTGCTTTTATTGGTTTTTAGGAAAGTAGAAACAATACGGCTGACTGTAGCGTGACACTACAGTTGGCATACTATCGTCTTGTCCTAACCACCAAACTCCTGCGGATCGACCCTGACTACCACTGTACTAGTGAGAGTGAGGTATTTTACTATTTTTGACCGCACGACGACCGCTGCGATGTCAAATTTTGGCGCCGTTGCCAGGGAGTTGTGCGCTTAGGATAGACGATCAGTAGGATTGTTTCTTTTGATGTTTGATTTTAGTTTTTTGATCTTTGGTATGTGTACGTCCTCATAATAGGCGATTACATGTACCCGGATCAGTATTATGAGTATTATGAAAATCCGGCCGACACTTATTACGAGGATGATTACTACAATGGATCATTCGATGACAATGGATGGCGGACCGAGGAGTCATCTCAACCTGAAAATTCTGCAACTTGGGCCCAACTTTGGGTACTCATGTATAACACCTACCAAGTGCAGAAGGACCAGGCTGATGCTCTTGAAAAATTGCAAGTTTCATTAGATAATTTAGAGAAAAGTTGGAAATATCCGCCACCCTCGCCAGAACCTGAGGCGAGTGATTTTAATACCAATGATATGGTGTGTGAACCTGCATCACCTGAGCATGTGATGGAAGGGCATGCACCTTGGGAAAATCAAGAGACCATTGAGAGGGTCGAAAATGTTGTTGAGGAAGAGGTTGTAGGTGACAATGCTACCTCTGACTCAACAGTTTTTGATGTTTTTGATATTTTTGAAAATGTTGATAATGTTGAGCTGGTGATGAGTGAATCCATACCATCACCAGACAATTTGGTTGATGAGGATGTTAAGGAGGAGGCTGCTAGTGACAGTACAGACCCCAGCCCAACAATTCCTGAAAATTTTGAAAATTTTGAGCATTTTGAAGTGAGGATCTGGTGATGAGTGAATCTGTACCTTCACCAGATCAAACCAGTCGCTCACTCTTGGTACCGATCAACCATTTGGACGATGATCAAGAAGATGATGCCGACGAGTTGGTTTTTGAAAACAATAAACATGATTTTATCGCCACTCATGATCCATTCATGAATGGAAAATTAGATGTGATCAATACCATCGATGAGGATATATGGAAGCATCCCGATATGTTGTCTTCCGATCCCATTCGATTGGAAAACCTTTATTGGTACTGCAAGCCAAAATTGCAAAGTAAAGATAGCATGCGAGACGCAAGCAAAATGAAATCTGCAAAACAACTATTGAGAGCAGCATTGGGGACGCTCCACATCAAACCGGTAATTTTGAAGAGATACAGAAGGAAGGACCGAGCTTGGAGGTTCAAAGCTACCTCTAAGTACTCGCGGGAAATCATCGGGAGACGACAACCGGGCAGCAGAGGAACTGGCAAATCGTTTGACCTGAGGAAATTGGAGTATGGAATCAACGAAGGGACGGTGGTGACTAAAAATCAGTAAAGTCAAATGGTGTACGATCCGCGTAGCTGCAGAAAGACAGTCCAGCTAAAAGACCGAACAAAGAAGCGTTTTCGGGAGGCAACCCGGCATTTCGGTAAGTATTTTTAATTTTTGTTTTTATTTTATTATTATTATTATTATTATTTGTTTTTATTTTGTCAAAATGTCACTTGGAAAATTTTTCAAAATGTCCTGACATAACTCGAGTGTGGGGTGGTCGAACGGGTTTTAAAAATACGGAAAATCGCGAAAAAAAATGGAAAATTACAAGTTAGCGCCACTAATTTTTAATATTAGTGACGCTAACCCGTGGTCAACTCGTGGTCAACTCTCCAGCCCTTCTCGTCGCTAATGTTGAGCCTCCCCACCCCTCTTCGCATCTGTTGAGCCGAACATGCACGTACACTATCCGATTTCGTTTATTTTCGAAAAATTGATGCAACCAATCTTCAATTAAGCATCCAAGGTACATTTCCTAGCTATTTTATTTACGGTTTCACGCAAAATCAAGGCTGAATTCGAAGTTTTGAGCCGATTTTGGGGTTCGGGTTTCGCACCCTTTACCCCCGATTCGAGCTATTTGTGGTTCGTTTTTCATGAAATTGAAGCTTAGGGTTTGTTAATGGTCCTTTAGCAACATGTTGGTACAATCAATTGAGCAAAAACAAGTCGGATTTGAGCATTGAGAAATTAGGGCTCGGTTTTGGGGTTTTCGGCATACCGAACCCATCGGCTCGAATTGGTCGATTTTTGGGTCGCTTTTCGTTAATGTAGCACCTATGGTTTCTTAATTGCACCTATAGAAACATATTGGTAGCTTCAATTCGTACTTTAACAGGTTGAATCAGAAATTTGTGAATTAGGGGTCGAAATTAGGGTTCTTCGGGTTTTTACCCGATTTGGTGGCTTTGTGGCTTATTTTTAGTGAAATTGACAGAGGGCTTTTGATGATTGTTAGTCTAGGATGCTATTGGTGTGTTCAATTTGATAAAAACAGGTCGGAATCGAACATCAAGAATTCTAGGGTTCTTAATTGGGGTTTTTGACCTAAATGAGAAATTAGGGAAATTTTAGCTTGTTTTTCTGAAATTAAACTTAGGGCTTTTGTTAGGATTTAGTTTAGGAACATATTGGTGTAATCAATTTGAAAAACGGACTAAAATTGAAAAATCGAAAAATCTGGGGCTTTTCGTGCATACTCGCGACGCGGTCATCTTAATTCGGCGCCGCGGATCTTCGAACTTGATCGATAGACATCGGATTTCATCACATCTACGCGTCGTGGCCTTGACACTTCGGCGTCGCGGAGAAGGGGAAGCAGCAAGGACAACAACTCGCAATGTATAATTTTCTTTGGTGTATTTTGCAATTTTTAATATGTTTGTTAGTATCTTGCCAAATTGTGACTGCTGCACCAATTGATGGAGTTGCATAACGCAAGTGTGGGGTCACCGTACCCCTACACTCGTGTTATGCCGGCATGTTTACAGCTACGCCCGACTCCCGGATTTCATCGTGAATGACGTGAACAATCAACTCTGCTACAAATGGTGCTGACAATCAAGCAGTTCTACCGTCCCTAAAGGGGTAACTCTTTCTCCCTAGTTCTAAAATATTTTTTGTACAATGAGGGCGTTGTACGGTTTTAAGTGTGGGGTGTGGACGGTCGAAAGAGTTAGTTTTTGAAAAATTTTGCGGAAATGAGTCAATTTTCAAATTTTTAGCAAATTTTCAAAATTTTTAATAGGTTGTAATTTTTAATAGGTTGTAATTTTGAAACGAATAATTTGTGAATGTTGTAGCTTTGGTATTTTTCAAGCAATACTATTTAGTGATTATCATGCTATAAGTTTAGTCAAATAAGTTGAGTTTTAGAAGTTAGAAGATTGGAGTGTTTTAAGTTTGGAATTTAGGAAGGAATTGTCAATCAGTGGCCTATGGTGTTCGAGCCAGTAGGTCTAAAATGGGTGGGTTATGCACCTTACCACCTAAGATCGTCTGGTCTGGGATGGTATTTCTGAAAGCTCGTTACACAGACAACATCGAAAGTCATGGATAGTTCTTTAATGGCCTTTAGAATCTGAATGAGTACGTACACTTTGTTGTGGACAGAAAATTTGTAATCAAGGGTTCTTTAGAAAGTCATGAATTCCAAAGGATACTCTGGTTATGTTTTCACAAACTATTTCACTCTAACTCCTGGGCAATAAGCTTTGAAAATTGAACACGTTCAAAAATTGTTTGAGTCTTAATTAAAATCTGTTAAAAACTCTCTTGCTTGGGGACAAACAAGGCACAAGTGTGGGGTGTTTGACAACGCCTAGTAATATCAAGTATTTTAGGCGTTGTTTAGCTGTGTTTTAGTTAATTTATCATTATTAATTGGCTAATATCACTTACGTTTGTGCCAAAGTGCTTGGAAATGTTTTTAGTGTAAATGCAGGGGTTTTAGTGCAATTCTGGAGAAGTTACGGAGCAAAACGTACAAGAAAAAGAAGTCAGCAGACATTAGCGTCGCTAACTTTTATGGTTAGCGTCGCTAATGTTCGCAGGAGGGAAATATTCAGATTCAAAATTCGAACGCGCGCGAGGAATCTTCTGGAAGCACACATTAGCGACGCTAATTTCCACATTAGCGACGCTAATGTCAAAAAAAGATAAAATCTCCGTTTTTGAGTTTTAAACTCCGAAAAGTCGGGCTGGGGAAACACGCGCGACGCGGATTTAGCTTGGCCGCGACGCGGAAACCCTAATTTCGCACAACTATAAATACTGGAGTTCCGTCCGACTTTTCACTCATCCCGGGACGCGAAGGAGGGATCCGAAGGCACAATTTCATCAGTTCTTCAATGGGAATCATTATTTTGGTTAGTAATTTAGTTTTTCTCTTGTTTTATCAACTCGGTATCGAGGTATTCCGCCATCGGGATTTCCATCGATTACTCGATGTTCGTTTAGATTTGTAGTTTTTCATTTCAATAGAAAATAGTTGGTAGTTTAGATCTGATTTGATTGTTTGGATATTGGTTTGATGTTTTGGTTTTGAATTATAAAGCAATCATTCGGTTTGATGTTATTTTCATTATTGATGTGTTTGATTGTACTGGATTGATTGTTTGCTTTTGGATTCTGAATTTAGTTTCTGATTTCAGTAAGGAACTTTAGTCTAGGATTTGATTTGGGTTAGTTTAGTTCATGTTTGATTTGGTTTTGGCACTTGTTTGGTATTTTGCTTTTATTGGTTTTTAGGAAAGTAGAAACAATACGGCTGACTGTAGCTTGACACTACAGTTGGGATACTATCGTCTTGTCCTAACCACCAAACTCCTGCGGATCGACCCTGACTACCACTGTACTAGTGAGAGTGAGGTATTTTACTATTTTACTAATATATTGTTTTTTATAATTACATGACTTGAATATGGTGAATAGTAGAATGCTTTAGTCATTCGTGTTGTGGTGTTTCTTTTAAGTTACTCGCTAAGTTTATGCTTATTTAGTTGTTGTTAAATGATGTTTTAGGACCTAGTGGATCGAAGGGTAAGTCGGTCAGGGTGCAGTGAGGGTCCCCAGTCACGTGTTACATTTTGTTATGTCCTGGTTGTTTGTAGTTGACTGAAAGTAGTGGGATTATGATACTTCTGTTTTGTATATTTTGTATATCATATTCATGATCCTAATATAACTTTACACTATGCTCCTATTTGGTACATCCTTTTGAATATAAAACCTTATGTTTTGCTAAATAATTATGATGTACATAATATGGAATACTTGGCGTTACAGAATGGGGTAACCGATTTACCCTTGGATTCCAACTTGATGGTATTTTTAACACAAAAAAATTGACTTTGTTCCCATAGAAAGCAAGAAAATAAGTTTAGGGACCTTTTAAACTCTTATCATAAAGTTTGTTCGGCTACAGTGTCATTTTTTTTTCTAATTTGCACCACACGGACTTGATGTATGGATCAACATAGGGATATGAACAGTTACATATTGGAAAAATACGAGTAAACAAAAATACCTTGTGAAGAACGTGAATAAGGGGCAGAGACCCTGGTTGGGCTATGTTGCTTTATCAAAAAAGGATCAGAAATTTGTTTTTTTCAAAAATAGCATGATTTCTAAACTTTGTGGTCACACGACCCATGTGGGATTACACGACCCGTGTGAGCACAAAGCTAAATGGAAACAACTTGTATTTAGACATCACACGACCCGTGTGAGTGTCAAGGCAATTTGTAACAGAAATATTTTCGAGAGAGTACACAACCCGTGTAGATCCACACGACCCGTGTGCATGTCAAAGTATTTTGAGACAAAGACATCACATGATCCGCGTGGAATCACACGACCCGTGTGACGCGCCTAGTGACAGTTTTCCTGTCAGTATTTTACAGGTTTTATAGCTGTTGGGTCACATTTTCAGGATACGAAAAACATCATCTTCTTCACATTCTCTGATCTAGAAACCATCTGAATCTTATCCAATCAAAGATTCAATTGTACCATCGAGATACTTTGATTTGAAAGTGATATACACGATTTTTAGAAATCAAAGTCATTGTTTATCTCCAATTTCTAACATTTTAGTCATGACGATTGTGTTTTCACATCGTACATTGTAGTTTTTTTGTTTGTTCAAATATTTATAATGACTTTGTCATAATCAATGAAAGTCTAGTATCTTTATAATAATAATTGATCAACTTTATTTATTGATTACTTTAAAGTGTGTTAATTTCATAATAATTATTGACCACAAAATGTAAATATAGTAGATATTTTTAAGGTTTTTTTCTTTCCTTCTTTACAACACATTAAAACAAACAAAAGATTGTTATTATTGGTTCTAACAAAATAAAAGATATATAAAACGTGTAACACTATATATTACAACTTACTAGGATATAGTTTATGGTATATAGATAATGCTACAGTAACTCATCGAATTTTTCATTTTGCATCTATTTGGTCCCTTGAGTTTTTTCCTTGCTGTCCAGGGACTTAAGATTTATACAACTGAGTTTAATTAATGGTGATCCCGGGGTTACTATAGCAAATTAATTTGCTACAGTACCCATACAATGTTTTAAAAATGCATCTAAATGGTCACTAAACTTTTTCAGATTGTTCAGATTGTTTCCCTATTGCCCGATTTTCGAAACCTTAAGCCTTTAGACAGTAAGGAAAAAACTTAATAGACCAAATAGATGCAAAATGAAAAGTTCGATAAGTTACTGTAGCATTGTCCCTATGGTATATGTAATTCGCCATCTTCGTTTGCACTAACCTTTTTTTACCGACATTGTTTACGAAAGAATCATTTTCTTCGAGTAATCTATATTTTACTAGTTGTAAAACCCGTGTATTACACGGGATGATACAAAAAAAATATTAATTAATAATATCTAAACATTAATAATTTCACATAAGAAATTTGTTTGTGTATCGTGACATCTTGTTTTTGATTTTTACTATTACGAGTTTGTATTTTGATAAATATAATTGATTATGAGAATGTCACCGGTACTACAATCAAATTCACTATTATGATTGGAATCGTTCTTCAAAATATTATGACATCAATTGTCTCTCTATTGTCTCCCAAATCATTATACACATTAAAAAAATAATATGATATTAAAAAACAATTATTTTTGAAATTAAATGATCATAATTAATTTTGAAATTGAATGATAATTAACCGATCATTAATGAGTTAGAAACGTTTCAAACCAATTAGCTTTTTTTTCTTAAATTTAAAATTATGAGAAAATGACATGTGGCAAAATGAATATGGTGATGACATGTGGCTTTGAGTTACTTATTTATTAGGATAAGATTGTATTGATTGTTCATCTTTGTTTTGAACATCGACTTTAAATACACAATTAACTATTTCTCGCGAGTATTTAGCGATTTAATTCACAAGTAATTCTAAACAGATTAGACGTAAAGTAGTATGGCGATGAATAAATATGTCACCCGTGTGACTTGGGAATTTTTAGTAAAAAAACTTGAAGTGTTTTTTTTTTTTTTTTTTGTTTTTTTTTTGTATATAATGAATTCCTAATATATGATATTTTAATAAACTAGTCTTATATTTTCCTGGCTATATGCACCAACTGAAAATTATGGATTGCATCCCTCAAAACTTTTTGTTGAATGAAGACCTTTGTTGTTTTATTTTGTTTTGATTTCATTGCTTTCACTAATGCCGGTTCTAGTCCGCCAACGGTTGGCACATGCAACGCATATGAGGGTATGACTGTCTTTTTAGTTCTCTATCTCATTTATCTTTTAAATAAATATTGGGACCCACCTCCCATCCAACCCACATCGACCCTACGTGATTAATCCATGGTGCCCTTTTACAACTTGGAGGGGCGATCTCACAATCTTCAATAAACCCTATCCTCGACTACTTGTACAATTAACAAATAAATTTTTGTTGAATTAAATTCAAGTTTATGACTCTTACCAACCGCGAGGAGGATGCATGGCAACGTTCAAGTTTATGACTACTTGTGGAGTATATGCTTTCAAAATATTTTTCTTGAAGTAATATTTTTCTTTTTTGAAGTATTTCTAGCTAGTTTCCTACTATCTAAAATCAGCATAATGCAACACGATATACGAGCCGAGTACGAAGGAAACTAGTAAAGAGTATAGAACTAACCTAGAACTATGACATCAGATGCATTACCATGATGAAAAAAATGAAAAAAATTTAGAAAATTATTAACAATTAAAGCCGAATTGATTAACGGTTTATAGTGTATTTTTGTTTTCTTATATGCTTTTTATCAAATATCAAACAGTATGAGGGTACGTAGTCGAGTACGTTACTTTCTTTCACCAACATACCGTATATATTGCAATAAATTTTTATAGATATTAGTCCAGATATTAATTATATATCATTTTATTCGTCCATAATTGTTAGTAAACATTGATAATACAATTTAATTTGGCGACAATTTATCGTTTATAATTTGACTAATCACCAATTATAGTACTTACCATGTTTCTATATGTAAAACATGCAGCAAATTATTTTGTTTAATGTATTGATCATTTTGAAAACCAACTTTAACACAAGCCCCAGTCTCATTTTTCACATAACTTTTTCTATATAATGGGAGCTCAGTAGACTAAGAGTTACACCACCCAAAGACGATGGCTTCTCTTAGCATCTCCACTCTTCCCACCTCCACCACTACCAAAAAGCCCTTTTTCTCCAAAACTCCCTCTCACGTGAACAAATCACGTCGCTTCACAGTCTCATGCAACGCTGCCTCTGACAACAATGACAAAACCGTCAAAAATTCCGATACCCCAAACCTCATACTACCCAAAACATCGCTTGAAATGCAGAACGTAGATAGGAGAAACTTGCTCCTGGGACTCGGAGGTCTCTACGGCGCTACCAACTTGACGACTATTCCGTCAGCCTTTGGGATGCCCATAGCTGCTCCAGACATTATTTCACATTGTGCTTCTGCGTCGTCAAACCTAGCGAACACCAAAGACACTATAAGGGGCGTAGCTTGTTGCCCTCCGGTACTCTCAACAGATAAACCAAAAGATTACGTCTTGCCCTGGAACGTCAAGCCTCGTGTTCGACCAGCGGCTCAGAGAGCCTCTGCGGACTACATCGAGAAGTATCAAAAAGCAATCCAGGCCATGAGGGATCTCCCAGACAGCCACCCACACAGTTGGAAGCAACAAGGGATGATCCATTGCGCTTACTGTAATGGCGGTTACACTCAAGAACAGAGCGGTCACCCAGATAAACAACTCCAGATTCACAACTCATGGCTCTTCTTTCCTTTCCACCGGTGGTACCTCTATTTCTACGAGAGGATATTGGGGAAGTTGATTAATGATCCGACTTTCGCTTTACCATACTGGAACTGGGACAACCCCAGTGGAATGCAGCTTCCTGCCATGTTTGAAGACAACGGCAAAAAAAACCCGCTCTTTGACCCTTTGAGGGACGCCATACACCTCCCACCAGCTATCTTTAATGTCGAATATGCTGGTGCAGACACCGGTGACTCTTGTATAAAGCAGATAGGCATTAACCTGTCTTCAATGTACAGGCAGATGATCACCAACTCCTGTGATACAAAAAGATTCTTCGGCGGCGAATTTGTGGCTGGGAATGACCCACTTACGTCAGAGTTCAATGCCCCAGGTACCATAGAGAAGGGGGTTCACACGGCGGCGCACCGTTGGGTGGGTAACCGTAGGATGGCCAACGGCGAGGACATGGGAAACTTCTACTCCGCAGGCTATGACCCTCTCTTTTACGTCCACCATGCCAACGTTGACCGGATGTGGAAAATCTGGAGAGATGTGGACATGAAGCGACACAAGGATCCCGACTCCTCCGACTGGCTAAATGCATCATACGTGTTTTACGATGAGAACGAAAATCTTGTACGTGTCTACAACCGAGACTGTGTAGACATCAGACGCATGGGATATGTATACGAAAGGTCCGAAATCCCCTGGATCCGTAGTCGGCCGATTGCACGTGTCAAGGGGGCCAATGTTGCTGCTAAGTCTCTCGGAGTCGTGCAAAAGGTGGAGGATGTTGTATTCCCGTTGAAGTTAAACAAGACTGTCAAGGTTCTAGTGAAGAGGCCTGCTATAAACAGAACCGAGGAGGACAAGGAGAAAGAAACAGAGGTGTTGTTCTTAAATGGAATCAATTTCGATGGTGAGAAGTTTCTCAAGTTCGATGTATTTGTGAATGACGTAGATGATGGAGTCCAGACCACGGCAGCTGACAGCGAGTTTGCTGGTAGTTTCGCACAGTTGCCCCATGGCCATAACATGGAGATGGGTACCGGCGAAAAGATGTTAATGAAGAGTGGTTCGGCGTATGGGATCACGGAGCTCTTGGAAGACATAGAAGCGGAAGGTGATGAGTCTGTTGTAGTGAAACTGGTTCCGAGAATTGGGTGTGAAGAAGTAACTGTTGGCGAGATCAAGATTAAGCTGGTTCCCGTACCTACTGTGTGAAGTTTATAGATGGAACTGCATTTTCATTGGCATGCATGGGTGAGTCTCTTTGGGGTGTTTAGTTAACGAGGATCTTTGACGTTCTCGTAACATAATAATAATGATTACCATTTCGAGTTTGTAGTCGTGTAACCGCTACCCATATGTTTGATTGTCACTCTTGCGTTTGGATTTTAATAAATTTGATCAAGTACTTTTGTTTTAGTAATCTCCGTTTCTGGTTTTGCCAATGCATTACTCCATCTAGGGTTTCTGGCTTCATTATCCTTTATTTCAACAAAAAAACCATACTGATAGATCATATTATAAAAATACCACATGTCTATTTGAATCACAGGTCAAATCATTTTGCTGTACAAATTTAATGTTTCAAATATTTTTGGATTTAAAATATTCAAATTCAGAAATATCTAAAACACAATATATTGAATGTAATCGTGGACCCTTGCCCTTATTTATATGGTTCTCGTCACCAAACACCGGTAATTAATAAAAGGGTTAATGTCCTGAAAATCATATAAACATATCACTACTAGAAAATAGGATAAACTTTTACGAAAATACTCATGCAAAATTTGCGTGGATAAATATCCACGGTTTTCACACACAAAAGTAACACAAAATGAAATCCTAATTTTACCTTCGAAATTGTGACAAAATAGCAACGCAGCAACCGGTCGTCGGAAATGTGATGGAAAATTTCAATGCATTACCCACACAGTAAAGGTGGTTTGTGGAAGATGCGTGTGTACCGTTAGAATTTCTTTTTTAATTATTAATTTTCAAATATCGTTTCTAATTTGTTGCAAGTGAAGCTTAGCCTAGCTGGGTGGATGCACACGGGTTATATACCCATGTGGTGGGAGGTCTGGAGTTCGACTCCAACTAACCCCATGTGGGGGATTTTCCCTGGGCGGCGAATAAACAGGTGGTGGGGAAAGGCTTTGCACCATAGGTAATCGCAAACCGCCCTGGGTGCAAGGCTGTGTACCCTCAAGGTGTTAAAATTGCCGTTTCAAAAAAAAAATAAAAAAATTTGTTATAATATTTTTTAATTATCAATTTGCAAATATTATTTCTACATATATTAATAACAATAAATAAAAAAATAAATTGAAAATATTAATAATAATGAATAATAACAATTTTTTATGTTATAAGAATCATACACAAACAATTATACCAATAATAATTATTTTTAAAAATACAATATGAACAAAGACATTTATACTTCATACCCATACACATACTATACATATACACATACTCATACACACACACAATTATATATATATAAATATATATATATATATATATATATATATATATATATATATATATATATATATATATATATATATATATATATATATATATATATATATATATATATATATATATAGAGTTAGGTTCTTGTAGGAACTCAAAAATTCATGAGATCTTGAGAACCCCATATGGACCACAAGATCAAATAAATCAAAGGCTATGATGCAAGATGGCAATTTCGTAATTAATATTAATTTCAATGGTATATTTGCCTTTTTAAAAAAGAAATCAAGGGTAATATTGGTATAAAAAACGAATGAAATCCAGTTAAATAGGAAACAACCCAATTAAATAGGTAACACCCCCATTAAATCCGTCTCTTCCTATCTCTGTTTCTCTCTCACGCATCGTCGTTTTCCCTCTGCTCTCTCCGACTTCAAATCGTACCAGCACACCACCATCGGAACATGATTACAAGACTGATGCTTCTTCAATCGTCATAGCGGCACTCATAACAGCGTAACCCCATCATCAGTTCCGATAAGCCCATCGCGGTGAGAAATCCAAACGACTACGCCGCTGCTTGCACCATTATTCGACCTCGTCGTTGCTGCTTGCGCCGCCGACGGTATGCTCTCTATTCAACCCGGTTTTCTATTTTCCTTTTTTGATTTGGTGATTGTGTGTTGATTGTTTGGTCTTCAGCCCTAAAATCAGATCGACAGATTTGAACAACGTAACAGCGAGATTATTCGACCTGGATCTCAATACTTATTTAATTGATTACAATTTTTGAATGAACATCAACAATATCAGGTTTTCAGTAACGAAAAAGGAGAATGCTGGAAGGACAATATCAGGTTTTCAATACTTATTTAATAGCCTTTTCATCTCCTCTTTCTTTTGCCAATCGGCGTCATATGATTTTCCAACCTAAAATTAAGTGTAGCGAACAACTCTTGCGGACTTGCTTTGGGGTGATTTGTAAAATAACTTGAAAAGAATGTTGTACAAAACTTATGAAAAAAAGCTGCGGCAACTTTATAAAGTTTTTTGATTAAATTATTATTAAAAGTTGAAACTGAAAATAAAATTTTTGGACTAGACTTTGGTCAGGTAATTTTGGACTAGACTTTTGGCACAGTTGCACCACAATTTATAGGTTAGATTAAGACATGATTTCTCAATTGAATTTATTCTTTTATTTCTCAAACTCACTCTTGGCATTGTTACACCACAAAACTGATGTTCTTCAATCGTGATACCCACTGCTCGTAAGCAGCATAACCCGAATTTGTATAAATATATGTGCAGATTTGTACATTGCATAAATGCATATGTGTGTACGTTCATATATGTGCATATGTGCACATGTATATAAGTGCATATGTGCACATGTATACAAGTGCATATTTTTCACAAGCATATAAGTGCATATGTGCATATACATGTGTATATGTATATCCATTTTTGGAACGTGACATTGACAGGAAGAATTCTCATGAGTGGAGAATATATACATATGTATAAAGGTGTATGCATATATGCATGCATGTGTATCTCTTCATAAATATGTTTGTGCATATATGCATATATATTCCGTATATGCATATATGCATATATCCTGTATGTGCATAAGTTTATATATTTTCTTATATGTTCAGATGTGCATATGTGCTAAATGTGAATAGATGTGCTAAATGTATGTGTACATATTCATATATGTCTATTTGTTTGTGTACACATGTGTGCGTATTTGCATATATGCATACATATATGTGCCTATGTGCATATGTGTATATGCATGTAAGTATTTATTTTAATGTTTTTAAATATACATTTATATTAATTTTTATTAATGTTTTTTTGCAGATTTTGAAGAATTTATCAATCAAATTGAAGAATTGAAGAGTGACAAACTAAAAAATGAAAATATCATGAATTATTGTTGTTTTTTTAATATTTTTTGTATGTATTGTTCATTATTTATAATAAATTTGTATGTATTGTTCAAAATAGTTGTATATTATTTTTTTAATAAATTGATTTTTTATTGTTTGCACTCATATTTAATGATAAGAATATGTATATATGAATTTCAAAAATATGCATATATGCATCTCTGAATGTACATATGCACTTGCAAATAAGAATATGTATATATGAATTTCGAAAATATGCATATATGCATCTCCGAATATGTATATATGCACTTGCAAATAAAAAATTTTCTGTGTCTTTTAAATTCCAAAAATCTAAATTAAAAAAGAAAAATTTTAAATTTCAAAAAATTTGACATTATTAAAAAAACGAAAATTGTATTAATTTTGAAATTTGAAATTTGAAAATTGAAATTGATTAGCCTTATTTTTAGGATTTGATAATATTGTTGCCAAAAATAAAAAAAATCAAAATTAAATGGGATTTGTTAAAAGACGATCATGCCCTTATTGTATTGGATGATGATCTAATGGTTGATATTGAGTTCTCAAGATCTCATGCTTTTTTGGGTTCTCAAAAGAACCCAACCCTATATATATATATATATATATATATATATATATATATATATATATATATATATATATATATATATATATATATATATATATATATATATATATATATATATATATATATATATATATATATATATAAAGCACACACTCATATCTAGAAGTAAAAAAATATTATATACATACATATGCCTAATAATAATATTAATTATAATAAAAATAATAATATTACTTCAAATGATAATAAGAAATAATAATAATAATTATTATTATTATGATAATGATAATAATAGTAATAATAATGAATTTAATACAAATAATAATAAAAGAATAATAATAATAATAATAATAATAATAATAAGACAAATAATATTATTTGTTTGGAAAATAATTTTTTTAAAATAAAATAAGTGTATAAAGAATATATAAATGATTAATAGGTTTTTTAAAAATAAATTAAAATGTGTGGGCGTAGGTATTGTATCAAAGATTACCCACACCATGAAGTTTGCATAGGAGACAAACAACCCGAAAATGTCGGAGCTGGGGTACGACCCGAGTTTCCTCTGTGGTGGTGGGGGGTGTAGGAATCCAACTATCACTTCAGCTATAAGCATTATCCGACATAACATTTCATTTGCTTTATTTTATAATCGTAGTCATGTTACCCACATGATACCAATGCATCTTCCCTATGTATGGGTAATGTGTAGCAAACCATAAAATAAATTTATTATTATTATTATTATTACTATTATTATTATTATTATTATTATTATTATTATTATTATTATTGTTGTTGTTGTTGTTGTTGCTGTTGTTATTATTATAATTATTATTAGTGTTATTATAATTATTAGTCTAATTTATCATTATTATTAATATTTATGACAAATATTTTTTGTTCTTTTTTATTAATTAGTGTGAGTATTGAAATACAAATAATAATTAACATAATTGAAATAATATAGTATTTAAGTTTTTGATAAATACGTAAGAGTGTGTATAAATTTTTTATATTAAATAATAATAATATTTTTTGGAAAATAATATTTTTTATATTATAGGAATCATACACAAATAATTATACCAATAATAATTATTTTTTATTTAATAGACTTTTTTGAATATTAAAATGCAGGTATAAAGAAAATTTAAATGATTTAATAGATTTTATAAAAAAAAATATTTGCGTGGTATTTTTTTTAGAACGACTAGTTAGTGGTTAGCAGTTAGTAACACCTAGTTAGTAAACGCATGTGTCAGGGATGGAACTCTGGAACTCCTGTCTAAGAGGGCAAAGCCTCTACCAAGTGGGCTAATCCCACATTGGCATTTGCATGGTTATGTTGACGGTGTTTACCCGCGCAATACAGGGTGCGTCTGAAATGCGTAGGAAACAAAAAAACTTAAACACGTAGGAGTTGAGGTTCGAACCCGAGTCTCCTCTGTAGGAGGGGGTAACTACCACTTCGACTATAAGCCTCGTCTGATATAATTCTTCTTTTGCATTATTTTAGAATGGTAATCATGTTACCCACACATCTTCCATGTGCGTGGGTAATGCGTAACAAAAAAGAAATTATTATTATTATTATTATTATTATTATTGTTATTATTATTATTATTAGTTTAATAATCAACATTTTTATTCTCATACTTATTGTTATTATTAGTCAATTTTTTCATTTTTTGTTTTCGCAATAATAAACTTAATACATAACCAATACTAAATAATAATATCACTTTTTGTTATTTCATTTAATGTTACTGTTTTATTATCATTATTATTATTACTACTATTATTATCAATATATTATAATTTTTTATTTTTATTATCGTTATCATTATGAATAGTTGACTTATTAATATGAGTGTGTATGAGTAAAAATGTATGTGTGTGTGTGTATAAGTATATGTATGTGTTTGTAAAAGTATGGATATGTATATGAGGAGTATGCATCTATGAGTTTGAGTGCGTGTATGTATGTGTATGGGTATGAAGTATGAGTATGTGTGTGTGTGTGTATGTATGAGTATGTGTATATGTGTGTAAGTATAAGTGTATGGGTGTATAAGTATAAGTATGCATGTGTGTTTGATTATGAGTATATGTGTGTGTACGTATAAGTATAAGAGTGTGTGTGTGTGTATGTACATATGAGCATATGTGTGTACAGGTATGAGTGTGAGTGTAATTGTGTGTGTATGTGTGTAAGGGTACTAGTATGAATGTGTATGAGTATGAGTGTGTGCATCAATATGTTGTATTAAAACTACATCTGCTTATATACTTTAAAATAATAAAACTTGAAATGAGTAACGGGTTCGGAAGGTGTACACGCTTGTGTGTATGTCTAAATTACCTATAAACTAGAAAATATAATCATTATAATGATGTTCAAAAAATGAATGCTCCATTATAATAACGATGTTCAAAAAATGAACCCAAAAAATATTGTTTACTCTTCAAAAAAATAAAAAATAAAAAAAAATCTATGGGTACTGCGTAGGAAAGTACCAACAGAATACCTACACAATTCTAATGGAGCATCCATTTCGTAGGTAATGCGTGGGAAATTTCCCACGAAATGGATGATCCGTTAGAATTATCGGGGTATTCTGTTGATACTTTCCTATCCAATACCCACCAATTTTTTTTTTATTTTTCATTTTTTGAAGGGCAAACAATATTTTTTAGGTTCATTTTTTGAACATCGTTATTGTACTTTATAATGATTATATTGCCCAGTTTATACGTAATTTCGATATAAACACAAGCGTGTACACCTTCCAAACTCGTTATTCATTTCAAGCTTTATCCTTTTAAGGTGTATAAGCACATGTAGTTTTAATACACCAACACATTAATGTACACACACACATACACAAACTCATATATACACTCATACTCAAATGTATACATACACATACACACACAGACACATACACAGACACATACACACACACACACACACACACACTCTCTCTCTCTCTCTCTCTTATACTCACACTCATACACACAAACACACATACACACACTCACACTCACTCATACCCATACACACGCTCATACTCATATACTCATATTCTTACCCATACACACGCTCATACTCATATACTCATATACTCATATATATAGTTGTAGGATCATATACAAATTGTAAATATTGTGTGAATGTAGGACTAATTCTGGACCAATCACCGTCTAAGGGCAAATTAGTCAATTTATATAATATAATTATAGTTTCTATTAATTAATTAAATTACCCAAATTAAAGTCCTATATTTATGGGATGTAACCTTACCTAACCCTATTAATCCATCTCCCTCTCTCATTGCCGTCGTCGAATTTCCACTACTTTCCGGTGAATTCTGTGACTAGAAGCTGACGAATGAAGCGATCTGATATTCCGGTTAGCCGGATTTCTCCAACAAAGAATTATCTCTGACATATATTCAATGAAAACAGTTGCGAGCGTGTGGAAAGACGTGTAAATTGCGTAGAGTGTTTGTATAGTTTCAAAGGTGAGAATATGTTTGCTTAAAGAAGAGGTAATACTCTGTTGGTGGTCTCGTAAAACATGTTTGCATTTAAATTGTTCATTTTCCCTTTTCTTCATTTACTTTCGTATCTTAGCCTTTTGTTATAATATTTTCTTTAAAAAGTCTTCGAAACAATATTCAATATGTTGAGAATCGTAGTTCGAGAGTTTTTTGTGGCTGTATTTTGTTTACTTTCCATTATTTATCTATTCGAGGATGTTTGCATTATTTATACTAATGTTTTCTTTAATGGTGTTTTTTTTCGTTTTTTGTATTTTGCATTTGAAACAAAAATAAATGGTGAAGCAGAGGCATCGGAAGATTGAAGAGCAACTATTATTTTTCATGGTTTTATTGATTTGGTTGTTAGGTTTAAGAATTACCGATTGACGAGTAGGTATTATTCTTCAATAATTTTTTTAGTTTTAAAGATGATCCAGAGAGGAAGATAACAGACTTGTAATCGATTGTGGAACACATGTTCGAATTCTTCAAGAATGTTTCCATTCTTCAAGAATTATCCAATTGCAATATGATTTAAAACTCGAATTCTTCAAGAATGCTTCCATTCTTCAAGAATTATCCAATTGCAAATGTGATCCAAAACTCGAAATCTTCAAAAATGCTTCCATTCTTCAAGAATTATCCAATTGCAAAGCCGATCAAATGATATGTGCACCATATATGCATTCTTTGAGAATATGCACCATATATGCTTTCTTTAAGAAGTACTGTACAAATTCTCTGAGAATTTGAATGAAACACAGTTAACCCAAAATACGGAAAAAAATCTCTTTGAATCTAACCGTATTCTTTAATAATGAAATAAATATATGATAACGAACTAGAAAAAATGTTTTGAACGTGTTGAATGAAAATTCGAATTCTGATAAAATCTGAGAATTTATTAGATTTGATTTATATTAATTAATTTGACTTAGTTGCCTAAATGTAGGTAATATTTTAATTTCTCTCTCTTATTAAAATGTCATATTTTCCCTTATAATTAATTAGGTCAATTTATATTGTATATGTCATCCCATGATAATAATGTGTACCCTCAAATCAAAGCCTTTCATTCTTTTAATCTAATGACCACAAATTGGTTCTACATTCACACAATAATTACCAAATGTATTTAATACTAACTCTATATATATATATATATATATATATATATATATATATATATATATATATATATATATATATATATATATATATATATATATATATATATATATATATATATATATATATATATATATATATATATATATATATATATATATATATATATATATATATATATATAGAGAGAGAGAGAGAGAGAGGGAGACACACACACACACATACATACACATTTATACTTATACACACTCATACACATACCCATTTACACACAGACATATACACACACACACACACACACACTCACTTATAATCATACTTATACACACTCATACTCTTACCCATATACACATACATATACACACTTATACTCATACTGATACTTATACTCATATACACATACACTTATACTTATACGCACACACAAGCATATACATACGTATATGTACATAGAGTCTCCTCATACACATAATCATACACACAAACGCACACTTATACTTATACTTAAAAAATATTAAGCTCACACTCATATTTAAAAGTAAAAAAATACTATTTATTTACATAGGGCTAATAATAATAATAATAATAATAATAATAATATAATTATTATTATTATTATTATTATTATTATTATTATTATTATTATTATTATTATTATAGACATAATAATATTACTTAAAGATATAATAACAAAAATATAATAATAATGATAATAATAGTAATAATAATGAATATAATAATAATAATAATAATAACAACAACAACAATGATGGTGATGATGATACGAATAATAATCATATTACTAGTAATAACATTTTGTATAAAATAATTTAAAAATAAAATGAGTGTATAAAAATATATAAATAATCTAGGATTTTTTTAAAAATAATTAAAATATGCATGGGTGTTGAGTCGGTGTTTACCCACGCGATACTGACACCATGCATCGAAAACTTGTACAATGTGCAACGAAATAAATACTCAAAATAAATAGGCATTAATTAAGCCGCGTGGGAGTGGGCTCAGTGATCACCCATGCATCTCCCACGCAAATGTAAAGCATCAGGTCTTGTACCATATACATGGAATTAAATACGCAAGATAGGCACGTGGGAGTGGGGTCGGTAATAACCCACGCATAGGGCTGTAAACGAACCGAATGTTCAACGAACCGTTCGTGAACTGTTCGGCGGGAAGTTCTTTTATGTTTGTTTATTTAATAAGTGAACGAACATGAACACAAATTCTCGTTCATTTAGTTAAACGAACGAACATGAACAATGGTCTCGTTCGTTCAATTATATTCGTGATGCTCATTTATATTGTTCATTTACGTTCATTTATGTTTGTTCATTTATATTCATATATGTTCAATTGTGCTTGATCACATCACGACAATATATGTTTGTTTATGTTCATATATGTTCAATTGAGTTTGTTTATTTCTTTTCGTAGGTTTGTTCGTTTATATTTGTTCATTTAGCATGTTCACGAACATAAACGAACGAACATGAACAAGATAACTTGTTAAATGAACGAACATGAACAAGAAAACTCGTTCGTTTATCCATTCGTATTCGTTCGTTTGTTTAGCTAACTTAAACGAACGAACATAAACAAGCCCTCGTTCATGTTCGTTCGATTTGTTTACAGGCCTACCCACATGTCTCCTACGCAAATGTAAAGCATCTTGTCTTGTACCATATGCGTCAAATTAAATACGCAACATAGATTTTTGTTGGTGTTGGGTCGGTACTCTCTCACTCCTTATCGACGCACAATAACATTAAGGTTACTCATTGGGCTGCTTCTAGTTTCACTTTACCCTGTTTAAAAAAAATCTCCTCTTCTTCTACCTCCTATCTAGCCGAGCTTTACCCTCCCAAACCACCATTTTTGTGATTTTTTGAGGTTAAATAATTGGAATTTTCTCCCCCACACCATTCACCTCTCTTTCGATTTGTTCAAGTTTTCTTCACATTTTCTCAAAATAGGTAAAATCTTTTGCTTTAGTTTTTTGAACTATTTTTTGTTGAAATCATTATATGTTTAGTTGTAATGTTAATTGTTTAGTTGAAATCATCATATTGTTAGGGTTATTATTGGTTTTTGTTATTAATTGTTGAAATATTGGAAATTTTAGGGTTTGGGGAAATCATTATTGTTAGGGTTTATATTATTTGAGGTTTTTTAGAAATTAGATTGTTAGAATTTTCTAGGGTTTGATGTACATTGATGCAATTAGGTATAAATTGTTAGAAATTGGTGTAGCTTGTTAACAATTGTTGAAATTGGTATAGATTGTTAGAAATTTGTTGGAAATTGATATAAATTGTTGAAATTCATATAAAATGTTGAAGTTGTTATAAGTTGTTGCAATTAGGTATAAATTGTTTGAATTTGTTGAAATTGGTATAAAATGTTGAAATTGATATAAATTGTTTGAAATTGTTCAAATTAATTGATATAAAATATTGAAATTGGTATAAATTGTTGCAATTAGGTATAAATTGTTTGTGTAAGAAACTAACCAGAATCAACCAAAGAATAATCACAAGAATTCACAGAATAATCAGAAATCAATTCTGATTAACGATATATTTCTTACATAGAGATGATTACGAAAGTATATTGGTTACTTACAATGAACCCGAGTAAACACATTTATATTAGAGTTTAGCTAACTAAATGGATAATCCCTATAAATCAGGTTGATAGTGTGAAGTTTCTTTTGACACTCATCAGATTCTCAGTGCCAGCCCAACAATCTCCCCCTATTGCGATGATGTCAAAACTTTAGCAAAAATCTTGGTTTTCCATTGATTTGACAAATTCAGCTTCATCCAGGATCTCAAGCCTTATCCACTTGTAGTTGTCATGTAGCAGCTCTTGTCTTCGTTTTTCCAACTCAAAGGACAAAATATAGTGAAAGCTCTCTACAGACTTAGCCTTGAGATATTCACATCTTAAATGAAAACAATGGTCTGTATGAGCTAGAAAAATCTCATTTGTACACATGAAGCACATTACACCATTTCCATCTTCATAAATTATATCGTGCACTGGCTCTTGAACAAGCTTGAGAGCCTCAGGATCCACTCCAGGGGAAGGGAGTTATTGATAATTAAAGAGCCAAAAGGCTGTAGATGTTTGGTGTGAGTGTTACGAGACCTTCTCCTTTGAGCAAGGGAAGAGGTCTTTGAAGATGATGGTGAAGAAGTCGGAATGAGGTTGCGTTTCCTCGCCTTGTTGATCATAGAGTCGAGGGCCATTTTCAGCTCCTGAGAGTGAAGTCCTTTATGGTTTTTGACAATGCTGGCCATTTCAATCCTCTTTGAAGCCATATTTAATAAGGTTTGGAATCAACACATCTTCCGGAAACTCACCATCTTCCTTTCTCATGTACAAGTGAATCAGCAGAAGCTTTTGACCCTTGGGCTTGAGGCATCTAACTTTGACAATAGGATACACAGAATGACTTTTGGTAAAGACATCAACATATTTAGACAAATCAATCTTCCTGTTTAGGTCATCAATTTTTCTCCTTTTCTTAATTCCTCTACTGACATATCCCATTCAGAGGCCTTTTCTTTGATGGAAAAAACCATTTTCATATGTTTGGAGGATGTAGAGGTAGAGGAGACATTAGCAGGTCATTTTCTTGACTTGGTAGAGATAGGCTAAAGATCTTGAGGGGATTCATGGGGAACCCTTCTTTTGGTTTATGTCCTAAAGACCTTCATTTTCTTCTTCTTCTTCACCTGATTGCTCCCCCTGAGCCTGAGCTTGAGGGGATTCATGGGGAACATTTAGGAATGAAATATCATAAAGACCTTCATTTTCTTCTCCACCTGATTGCTCCCCCTGAGCCTGAGCTTCTAATTCCTTTGGAGCTCCCCCTGAGATGTTGGCTCCCCTTGAAACTCATGACTCCCTGATGATGGTCCCGAGGACAAGCTATCATCAGACTTTGAGGCGTCAGAGTTATCTAGAGTATCTTTATTCTCCCATTTTTTGCATCATTAGTCATCAGAGGTTGCTGTGGAGATGAAGGAGGATGACTATGATATAGAGGCGATGGTAGTGGAGGAGAAGGACCAGACCTTAGAGGCACTGTAGGAGTGTTCCTGGAAAGAAGTAGTTTAATCGCAGCAACATTAGACTCGACCTTGCCAAGTCTTGTGGAAAGAACCTTGGCGTAACCAATTAGTGTTTGAAGCGGGTGATTGATTTGAAGGGGAGGGGCTGCTATGTCTATACCAGAAGCTGCAGCAATGGGAGCCATGTTGCAAAAGTCGTTAAGCGTTGCTGGGTCGGTCGACTAGTGAGTAGTGAGTACTCGCTCTAGGCGGGGAGTACTCGGCGAGTATTTGGATAGGGTAAATACATATATATTATATGATTACACATACTGAAATACTGAATATAGTCATAGTTGCATCAAATTTGATTTGAATTAAACAAAATTAAACTTAAACAACAAAATGTTTATTAAACAAGTAAATATATGATATGTTTTAAACTAATTACACAAAAATTATAATTATTTATTTTATAAAAAAATTCAAAATTTTCGAGTTTTACCGATTTTTTCCGAGTTCTTCCAAGTTTGACCGAGTTTTTCTGAGTTTTTCCGATTCCTTGGTTAACCAAGTTGCACTGATGTTGACCGATTAGCACTGAATTTGACCGAGTAGCACCGAGTTTGACCGAGTCCGAGTTTTTTGGCCGATTCTCATAAAAGCGCATCAGACAACACCCAATTCCGAGTACTCGTCCGAGTAGGCCGAGTTTTACAACACTGAATGGGCAGTGGAGACACATGAGGAGAACCTACACCCATATCAACATAGGTAGGAGAATCAAAACGAATATATGTCTTCACGTATGGAGGAGAGTCAATACTCATAAGAATAATTGGGTGGACCTCCTCAATGTGTTGATCATCCTGATCTTGAAGATCACCTTAAGTGCCAAATGAACCAGGATGAGGTTCACTTTGAAAGATAGGGGACTGATCTTGAACATCATCACTATGTGGAGCAAAAGGAGTAGAGTCCTGAGATGATGAAGAAGCTGAAGATGCAGATGCAGATTCTGAAGACTCTGAACTGCTTGAAGATGATGCTGACGAACTGCTTGATTCCTCCTTAGAGTCAGCCACAACTGATGGTTCTTTAGGGTGAGGAATTTGAACGACAACAAGTATAAGATGAGACTCTTGACAAAATTCAGGTAGTGAAAGGATGATCGATCCAGTACATCATCCATTGAGTAACTTGTGGATCGGCTGGCTTTGGAGCTTCTTGAAAGATTTTCGAAGACAATAGAGGAGTGGGGATGGACACTGTCTCAATCATAAGATACTCAAGGCACTCAAGTTCCAGTGCCATTGCCAAAATATAGGGATAGCCCATATAAGTGGGACGACTCCTACTGGTAATCAGACTAAGCAGCTGATCAAATATTATCTGAGCAAAGTCAAATTACTTGTTGCGAATCATGGCATACAGAATTCGCAGCTTAAAGAGATTGAGTTGATCAAGGCTCCCTGTCTTATATTTCAAAGATTTCCCAGTAACTCCTTATAGAAATTTCCACCCAGCAGGAAGGCATCGTCGTAATACAAACTTTTCACCATCACTTTTTCCTTGGAGAGAAACTTCATGTCCAATGTGAGGGAGGATGGACTTACATTGATATTCAGTAGGAAGGGAAGAAAATGTTCGTAAACTGGAAGGCGGAGACACCGTGTAAAAGTGTCAACAGAGATATGAACTTCTATGGAGCCGTCAAGAATAGTTCTGCTTATGGATTGAGAATCTTCTTCATAAACACATGTGACCAGAACTCAGAAATAGCCACACCATGAATTGCAACAGGAAAATCAAACATGGCATGGGTCAGAGGATGAGAGTTCAGAAAGTTCACAAAGACCTCTAGCTCTTTGTTGGCAAGCAAGGACAGAATCGCATAAACAACTGCAACATTGGTGGGATGAATCAGAATAGGAGTGGAAGGAATTGATTCAGCTTTGAAAATGGTTTCAGATGCAGCAAACACAAATAGATAAGACATTATGTAACACCCCGTTTCTAAATTACAAAAGTTTGACAGAATTTATAAAAAACATATATTACAAAAGGGTGGTTAAACAAAAACCATTATTACAAACTTCAGAACACTAAATGGGGCAGTACAACCACTAATATAAAGACATAATTAAACATAAATACCATACACATGTCCCACAAATCACTTCTTCTAATGCCCAAAAGGTCTTCACATCATTATCTACTTCACCTGAGTAGATAGCATTTTTTTAAAAAAAACATACGTAAGACATAAAGTCTCATGAGTAATGTGGGGTTTTAACCCCAAAAGCTTAGCATATAATGACAAGTACATAAATGCTTTAAACGGGTCACAAAACAAATTCTCTTCTTTGAAAGGTTTTATACAAATCTATGAACTAAAATCCTAAGTTCACTTGCAACCTAGATTGGATCTATGTTTTCTATCTTTGAACATGTAAATAATTCCTAAAGGCCAAACAAAAAATTGCTAAAGGAAATAAATAAGAAAACTAACCTTTTAGTTGTTTCTTGCAAGCTAAGCAACGCAAGTGCCTTGCCTCAAATGAAGTCACACTCAAGACTAGGGTTTTCGAAAGTTCCAGAGAGAGGGAAGAGAGAAAAATTTCGTGGCTTTTATGGTGCCTAGGGGTCTCTATTTATAGTTTCCAAGTGGCCACCATATAAGCCTTTAGAGATAAACCTTTTTGAATTCAAATAAGATAAACCTTTATCTATCAATTCAAATCTAGTTATCCTAACATATAATAATCGAACTTATGGATAATCCCTCCATAATTTTGTTGTCCACTTAAACTACCATAATTGTCACTTACTCAACTATTGAATAATTACAATTCAGCCCCTGCACCTTTAATTAATCAAATTAATCACCAAATTAATTCCAATTAATTGCAATTAATTTCTAATTAATTAATATATTTTCTAATTAATATATTATCACCATAATATATTAATAAACTATTTATTTTATTTCTATTGATTTATTAATCATATAATAAATCAATCTTTCTCTCTCCTGGATTTTCTAGTAAACCTCTAGCCATGAGGGCAACCCAAATGGACTTTGCTACTATCAATTAGGTAAATACAAAATATTAGTCATGGCTTAGACACCTAATCCAACAGTCTCCCACTTGGATAAGTCTATCACTATAATTACTAATTTATCCTCTAATTGATCAGCAAACTGTAGCTTCCTAGAAACTGCTGCCGAACTCTGACCTAGTCATTTCTGTCCATAGATAAGTGATCATATGATCCTCTGTCCAACAAGATATTTTCGAACATGAGACATGGATTGAGATCAATCTCTGTCCGATTCTCTGATTTCTGATTTCCGATTTTGCATATGACATAAGACTTCTAATTGAACACATCAATTCAGTCCTGGCTGGCTAGCACTTTAATCAACTTTAAAATCATCGAGAGGCCTATAGATATCTGTTCCCCATCAGGGTCAAGGAACGAATAAGCTTCGACTCATATGCTTATATCTTTTACCAGTCAAATCGCTCACAACAACACGTTTTATAACATCGAGTTACCAATGCGTTTTCGCATTATCAATGAACAACTGCCTTGCAAGTTATAACTCATATGTCTCCACTTCAAGATCATAAGATATTATCGTCTCAACATTGCTCGTGATGTAATCATTGAAGCAATCTATTGAGCGTGGGTTTATCCAATACTCAAATCTCCATTTTCTAAGTAGTCATGAACGTTGTAGCAATCCTATTGCTATGTCTAACTCCTTAGACAATCTACAAACCAATTCATGACAGTCTTGATTCAATACTTACTTCCCAAAGTATGAGCGACTGTGGACCTTTCGAATAATCAACTTATTCGGGAAGTAAAACATGCAAAAGCGAAACATAAAATATGACTGGCAGCTACTCCTGCTTATTACCAAGTCTCCACGAGGTAATCACCAAGTCGAATTTTGTCATAATACTATTATCGGTTTCTTGTTTTTCTTTTAAACTTTCAATTCAAGCCTTTTATATCTGTGTCTATATGACCTTTCACTCTTTCTATGTATCCAAAATGTCTTACATTGATACACTTCATTGCAGATAATCCAATCAAACACTTTTCCGATGATATCTCAATTTGTCATTCTGTCTTATCTCTCTTACAACTCCATCCCGGTGATACGTACTGTGACTTCCCATGATTCTTGGGGTCTTTAGTCTGCATGACTGCACCCTAAGACTATTTCGAGGTGTTATGATATGCCGGTGAACCACACGCGCTCCATCAGAATACTAACGAAACTCTTTAACCATGAAGTCCTTTAGCACACCGACTTGCTGTTAACAACTAACGAATTTGAAACTCCTTTCAAATAGTTACTATCACATTCACCCCAATCATTTCCTAATGATTTCTCACGTGTGTTCAAATAATCCATTCAATATTCCCAGCTAGTTTATATCCTGAAACCAACTTACTATGCTCTAAGCATCAAGTCATCAGGACATGTTCATGACATTTCTGATCGATCCATGAATCTCGTGGAATCTGATCTGATCTTATTCCAAACCCTTTCGGAATCAAAAGATTACTTATAATCCCTGTGCCATGACTTTCGAAAACTATTTCCTTTCGGAGAATCTTTCTCATGCATCTTGAATCTTATCAAGATCATGCTTACAATGGCTAGGTCTATACTAACGATTTCATCTATCCGATAGATGTCCGTGAACTACGTGAGTTTCGTTTATGCCAAGTCATCACACTTTGTAATGATAGGAAACTCCTTTCCTGGGGTTATGCATCTTGAATCTCATCAAGGTCATATTGGCAGAATTTCGATCTATCTAATAGATGTTCGCAACCACCTGAGTGTGTTGTATCTCTTAAAGTCTTTCATAACGAACCATCTCTTAAATCCAGGTCACTACACTTTGTAATGATAAGAGATGTTTCCTAGAAACAGTATGTAACCAACATACAGTGATAGGCATATAACAACGATACTCCCACTGGCTTTGGCATGGTTATTTGACTCTTTCAGACTATTCACAAAATCCAAACCTTTTGGCACATTTTGGGAATCCGAAGTCCAAACCTTTCTGACATAGTTATGGGAATCTTTCAGGCTATTCACAAAACCCAAACTTTTTGGCATATGTTGAGAATCCGAATAACCTTTCTTGTGAGATACCCGTGGGTTGAATCTCGGGACCATGTACCTTTTGTATTGGCATGCTCTTTGTGAGTCCCTATTAGTGTGCTGGTAATCCACACACGCTCCACTAATGACTCACAATGTGCCACGCAGTATCCTTTCAGATTTCATCTTCTATTGAGAGTGCTTCTCTCGGAATCAATTGCTTGACCCTGAGTATCGTCCCACTCAACCAGATGTTCTGTAACTACATTTCTATCTATGTTGCTTTCTTTTGATGATTCAAGTACTCCCACTGGTTCTTAGAACAGGTGTAAAATCAATCAAATTGTCACATAAACTGTGTCTCGCCTTAAGGTTCTCTTATTTGGTAGCAACCGGGCTCACCAATGCTTCCAAGTAGTCGGATTGCTTATCCGTACCATCTTTAGTGTTTTACCACTAATCGGTATGTCACCCAGATCATAACTCCTTATGACGGTGACCAATACTACTGGTCAAGAGAAGAGTATGTCAGGTTTAACAAGAATCCGATTCCTGGTCAAGGCCCAGTGATGACTAGAGGTTCTTTCACTTGGCTAATCCCTAAACTCATTCAGGATTATTCTTACTTCCAATGTTTCCTAAGAATATGAGTCCTTTCCAAAAGAACTATTCTTTCATAGTTACAACCGGGATGGCCAATGAAATGACATTGCTGATCAGGTTCAGGCTAGTCATGATGTTGGACGAACACTACATGACCCTGGACTTTCTATGTACAAGTGGGGCGATCCCAACTTTATATTTCAGATAGTGTCAGCATAACCTACTTTGTCTAAGATGTGGTCGGAATATGGTTTCTATGGTCTGACTGGTTGAATATTAATTCATCGAAAAACTAATTGGAAATGTATCTTATACATCGATGATCGAACTATTTCGACCAATGCTCCATCATCTTCCCTAAGACACATTATAACTATTAATGTTCTTGGAAGAGGATAAACTATGAAACATTTTCTCAGTCTATTTGTCACTCAGGTTCTGTTGATCTTATACTTCCTTTAAAATCCTTGAACACTTCAAGGTTACAATCAATCGCTTATTCTGATAAGCGAAGCCATATTTGTCATACTAATTGGCAAATATCATGAAGTATAACTAATTGTGTTGTGTTCGAAGATTCGAGCAATACACAGTAACTTATGTGTCTGTCGCTTAAAATCTTAATATCTTTTACATCTCTATGTAAATTTATGACTTTGTTAATTTTGTTCAAGTTATGCAATCATCACCTGACTCCAAGTCAACTGATTCCTAAATCCTATCCATTAGATCTTTGGGTGATTCATTTCTTGCCACAATTAACTTTATTAAGCGCTCAATTCATCATGCGACTCTAAGTCAAATGATTCCAAAGTCCTGTCCAACTGGACCTTTGGTTGAAGTGATTCTCATAAAATTCACTTTAACAATCACAAGGAACACAATTTATAAATCCAATCCCATTGGATGTATCAACATTCAACTTATTACCATTTATGCCATCAACACATTCACACAACATTTCGAGGATAATTAAAACAATCATGTTTTAAAAGAAAATATTTTATTAAACCAGAATTATCCTCAGAACAATGTACTATGCGAAACAATGTCATATGCATCTATAAACTAATAACACGAACAAATATCTTGCTTAACTCCAAAACTGCATGAGCTCTAGATCCAATCCGAATATGACCCTGTGCGACAACATCCCGCATCCTACAGAGTCCGTGCACACAGAGAAAATATGAGAAACACATCCTGTATCAAGGAAATGAGGATCAGGTGTTCTGAGTTTTTAAGATATTACTGAGTTGCCAAACTGTTTGGCTTTGGAGCATTTTTTCAATCTTTCTGTGACTGTGTCCCACCCTGTGGATTCTCAGTTTGAGACATTGAACAATCGTTCCAGACGATCTGGATCATTTCTTGATGCATCTTAATACTGGACTCAATACTGAAGCAGCTGAATCAATGGAACTATGCTTCTCCATGAACGACTCATACAGAGTAGACATTGAATGCATTTCCATGATTGTCTTATCTGGTTACCCTTTCTGTTCATCTTGGATGAACAGATCAGCGCGTCGAGCTAATGCTTAACTCCCGATCACAAGGGGTGACCCAATTTTATACAGTTTGCCCATGTATCCCTCAATCATGAGAACATGCAAACTGGTGCTACTTCCTTCTATCTTACAACTTCAAGCTCTTTGAAGATCCTAGTTCGTTCCCTTTTCAACCAGTTATCGGAACCTTTCCTCAACTAGCTGTGCTAACTTATCTGACCCCAGGAATTCTAAATCCCTGCGGAATTCAGGGTCAATGGTTAATAGCATGAGGCAACGAACTTTCTTTGACTTAATAGTCAAGGGGTCATGCTCATCACAAGCTACTGTGTGATGCCATGATTTGGTAGAACAAGGAGCGGACACTCAGTCAGATATGGTTTGCCAGCAAAACTAAGAACCATTCTCTATTTGCAAAGCCATATCACATAGTCGAGGCCAGTCAGCCTTACCATATTGAACATGTGCTTTCTGAAGCTCTCAGAAATGGGTGAAGGAAGAGTAGGAGGAGAATGACACTTTCTTCAGACATATATATATATAAAATTTGAATTTATTAGTTTAATTAATCCTTTTAAATAATTACCCAATATATTATTTAACAAGGCTAGGATCCAAAATACCGCAACTATGGTGTGAAGAGGGATGTCGTAATCACAACACAGTGGTCATTAAGGTAGATATACATTTATCAATTTCAATCTAATGAAATTCCTAGATCTGTAAGATTCATTGAACTGTTCAATGGCATGTTTAATCTCGGATACGCTCTATTGTTTGTGACTGGGATGCCGAGGATCACAAACTAGATGTGAATAACCATGCAAATTAGCTTGGTAACCTCAATGTCATTTATCATCTCTAATTGATGTGCCGGTTAACCACACACGCTCCATCAACAATGATAAATCATGAGAAACCCATTACCACTCTTTATGAGCCCCTATTAGTGTGCCGGTTAACCACACACGCTCCACTAATGTCTCATAAAGTGTAATGTGCAATTTCATAGGTTAGCATCTTTTCACATTTTTCCTAAAGTAACTAGATTTGGGATTTTATAAAACTGTTCTAGTAATTTCATTAATAACATTATACTTTTAATGAGATTAAGATGTCCTATCAAACCCGTTCGGCTAGCGACCCTCCACTGATCAAGAGAGCGGTGGGTGAGAGTGGACACCCATTTAACCGCTATTTTATAGGCAGTTTCTTTATACCCTCCTTATAGACGAGCTTCGTGAATGAGGCCTACTATTGATTTGACTGACCAATTATCTTATACATATAATATTAACTTAATATATATATAAGATGTATTTTAAACCTTTTAAAATATTCTTGGTTTAACTATTTAATTTTTCGAAATTAACAATTAATTAAAAATTAAATTTAAACCTTAATTTGATTTAATTTTATCTTTTAATTACACAATTAATTAAATTAATTAAATCCAGATAGGCATCATAATTAATCAAAATAATTTAATCCTATCTTAAACCCTCTAAATTTCGAAAATTAGCAAATATGGGGTTTAAGGTTATCCATTTATTAAATAATCACAATTACCCAAAAAAATAGAAAAAACCTTCTAAAACACTATACAAAAATCGAAATTAATAGGGGAGGCGTTAGGGTTTCTAAAACCCTAACCCTAAATGTCTATTGGCCATATTTAGGGTTTATAAGCAACAAACCCCAAATATTAGGAAAAACAATTACAGCAGTTCAAACAAAAAACAACCAAAAGCTCTGATACCACTAAAAGGTTTTATGCAAATCTATGAACTAAAATCCTAAGTTCACATGCAACCTAGATTGGGTCTATGTTTTCTATCTTTGAACATGTAAATAATTCCTAAAGGCCAAACAAAAAATTGCTAAAGGAAATAAATAAGAAAACTAACCTTTTAGTTGTTTCTTGCAAGCTAAGCAACGCAAGTGCTTTGCCTCAAATGAAGTCACACCCAAGACTAGGGTTTTCGAAAGTTCCAGAGAGAGGGAAGAGAGAAAAATTTCGTGGCTTTTATGGTGCCTAGGGGTCTCTATTTATAGTTTCCAAGTGGCCACCATATAAGCCTTTAGAGATAAACCTTTTTGAATTCAAATAAGATAAACCTTTATCTATCAATTCAAATCTAGTTGTAATACCGTAATTTTAATTTATGGTAGGGTTGTATTAATTATAATAAAAACGAGATTAGATGAGTTATAGTACGAGTTAGGATGGATAGAAATCCAAACTAGGAGGAGTTAGACTTTAAAAAAAAAAGAGTGTTAGAAACAATTTTGGTTCAACCCGGTTTGAGTTGGAAGACTTAAAACCTTAGTTGAATTCAAATGGGTCGAACCCGGGTCGTGTTATAGTCGTAAAAAGTGAGCAAAAATGGAATCAAAGTTAACTCGGGGCGGGTTACAAAACCCGGGGCGTGTGCCATTAAAAACCCGGACCGGGTTTCAGAAACCGGGTCGGGTTCCGATAAAGACCATTTGGGCCTTAGCGTCAAACCGGATCGGGCTGTCAAGCTAGGGTCGAGTTGTGCAGAACCCGGGTCGGGCTGTCGGACACGGGTCGGGTTTCGTGCCGACCCCACCCCTTTTAAACGCGATTTCAAGCATTTGTTGGGTTATTTTCTCGGGCAAAAACCTCTCTTTAACCCTAAAAACGTTCCCTCTTTGTTCTTGGACCAAATTGGAAGGCTAAAACGAGTTGGATTGAAGTAATTTTCGATACTTAGCTTATTGAAGGTAAGGTGTTCACTTCTATCCCTTTTGAACGGTTGATTTGGTCATTTTGGGTCAATTTCGAGGGATTGTGAAGTACTACCTGTGATTAGATGAAAATTGAGTAGATAACACTTGTTTGGATGTGTTGAAACACTTCTAATCCCGAGTTTTAACTGCTGTGATCAAGTTTCAAGCTTGAATGGTTGAAAAACAACATATTCACCTTTTGTTGGTATGAATATGGTTATGTAGGTGCTGGTAATCATTGAAGGATCGTTGTATCTTCTGAGGTGTTAGCTTGGATCATATAGAACTTAAACCAGGTGAGTACTCTTATGTACTTGAGTAGAAATCTACCTTATGGTAGACTGAATATATATATATATGTTAAGTTATTATTGTTATAACCCAATTGTAGAGCGAATTGTTATATGTGAATAACAACAACCGAGTTGAGTATACATATTGATTGTATAAACTGAGTAGATGTTAATGTAATCACATTAAAGAGTTTTGAGTCAATTTATAAAGCCAAGAGGGCTAATGAGCTAGAATAGAATTTGAAGTGAAATAGAGTTCGGGGTGGAATAGAATTTGAAGTGGAATGAGTTTATATGTGTTGTTTTAACCCTTGGTATATATATAATGAGATGTTTTGCAGGATAATAGTTTGTATATATGATGAGATGTGTTACAGGTTAGTAATTACCTGTTGATTCTTTTAGTTTAATTATATTGTCGTTGAGTTGTTCATTGCAGAAAGAGAAAAGTTATATGAGTTTCATAAGGTGTTAATATTGTTTTGGTATAAATGGCTAAGTGTGTTAATCACAGTGAGGGACCGAGATAGTCCATCCAAAATGAATTTAGTTACAACGAGCGAATGAGAAAATTTGTTGAGAATGAGTTCAAAAAGACATCGGGCGTTGAGACTTGGTTAATAATGATTACTCACTAAGCTTTTTATAAGCTTACACTTGAGTTGTATGTTGTTTTGCAGGTATCTGAAGCAGTGATAGGGGAAGGCATGTGATAAAGAAAGACGGACAAGTTTAGAGCCTGTCCTTTAGCTGTCTTGATTTATTTGTAATGCCTGGTTAGAATTTGTAAGGACCGTTTGTATATTTACTTGTGATGATAACATCTTTATCCGTGTTTTGAGTACAAGTATACCCATTTAATGTATAATTGTTTGAAAATTTTTGGGTGTACTTTGTATGAGAAACCGGGTGTTACAAGTTGGTATCAGAGCATGGTTTAAGTGAACTAGGTCTTTGAGTATAGTGTCCTAGACTTGAACCGAGGAGGAGAGAGCCCCTATCACATGCTTGGAAAAGATACCGCTGCATATGTTAGAGTATGAGTTGAGTATAATTCTTCTATCATATTTATTATGTGTTATATTCTATGTGTGAATACAGGTATTGAGTCAGATGAAGAATGAGTTGAGAAATTAGTCACAGTTGGTTGAACCTATAGAGGATGATTAGACGAGATTTTTGGTTGATATGAGATATCAGCTAACGAGGAGACAAGAACTTTAGTTGATAATGAGATGTCAACTGAATATGAGATGAGATACTAATTAAGGCGAGAGTCCAGCTGATGACGAGATGCGATTCCAGCTGATGGCTAGATTCTAGCTGATGGAGAGATTACAGCTGATGATGAAACGAGTTTCTGGTTGATGGTGAAATTCCAGTTGAAGATGAAATGAGATCCCGATTGAGGCGAAATTCCAACCAATAATGAGGAAGAGTATGAGTATAAGTTGAGCATGAGTTAAGAGTTGAGACGTGTGAGTGTAGCCGATTACACTCGAGAGTTGAGATCCGAAGTATGTAGGTTTCAGCTAATGAGAAAATAAGATTATGTTTCTATGAGGTATGTAAGTAATTTACTTAAAATGTTAGATGTAACGAATATATGTGTTTAATTGTTGATAATACATGTGTTAGAGAACTGTTAATATAAAGTGTAGTAACCGACATCGAGATACGAATCTCATGTCCATTTGAGGTAAGATTTACATATCACATAACGAGTGTTTTGTGATTATATATAATTAAGAATATATGTGGTTGATTAACGAGTATTTAACAACCATGGAGAAGTGTGTATAATGAGAATATACACAGTGAAAAACATATAAATCTTTTGATATTGTATATATATATATATATATATATATATATATATATATATATATATATATATATGTTGCTTGTTGTTACACAGATGTGATGAGATTTTGTGCACGAGTATTTTTATGGTTGAGACCACATATTCTGTGGGGCCATATGATTAGTGCTTATGATTGATCAAAATAAGTGGCTGAGATAGCCAAAAGAGTATGAGTTGAGAAAGATGGTAAGTGTGTGGACGAATGCACATTATATCCGATTATAAGTCAGTATGTTGAGTATTGAGTTTTTGTAATTTGAAATAGTCACATAATGAGATTATTGTGACAGAGATGTCAAAGGACATTTGAGTAACTACATAAAGAGTACCTTGTGGTTATAATTGAGAGAACCTAGAGTGGTTCATATAGGTCTTATTGGCCTATAGCTTGAGTAAAAGTGATTGAGACCACATATTTGTGGGGTCACATATCGAGTAAAGTGATTGAGACCACATATTTGTGGGGTCACATATCGAGTAAAGTGATTGAGACCACATATTTGTGGGGTCACATATTGAGTAAAGTGGTAGAAACCACATATTTGTGGGGCTAAATAACAAGAAAATGTGATTGAGACCACATATTCTGTGGGGTCACATATAGAGTAGTTGAGATTGAAACCATATATTTCGGTGGAACCACATAAAGAGAATCTTGTGGTTAGAGTAGTGAGGACCTTTGTAACTCAAATGAAAGAAGGAGTAATGGTGAGTCTATATGGCTCGAGACCGTAGAGAAGACCTACCAGAGTCAAGAAGAGATGGAATGAAATCAGAGGACAGTATGAGGTACCATGATTTGACCAGAGAACGGTACGAGATACCGTGAGAGAGTGTTGAGCAATGAGATCGACGAACAGTATGAGGTACCGTGAGATTTTATTGAGTAGTAAGTTTTGAAGATAGTACGAGGTACTATAAGATAGTGTGAGTAACGAGACAGGAGGATGGTACGGGGTACCATAAGTTGAGCTAGAGTGGTACTGTAGTGTTGTGCTTGTGTGTAGACATGCATATACTTTATGGTGATGCAGAGTAATGAGAAATGTGTTATCCTTGCGTATGGATAGATATGAACGTAACGGTAAGCTTGTGTGGCTTGAAACCTTGTGGGTTGAGAAGGGGATGAATCAGAGGTTGAGTAACAGTATGGGGGTATTGTGAGATGATACAGTGAATAATACTGTTGAGAAGTGTTGTTGTGAGTAAGTATGTTTATCATGCAGTTGTGTTGAGGATGTGTGAGATTCCTTACATGTTGAACGAGATAGAGTTTTATAGATACATAATGAGAAGATATGACTTAAAAGAAAAGGAAAGTAATTGTGGTTGTGATTGATAGGACTCGTCCCTTAGCAATCAACCCAATTACTGCCAATGAAATAAATACATGAGTGTAAAGATGACAAAACTATTTATGTGTATGAGACGATGAGTAATAAATTTTGCTATAATAATTTTGAACTATTTATTGAGATTAATGAGTAAATTGGATAATGAGATATGATCTCGCCGTAGAGATTGCGGTGTTTGATATTATTACTTTAAATCGTGTGTAGAAATTTCGGTGAGCTGTATATATGACCTATGTTGTGTCAATCAGATGAATTGGAAATTGAGATGATAATGACACAGAAATGACGAGAAGAAATAGAGATCTAATGATTATCGATTGAGTGAGAGTGTGATGTGGATTGTCCACATAAGAGATGATATAATAAGCGAGTACATCGAGAGAAACAACATGAGTTATGTTGTTAAACTGAGATGAAGTGGAGCTATTATTGGTAGAGAATTATAATGGTACATTTGGTGAAAACCTGATATATATGCTGAGGTATAGAAGCAGAGATAGACGATATTTTAGAGAATCATTGTACAATTGAGGTGATGTAATAACTGAAAAGGGTCTTGTGTGACCAAAGTGTCGAGGGTTAAATGTTAAGTCCAGAAGAGACGTGGGTGAAATTCGAGATAGTTTCTGATATTTTATTATTGTTGGATTTATATCCTAGTGTTGTTGAGTTATATAATACGAGTGAGACAATTGAATGTCTGTGTCTTTTAGGTTGTATGAGTATTTTTTTTTTCTCCTACTCTAAACAATGAGAATGTGCAAGTCGGTAAAATTAATAACTGGCGTGTTGTTATTGGAGGAGTAAATTGAAAGAGAGAATGAGCTTGAAATCGGTAAGATCGTTTTCCTTATTGAGTTAAAGTAAACCATTTCAAGGAGATTGAAAATGGAATTTGAATCTCAGATAGTTAAATTGGAAATAGTATTATGAAGAAAATGGATGGTATGCTGAGACTGTGGCTCGATGTGAGTCATAGAGATGAATTTATGTAAACGATAATAGTGTTGGAATATCACTTGAGAAGTAAGGTGAGATACACTGGTGTCAATGAAGCTATAACGAAGTTTGTGCATGAAAGAGTGAGAATTCATATGGCAATAGTGATAACCAATATGGCTACAGATAAAATCTTATGAAGAAGATGGTGGGCGTTAAGATTTTACAGAAAGAGAAATTGACTGAGCAAATTTCTAAGTGTAATGTGAATTTAGGAAGCTTGAGTTTCCTGATGAGTTGAGAAGTATTCACAATGTATTCTGTGTCACACTTCAGAAGAACCTTGTATTACAAATCCATTTGAGTACCTTTAACCAGGATTCAATTAGATGAGAAATTGAAGTACTAAGAGATGCCGGAACAAATTCTGGATAAATAGGTCAGAAAGTTGCAAAACAAAAAGATTGAGAGATAAAAGTGCAATGGAGACATCATAGAGGTACAGATGTCCCTTGAGGAGTTGAGGAGGGGATAGGGTCAAAATATCCCTTTTTGTTTCAAGAGATTCCGAGGACGGAATCTTTTGAAGGGGGTAAGAACTTGTAATACCGTAATTTTAATTTATGGTAGGGTTGTATTAATTATAATAAAAACGAGATTAGATGAGTTATAATACGAGTTAGGATGGATAGAAATCCAAACTAGGAGGAGTTAGACTTTAAAAAAAAAAAGAGTGTTAGAAACAATTTTGGTTCAACCCGGTTTGAGTTGGAAGACTTAAAACCTTAGTTGAATTCAAATGGGTCGAACCCGGGTCGTGTTATAGTCGTAAAAAGTGAGCAAAAATGGAATCAAAGTTAACTCGGGGCGGGTTACAAAACCCGGGGCGTGTGCCATTAAAAACCCGGACCGGGTTTCAGAAACCGGGTCGGGTTCCGATAAAGACCATTTGGGCCTTAGCGTCAAACCGGATCGGGCTGTCAAGCTAGGGTCGAGTTGTGCAGAACCCGGGTCGGGCTGTCGGACACGGGTCGGGTTTCGTGCCGACCCCACCCCTTTTAAACGCGATTTCAAGCATTTGTTGGGTTATTTTCTCGGGCAAAAACCTCTCTTTAACCCTAAAAACATTCCCTCTTTGTTCTTGGACCAAATTGGAAGGCTAAAACGAGTTGGATTGAAGTAATTTTCGATACTTAGCTTATTGAAGGTAAGGTGTTCACTTCTATCCCTTTTGAACGGTTGATTTGGTCATTTTGGGTCAATTTCGAGGGATTGTGAAGTACTACCTGTGATTAGATGAAAATTGAGTAGATAACACTTGTTTGGATGTGTTGAAACACTTCTAATCCCGAGTTTTAACTGCTGTGATCAAGTTTCAAGCTTGAATGGTTGAAAAACAACATATTCACCTTTTGTTGGTATGAATATGGTTATGTAGGTGCTGGTAATCATTGAAGGATCGTTGTATCTTCTGAGGTGTTAGCTTGGATCATATAGAACTTAAACCAGGTGAGTACTCTTATGTACTTGAGTAGAAATCTACCTTATGGTAGACTGAATATATATATATATGTTAAGTTATTATTGTTATAACCCAATTGTAGAGCGAATTGTTATATGTGAATAACAACAACCGAGTTGAGTATACATATTGATTGTATAAACTGAGTAGATGTTAATGTAATCACATTAAAGAGTTTTGAGTCAATTTATAAAGCCAAGAGGGCTAATGAGCTAGAATAGAATTTGAAGTGAAATAGAGTTCGGGGTGGAATAGAATTTGAAGTGGAATGAGTTTATATGTGTTGTTTTAACCCTTGGTATATATATAATGAGATGTTTTGCAGGATAATAGTTTGTATATATGATGAGATGTGTTACAGGTTAGTAATTACCTGTTGATTCTTTTAGTTTAATTATATTTTCGTTGAGTTGTTCATTGCAGAAAGAGAAAAGTTATATGAGTTTCATAAGGTGTTAATATTGTTTTGGTATAAATGGCTAAGTGTGTTAATCACAGTGAGGGACCGAGATAGTCCATCCAAAATGAATTTAGTTACAACGAGCGAATGAGAAAATTTGTTGAGAATGAGTTCAAAAAGACATCGGGCGTTGAGACTTGGTTAATAATGATTACTCACTAAGCTTTTTATAAGCTTACACTTGAGTTGTATGTTGTTTTGCAGGTATCTGAAGCAGTGATAGGGGAAGGCATGTGATAAAGAAAGACGGACAAGTTTAGAGCCTGTCCTTTAGCTGTCTTGATTTATTTGTAATGCCTGGTTAGAATTTGTAAGGACCGTTTGTATATTTACTTGTGATGATAACATCTTTATCCGTGTTTTGAGTACAAGTATACCCATTTAATGTATAATTGTTTGAAAATTTTTGGGTGTACTTTGTATGAGAAACCGGGTGTTACACTAGTTATCCTAACATATAATAATCGAAATTATGGATAATCCCTCCATAATTTCGTTGGCACTTAAACTATCATAATAGTCACTTACTCAACTATTGAATAATTACAATTCAGCCCCCGCACCTTTAATTTATCAAATTAATCACCAAATTGATTCCAATTAATTCCAGATTAATTTCTAATTAATTAATATAGTTTCTAATTAATATATAATCACCATAATATATCAATAAACTATTTATTTTATTTCTATTGATTTATTAATCATATAATAAATCAATCTTTCTCTCTCCTGGATTTTCTGCTAAACCTCTAGCCATGAGGGTAACCCAAATGGACTTTGCTACTATCAATTAGGTAAATAAAAATTATTAGTCATGGCTTAGACACCTAATCCAACATTCTTATCATAACCAAGACCAATTGCTACTCATGAATCATTAGGTATCGTTTGTATCTTTGTACGGGTATTTCCCCATATCAATCCTCCCTTCCCGGAATGGAACTAATCCATCCGTAAGGGCGTGCTAAATTCAGCTCCCTTCATGGCATAAAACAAATCTAACCATAAGGCATGCTAGAGACAACTACTTCGAGAAGGGAGGTATCGTCCCAGTAGTGTCTTTTGACCCCCTTCAAACGGGTAAGGTTCTAGTTCGTACAACTCTTTCCATTACTTTTATTCTATAGTTCATTTTTCTGTTACTTTCATCATTTCATTACAAATTTATCATAACTTTAATCATAACTCAAACACATAAAAATATCATAGTTCTTAAATAGAACCATTTTCAAGACTTTAACTTTGGAAGTCATCTATCAATTTAACAATTATAAAATGTTTATTCGCTATGTACCCAACAAAATCTACACATACTCACCTTAAAATCACGTGGGGGATGTCTAAGTTTCTAACATCCTTTTACCATTTCCGTGATCTTCAATCGTGTGAGACCTAATCAGTTTTCAACTTACAGACCAAATGGGTCGTGTGGCCTCACACGGGTCGTGTGACGTTACAGACCCACTTTTTCTCCCTGCACAACTTGTAATTTTGTTCTGTCCAGTTTTAGCCTTAACCAAAACCGAATGAAGACTAAAACATACAACTAGGGATACTTTCACACATCCAGTATAACCCTTATTACTTAAAAAGATATTGTAATCATATGAAATCATATAACCCAATTTCTAGGGGGTTTTGAGCTCAATCATCATTTCTTGAGTTTAACCACATCTAATGGATGAATTTGATTTCCTTGGTGATTAGAAAACGAACCAAGGGTTGAAATCATGTAATTATCCTCATCCACCCACTTAATTTCGAATTCACCCATACTCATCCACGAGAAGTGGGCTAAACTGTTGCATTAGGTGTCTAATGCATAACTATAATTGGTATATACTTGAATTGATATTAGCACGGTTCTTTTGGGTTTCCCTCATACCTAGAAATTGGACATGATGAGTTTTAGAGAGAGACTGATTTATTATATGATTAATAAATCAAGATAAATATTTTATTAATATATTATGAGAATTAATTTTGGGATTAATTGGATTAATTAAAAGTACAGGGGCTGAATTATAATTGTTTAATAGTTGAGTAACAGATAATTATGGGGATTTATTTGGACGAATATGATTGATTCTGGGCCAATCGTTTGATAGGGGTATCAATGTAATTTTGTTAATTAAATTAATAATTATCTAATTTAAAATCCTATATTTATGGAAGTTAAATTAAATTTCAAAATTAGATTCCTATTTTTATGGAAGGGAAGAATAAATCTCATCACAAATATGCCATATACATTATAATCGTCAACGACATTCAATCCTCTCCCCTGAACCTTTCACGCATCACCGTCATCCCCTCCCTCACCGTCGTCTTCCCCCATGCCTCTTGCACCATCGCCGTCGTCTATAGTCCATTGGTCCTCCTGCATCGCCTCCGTTTGACGCCCCTGCCCCCTTCTCTATCGCCGTTATCGACGTCTCCTTCGCAGGTATTGAAACACGAAGCTGCCATCGCCGCCGTCTACAGTTTCGGAAGCCGCTGCCCTGCTTCACCTTCAACCACCAGTATGGTTCGCCCTTTTCTCACTTCGACGACTTTTCTGTATTTATTCTTATTTTCTGAATCCCATTCGATTTTCGTCTGCAATCCAATGTATATTTACAGCGTATTGAATTTTTGAGCAGATGATCTAGTACCACTTCAAGTAGTTCGATGTGTGCTGATGTATCTTTATTGTGTTTTGAAGTTTTGAGATCTCCCACTCTACTGTTCATGAACGGATTTAAAAGGTAAAAGTTGCAAAGCCTCTTCAAATAAATCGATGCAAAACTTCGATCAATTTAGTGAAAGTAAAAGTTAAATCGATGCCAAATAAATCCGTTTAAATGGTAAGAGTTGCAAAGCCTCTTCCATTTGTATCATTATTGATTTATTCCTTCCCACCTTGACAAATTGAGTGAAACCTATCTTTTTGGGTACTCACTCTCAACTTCGATCAATTTAGTTTTATTGTCAATTTGATTTGGTCCATGATTCATATCTCACTTATTTTGGTTTGTTCGTATTGAATTTTATTTTATTTTATTATTATTTTTTTGTAAACTTGGTTCTAGTTTTAGCCTTTATTAAAATGTATACCATATGTTCAATGAAATGGCTTAGTGAAACCGATCTTATTTTGAACGATGGTTAAACAACTTAACTTACATGAGTTCTTACTTTTCAGAATGCTTGAATTCTTCAAGAATGCGCACTTAAGACATTTATGTTCATTCCAGAATTCTTCAAGAATTGTACTCTTCAAGCCATCTTTTCAGAATGCTTAAATTCTTTAAGAATGCTTATATTATTTGAGAATGATAGTGTATTACGTCAAGAATGAAGTGTAACCATTCTCATAAAATATGTACATTGTATATTTTATTGTTTAGTATTGAATATTGTGTATATTCTTCAAAAATATTGTATATGTCCTTTTATAGTATAACAATGATTGTTTTATGCTATAAAATGTTCTAATATTCTTTAAGAATGAAATCCTAGTTTTAAGATTGATTGAATGACGACATGTATTTATCGTAATATGAGTTTTTTAATATGATTGTTGTAATTACTCATCAGGTAATACATATTTAGATTTAATATAATAATTAATAATATAATTAATTATTTAATAGAATCCCACCAAATTAGGAGATAATAAATGAACTTCCTTTTATAATTCTTGATTAATAGACTAAAATACCCTTTTCAGGGGTTTAATTGGAAAAACTGATTAATGAAGAATTATATATTTACGTTGAAGCCCCAGAATCTAAGACCATTGATTTCAAAAATCTAATGGCTAGAAATTTATCATACATTCACACAATAGATGCATTCCACATTTGATACTAACTATATATATATATATATATATATATATATATATATATATATATATATATATATATATATATATATATATATATATATATATATATATATATATGTATATATATATATATATATATATATATATATATATATATATGTATGTATATATATATATATATATATATATATATATATATATATATATATATATATATATATATATATATATATATATATATATATATATTATATGGATAAAAGTTCAATAGAGAACCAAAATAAAATAAGGAACCAATCGTGAGCGTCGGAATTCAAATGATCGACGCCCGAAGATAATGTTGTAAATTTCTTAATTGAACGCGCATGTAGCGGATAATTTTAAAAAACCCACTTCGTTTTTTATTTATTTTTTATTTTTAGAGATTATTTTTTAACAAAATAAAAAATCGAATATATCAAAATTCATAATTTTTTTTTCTCTTTCTATAGACATCCATATCAATATAGTAAAAACGAAAAAAAAATATTCAAAAATCTTGTTCAGATTCACAACACTTAATCAATGTGAATCTGAACTATAACAAGTTTTATAGAAGATTATTCATATATGAATGATCATTGAAATTATTTTTTTTCAACAATCATTGATCATGTAATAACAACTTATGTGAATTTAAATAAACTTTTAGATTCAGACGTGAATCTCACTAAATTTTCATATTGAATTTAAGTAAATTCGTTTATACTCTTTACAATTTCAACATTTTGTAATATACAATTGAATTAACTAAGATTCACAAATTAATTTACTTAAACTTATACACTAATAAACACAAAACTGTTGAAAAAATAGGATACAATTATCATTTATATGTGAATTAATATATCAAAAACTAGATGCACACTATATTTAACATTTTGATCATACAAAAATGAATTAATTTAGATTCACAAATTCATTTGCTTAAAATTCACATGTGGATGATAAAAAATATTCAAAAAGTCATGTACAATTACCATTTATATGTGAATTAACATGTATAAAACAATAAGCAGTTAAAATTCACACTGTGAATATAAATTGTATTAAATTTGTATGGAAGATATTTCATATGTAAATGATCAATGAATTCATTTTTTCAAAAAATTTTAATCATTTAATAACAACTTGTGTAAATTTAAAAATATTTTTAAATTCAGACGTGATTTCAAGAAAAATCACTTGTGTTTTTACTATTTCAATGTTTTAATATCATATACAATTGAATTAACTGAGATTATTAAATAATTTACTTAAAATTCACATGTGAGATAAAGAATTATTGAAAACATTGGATAGATTTATCATTTAGATGTGAATAAATATATTTAAAACAATACAGTTCAGTTCAGGTTCACAAGGTGAATCTGGACGAACTTGAAGTAAAAAAACCAAAAAATTTTATATATCAATATGGATCTCTATTTATAGAGGATGAAAAATTATGAATTTTGGTATAATTAGTTTTTCTTTTCGAAAAAAGAATAAACTTAAAAATTAAAAAAACATAAGAAACGAAGTGGGTTTTTTGCTATGATCCGCTACATGCGCGTCCAATTAAGAATTTTACATCCTTATCGCTGGCCGTCGATATTTTGCATTCTGGCCGTAGGATTGGTTCCTTGGTTCATTGTTTAATTTCGGTTCTCCATTGAACCTAACCCTATATATATGTATGTATGTATGTATATATATATATATATATATATATATATATATATATATATATATATATATATATATATATAATAGTTATATATGGCAGCTGATAGGGTTTTGGATTTAAGATAAAAAGTTTATCCTGTTTAAATTCAAATAAGGTTTATCTCTAAGGATTTGTCCTTATCACCCTTGAGACTATAAATAGAGGTCCATACCTCCTCATTTTCCACGCCATCTCTCATACTCTCCTCTCTTTCTCTATCTCTCTCTCTCTCTCTCTGGTTTTCCTTCTTGCTAGCATTTGGTGTGAACCAATTGAGAAACGTGACATCGCAGCGGTCGTCATGCGGTCAAAAATAGTAAAATAACCTCACTCTCACTTAGCACAGTGGAAGTCAGGGTCGATCCGCAGGAGTTTGGTGGTTAGGACAAGACGATAGTATACCAACTGTAGTGTCACTCTACAGCCAGCGGTATTGTTTCTACTTTCCCAAAAACCAATAAAAGCGAAATACCAAACAAGTGCCAAAACCAAATCAAACATGAACTAAACTAAACTAAACCAAGTTCTAAACTAAGATTACTTACTGATTCCAGAAAATTCAGAAGCAATGACAATCCCAAAACATCCAAACAAGCATTCAACAGTAACAATACCGAAAAAGTGCAAATAAACATCAAATCGAATGATTAACTTTTATAAATCAAAAACCAAACATCAAACCAATATCCAAACAATCAAATCAGATCTAAAATACCAAGTATTTACTGCTGAAATCAGAAACTACAATTCTAAACGAACATCGAGTAATCGAGGGAAATCCCGATTGTGGAATACCTCGATACCGAGTTGATAAAACAAGAGAAAAACTAAATTACTAACCAAAATATTGATTCCCACTGAAAAACTGACGAAATTGTGCCTTCGGATCCCTCCTTCGCGTCCCGGGATGAGTGAAAAGTCGGACGGGACTCCGGTATTTATAATGGTGCGAATATAGAGTTTCCGCGTCGCGGTCAAGCTAAATCCGCGACGCGCGTGTTGCCTTATCCCGCAATCTCGGTATTTGAAATTCAAAAACGAAGATTTTATCCGGTCGCGAGATAGCGGCGCTATCTCAAGAAATAGCGGTGCTATTGATGATAGCGGCGCTATCTCAAGAGATAGCGCCTCTATTTCTGTCAGGTCCAACTTTTTGCCTTTTTCGCTCCACAACTTCTCCAGAATTGCACTAAAACCCCTGCATTTACACTAAAAACATTTCAAGCACTTTGGCACAAAAGTAAGTGATATTAGCCAATTAATAATGATAAATTAACTAAAACACGGCTAAACAACGCCTAAAATACTTGATATTAGTAGGCATTGTCAAACACCCCACACTTGTGTCTTGCTTGTCCCCAAGCAAGAGAGTTTTTAATAAATTCTAACTAAGACTCAAATAATTTTTGACTGTGTTCAGTTTCAAAGCTTATTGCCTTATGAGTTAGAGTGAAATAGTTCATGAAAACCTAATCAGAGTGTTCTTTGGAATTCATGGCTTTCTAGAGAACCCTTGATTACAAATTTTCTATCCACAATGAAGTGTACTTACTCATTCATATTCTAAAGGCCATTAAGGAATTGTCCATGACTTTCGATGCTGTCCGTGTAATGAGCTTTCGAAAATACCATCCCAAACCAGACGGTCTTAGGTGGTAAGGTGCATAAATGCCTCTTCGAGGCCACCCTTTTCGGACCTACCGGCTCGAACAACAAAGGCCACAGATTGACATTTCCTTCCTAAATTCCAATCCTAAAACATTCTAATCGTCTAACTCCTAAAACTCAACTTGTTTGACTAAACTAATAGCATGATAACAACTACATAGTATCTCTTGAAAAATACTAGTGCTATAAACAATCACAAACCATTCGTTTCAAACTTACAATTTATTAAAAAATTGAAAAAGTTGCTAAAATTTTGAAAATTCGGTCATTTCTACAAAAAATTCAAAAAACTCTTTCGACCGTCCACACCCCACACTTAAACCCGTACAACGTCCCCTCACATCAGTCGTCAAAATCTCGTACGACTCAACCAATCTGGTAATATAATGACCCCCGACCAGTGGGTTGGCTCCTCGCGTCCCCTTCCCTTTGTTGACCATGAAGTCGGCCAACAAGCGTGGAAGATGTACAAACTGGGTGGGGTTGATGATACCCCACAGAGGAAACATGTCGGTCGCTGGTATCTTTTCACCGCCCCTGCGGTGAGCAACAGTGAGGGCCACAATCCGATGAAGCAGGCGGTGCACTGGGGAACGGATCCTACTCTCGCGGTTCTCCGCAGGATCGTAATCACAAGTGCTAACGGCAGCCCAGACGGATGCCTGAGAGACTCCATCAGGTAAGTGGGTGTGGCATGCAGCCAGGAATGGAACGAAATGAGGGCTGGCCATCTCCTCTCGTGTGTATATATTCGTACGCTGCGCCAACTCCCCGACCGAGCACTCTCGGTGAACTCCGCCAAGTCTAAAGTATAACCTCTGATGTAGCGGATCCTGGTGCGTAGGACCGAAGGTATACGTCGAATAGAACTATAGAGTGAGCTCTCTATAGATCGTCTCTCCAGCAGGTATCAGTCGGTCCCATCCTCCGCACGTGAAGCTGTGCGTGTGGTCATCACTGGTCCATGTATGAACCAAATGTGGCGCCAATCGGGCCTGTAGTCCGCAGGCCATCAAAAAATCCTGGTCCAGAGTGGGTGCTACCTCTATCTCTCTGGCAGACATGATCGCTAATCGTTCCCGATAACCCGGACTAGCGGGGTCGTCCTCTGGAAACTGCAGGAATCCATGTCGTGACAAATCAGTCAGTGGTACGGGAGCGCGGTTCCTTTGTGGCAGTCGTCATCGAGCCATCTGCAAAAATTAATCAAGAACCCAAGTGCACAAGTATGAGAAATAGTTGCAAAATTGGTCCCTGGTATCAGTAGCGTCACTGATCAAAAGATCAGTTTCGTTGCTGACGAACGCAGCCCTAAATTTTTCGATTTTTTTCATTTTAGTCCGTTTTTCAAATTGATCATACCAATATGTTCCTAAACTAGTGACTAGTAAAAGCCCTATGTTTAATTTAAGAAAAACAAGCTAAAATTGCCCTAATTTCTCATTTAGGTCAAAAACCCCCAATTATGATCCCTAGATTTCTTGATTTTCGAATCCGACCTGTTTTTATCAAATTGAACACACCAATAGCATCCTATACTAACCATTAACAAAAGCCCTCTATCAATTTTCAGAAAAACACGCAACAAATCTTCCAAATCGGACAAAAACCCGAAGAACCCTAAACTGAGCCCTAATTTACAAATTTCTGAATTTTTGTATGTTTTCAACAAATTGAACACACCACTGGGTAGCTAAGGCAGCGATTAAGAAACCCCAAGTGCTAGATTAACGAAAAACAAACCAGAAATTGACGAATGGGGGATTAAGGGGTTCGGTTTTGCGAACCACCCCAATTCGGCCAAAAACTCGAGATTCCAAGCTGATTTGCGCGTTTTAATCGTAATACCAAGTTGAGATACGTACCTGAGGTGTTGAATTGCGGTTTGGTTGGAGGAATTTCACGAAAAAAATCGAAAATTGGCGGGTTTTGGTGGCGTTCGGCTCGACAGACGCGACAAGGGGTGGGAGTGTTTGAAAATAGCGACGATATCCAACGTTAAAAGCCAGTTCGCGTTTTACCCAAAGATAGCGCCTCTATCTCGAAAGATAGCGGCTCTATCTTTAATTTTTCCATTTTTTTCCTTTTTCAGTTATTTTAAAATCCCGTTCGATCACCCCACACTCGAGTTATGCCAGGACATTTTGAAAAATTTTCCAAGTGATATTTTGACAAAATAAAAACTAAAAACTAAAAACTAAAAATTAAAAATACTTATCGAAATGCCGGGTTGCCTCCCGAAAGCGCTTCTTTGCTCGGTCTTTTAGCTGGACCGCCTTTCTGCGGCTACGGTGGGTCGTACGCCATTCGACTTTGCTGATTTTCAGCCACCACCGTCCTCTCACTGATTCCATACTCCAATTTCCCCGGGTCAAATGGTTTGTCGGTTCCTCTGCTGCTGCCCGGTTATCGTTTTCTGATTATTTCGCGCCAATGCTTAGAAATAGATTTAAACCTCCAAGCTCGGTCCTTCCTTCGGTATCTCTTCAAGATCACAGGCTTGACATGAAGCGCGCCCAGTGCCTCTCCCAGTAATTGTTTTGCAGATTTCATTTTGCTTGCGTCTCGTGTGCTAACTTCAGTTTGCAATTTTGGCTTGCAGTACCAATAAAGGTTTTCAAATCGAATGGGATCGGAAAGCAATATATCGGGATGCTTCCATATATCCTCATCCATGGTATTGATCACATCTAATTTTCCATTCATGAATGGATCATGAGTGCCAAAGAAATCATGTTTATTATTTTCAAAGACCAACTCGTCGGCATCATCTTCTTGATCATCGTCCAATAGGTGGATCGGGACCAATAGTGAGCGACTAGTTTGATCTGGTGGTGGTACAAAGTCACCCATCACCAGATCATTACTTTCAAAATGCTCAAAATTTTCAAAATTTTCAGGAATAGTCTTTCATGAAAGAACGAAGCATATAGAAATCAGTGTTCACTTGGTAAGAAATAAGGTTTCTGAGGGTGTAATTAAGGTGGTAAATGTTGATTCTTTAAAATAGATTGTTGATATATTCATCAAACCTCTTGTGTTAGTCAGCATAATATTCTTTCAGAAAAACTTGGTTTATACAATGCATTTCCTGTTCGGGTTGAGAAAAAGTGTTAAAATATGAAATTATTTTCATATTTTATTCAACCTGACAATAAATCGTTTTTAGATTGTATATCAAATTAAGTTAATGACATGCTACGCAGTCGTTGATGCGGTCAAAAATACAAAATAAAATCTTACAGTCCACTAGTAGCAGTAAGTAAGGGTTGAACCAAGGAGTTTGTAGTTGGCACTTTGTGTCAAAATTTGACCAGTCAATAGTGTCACTCTATAGACGATTTCTGTCCATACACTTTTGGAGAGCCGAAAAAACTCAGAAATTCCGAAATCAAAACAATGATCTACAGCTAAACAATATATCACAATCAACAAACTAAACCAATCTGATCTTGAGATTCAACTCAGAAATCAAAAACCAAATAATCTAGAATAATCAAATCAGATGACAAACGTTTTTCAAACCAATAATATAAACAAACATCAATATCTCCAAATCAACTTGCACTAAACTAAACCCAAATCAGAGTCGAATGCTTCTGAAAACAGGAACAATTCCAGATCTACGTGGTCAATGGTGTTCAACAATCCAGAACCCTTGATCACACGTTCCAATGAAAAATTGAAATTACGATAAAAACAATAAAAGCTAACCAACTATGAGATCTACTGCTAGAACTACGAAGTACTGAGTCAAAGAAGCCGAAGTATCTCTCAAATGTGCAACCTTCGCTCCCGAATCACAAAATAGGAGCCTCTATTTATAGTTGCGGATTTGGCAAATACGCGTCGCCGGTCAACCTTATCCCCCCGATGTTCGCACTTTGGATTTCGAATCTTCACACGGTGAAATAGCTCACTGCGTCACGTCTCTTACCTTGGTTCACGGCACGCGTGTCACTTCGACTTAAATCCAACTTTACTTCCAACTTTGCCAAAATGTCACTTTTTACCCTGTATTATTCACAAAATACCACACAAGCCCTTGGCACTAAAGTGAGTAATATTAGTCATTTCAAGAATATATTTCATGTAAAACCTTGCTCAATAACAACTAAAATGCTCGATATTACTAGGCGTTATTAATTAACCAGTTTTGTGCGGGTTTTATATGGTTGTTGGAAATGAGAGACTCAATGGCGGAATATACCCCCCCCCCCCCCCCAAAAAAAATTTTGGTGCTTAAAATAAAATTTGTATATTATATGTGCAAAAAAAATTTTATATGTTTCTTTTGACCCCCCCAAATAAAAAATAAAAAAAGAAGGAAATAGGTTTTTTTTTTGAATTGCCGATTATGTCTAAAACCCTTACCTGTTGTCGACAACTTCCTTTTTCTAATTGCCGATTACGCCATTACAGTTTACACGATCAAGAATCAAATGGATTAGAGGAGAAAAAGAAGTCAAGAATTAAAGGTATGTAATATGTTACAAATTAAAAGATCAAGAAATCAATATTCAAATTGCCATTTGTGATTTGCCGATATTGACAATGGAATTCGGATTGCCATTCGGTAATAATGTGATCAATTAATGTTATTTAACTTATGTTTGATCATAACTCGTATGCTTGGTTTGGTAATAATCATTAATGTGATCATAAATTCATAAGTTTTGATTTGCCAATTGCCGATAAGAATTTACAATGGAATTGGGATTGCCATTCGGTAATAATGTGATCAATTAATGTTATTTAACTTATATTTGATCATAACTCGTATGCTTTGTTTGGGTAATAATCATTAATGTGATCATAAATTCATAAGTTTTGTTAGCTACTATAGTCGAATACATATTTCTTTGTTTTGAGTCTAAAAACAAATATCTCATGCTTTGCTGCTTTGTGATACTGATACCGATATAGGTATTAAAACACTCCGAGTCTCCGATTCCACGGCTTCACCAATCGCCAATTCGCCATGGTAAAGTTCAAAACATTGGATGCTTTTTACAAAAGAAAAACTGATGGCCATGACACTACAGAAATTACAAATCAAAATAACAAACGTTCCAAAGCATCAATGAGTGAACCAGAACCTGAAGTCCTTAATCAACCATTACCAGAGGAGCATATTCCCGAAACTGGAGGGCCAAATAGTGAGGAAGTTGATCCCAATTCTTTGGAAAGAGATCCAGCAAAGAGAAAACAATTGTCGTTGTATCCGGTTAATCAACGAGAACAAGTTAGACTAGCTTATCTGAATTTGGGACCTTTTCAAACTCAACTAAAAACTTATCCTGCTAAAGGTTCAGAGAAGCGTCCTCGCAGGTTCCAATACTCATGGTTTAACATTTTCCCTAATTGGTTAGAATATTCTCCTACAACACATGCTTCATATTGCTTTCTTTGTTACGTATTTAGTGACAAGCCAAATGTTCATCATGGTTCAGATGCATTTACAGTTAAGGGATTTGACAATTGGAAAAAAGTTAATGATGGAAAAAACTGCAAATTTCTTAAGCATGTTGGTAGTTCACAACATAAAACTGCAGTGCTATTTGCTGAAAATTTGTTAAACCAAGCAGCACATATTGAAAATGTCATTGAGAAGCAAAGTGCTGAGCAAATCTTGAAGAACCGCAAACGATTGAAAGCTTCTATTGATATAGTTTGGTGGTTGACATTCCAAGCATGTGCTTTTCGAGAGCATGATGAAACTACCAATTCAAAGAATCGAGGTAATTTTCTTGAATTGTTAAAACTTCTAGCGACATATAATGATGAAGTTGCCAATATTGTGTTAGAGAATGCTTCTTATAATTCAAAGTATACTTCAGGGTTAATTCAAAAGGAAATCATTGGTATATTGCAAATAAGGTTCGAAAGCATATTCGAAATGAAATAGGCAATTCTTATTTTTGTGTTATGGTAGATGAAGCACGAGATGAATCAAAAAAAGAGCAAATGGCTATTGTTTTGAGATTTGTTGATAAACATGGGGTCATTAGAGAAAGATTCTTAGATTTGGTACATGTAAGTGATACTGCATCATTAACTCTTAAAACGAATTTATGGAATCAACTTTTGAAACATGAGTTTGATACTAGTAAAATTCGTGGCCAAGGTTATGATGGTCTAGTAACATTAGAGGCGAATGGAATGGGTTACAAGCATTAGTTGTTAACGATTGTCCCTATGCATATTATGTTCATTGCTTTGCTCACAGATTACAACTTGCGTTAGTGGCTGCAGCAAGAGAAGTTATTCCTGTTCACCAATTTTTCTCAAACTTGGCTTTTATTATTAATGTAGTTTGTTCTTCTAGTAAGCGCCATGACGAGTTACAAAAAGCTAAGTCAACCGAGATAAAAAACTTGGTGGAACTTGGTGAAATTAAAACCGGTAAAGGAGCAAATCAAGTTGGGACTTTAAAACGAGCAGGTGATACATGTTGGGGCTCTCATTTTAATCCAGTCTGTAACTTACTTAAGATGTTTAATCCTACATGTTTAGTTCTCCAAGGTATAATTAAAGATGGATCTTGTTATTCTCATCGTGGTGATGTAGATGCAGCTTACACATATTTGAAATCGTTTGAGTTTGTATTCATTCTTCACTTGATTAAGGAAATAATGGGGAGAACATATATTCTTTCTCAAGCTTTGCAAAAGAAATCCCAAGATATTCTCAATGCTATCGAACTAGTTTCTGCAACCAAGAAAAGCCTCAATGAGTTTAGAAATAACAAATGGTTGTGTTTACTTGAAGAGGTAAAGATGTTATGTGAGAAACATCGGATAGATATGCCTGATATGCAAGCTCCATATAAGTCTGGTCGATATCGCCCTCACCAACAAGATAATCATGTTACTTTTGAGCAATATTATCGAGTAGATGTATTTATTTGCATATTGGACAAGCAATTACAAGAATTGGACAGCAAATTCAGTGATCATGCCATGGAGTTGTTAACACTTGCATCCAATCTAGCTCTAAAGAAAGATTCTCAGGTGTTTAATGTTGATGATATTTGTCTTCTTGTGGAAAAATATTATCCTGAAGATTTTACTGAACAAGAGAGGATTCATTTGAGATACCAGTTGGAGATTTTCAATGTTGAAATGCCAAAAAAATCCAATCCTGAGTGGTGCTTCTAGTATCGCACAATTGTGCACAAGTCTCGAGGAAACTAAGAAATCTGAAACTTATCATTTGCTCAGTCGATTGATTCGACTCCTCTTAACACTACCAGTTTCTACTGCTACGACTGAAAGAGGATTTTCGGCAATGAAATTATGCAAAACAAGACTTCGCAACAAGATGACAGATGATTTTCTTGCAGATATCTTGGTAGTTTATATAGAAAAAGAAATTGCTGAAAAATTTGATTCAGAATCTGTAATTGAAGAATTTAAACGTGTTAAGGGTCGTCGAGCCGAGTTATAGTTTACTTTTTAATTAACAAACTATATTTGGATTTTAGTCTCTTTATATTTTTATGTTGTTATTCATTATTTATGTTAGAATAATCCCCCCCCCCCCCCCCCCCCCCCCCACTGGAGAGACTAGATGTGCACATGCTAGAAACTTGTGGATTGGAGTGTCAATTTAGATGAGTCCGGATTCACATGTGGGTTATCAGCGGGTCGAGTTATAAACTGGTGGTATATAAGTTGTGGTGAGTCCAATTGTGCATGACATCTCATACTCATCCTTCACAAAAGTAAATTGACTTGTGTTTCTCTTTTAAGTTCTATCAGCAACACTTTTTGTTAGTACTATAGTTAGATTCGGTTAGGTTTAAATATAGGAGAGTGTTGAATGTTTTGAAGTGAGGTATTTGTATGTATTTGTTCAAGAATCTAGTAAAGTGATCTGTACACAATGGTTTTTAACTATACACAATAATTTAAGTTATTTTATGCATATAATTTAAGTTATTTTATGCATAATGTACAATCTTTCAAATACATAAATTGTTATGTATAGTTAAAAACCGTTGTGTATAGATCAGTTCCTATAAATAAAAGAGCTGATTCGGTTTTGATTGTAGTGGGTTGTGAGTTTTATTATATTTGATTCATCTACATAAAATATATGTTTTATTGACTTATACAATATATGTTTTATTGACTTATACGATAGCTGTTACATCATATGAATGAATCAAAATTTTAAATGAAAATATAATTTCTTTGTTTAAAACCATCATTTGCCGGAATTGCGTCGATAATTAACGAAAGATATTTTTCGGAATTGTCCGACGGGAATATCTTGTCCGGAATAGCGACGTGTTGGTTTAATAAAAGTAATAACAATTAGGGGAACGTGTTACTTTCTTTAATAAAAAACACTATATTTCGATTTCATTTTCAATCCTATCCAAATTATAAGTTTATTTAATAGGAGAGTTGTTACTGAACATTAATTACTACTTTATTTAATTGATAGCGATTCGATCTAAAAAATAAGTATTCAACCAATCAAAATACTCGACCATGTCATGTTTCTATATATAAAAATGAAGTATTCGTATATTATTTAGATTCCGGAAATCATTTTGAAAACCAAGACTCACATATGATACACGCTGTAGATCCATTTTTCACGGATCCTTTCTCTATATAATGGGAGCTAGTCGAGAACTTAGAGCACCACCCAAAGCTGAAGGCGATGGCTTCTCTTAGCTTGTCGACTCTTCCCTCCACCACCACCACCAAAAATCCCTTATTTTCCAAAAGTTCTCCCCATTTGAAGCAATCCAATCGCTTCAAAGTCTCATGCAACGCCGCCGCTAATAACAATGACAAAAGAGTCGAAAACTTTGAAGCACCAAAGCTCATACTACCCAAAACAACACTTGAAATGCAGAACGTAGACAGGAGAAACTTGCTCCTGGGTCTCGGAGGTCTCTATGGCGCTGCCAACTTGGCCTCCATCCCGTCTGCTTTTGGCACTCCGATTGCTGCTCCGGACAATATTTCAGATTGTGTTACTGCGTCGTCAAACCTACAGAACAGCAAGGACGCTGTAAGGGGTTTAGCTTGTTGCCCTCCGGTCCTTTCAACAGATAAACCAAAAGATTACGTTCTTCCGACCAACCCGGTGATTCGTGTTCGACCAGCAGCACAGAGAGCAACTGAAGAGTACGTCGCTAAGTATAAAGCAGCAATTCAGGCCATGAAGGATCTCCCGGACGAGCATCCACACAGTTGGAAGCAACAAGCTAAGATCCATTGCGCTTACTGCAATGGCGGTTACAGTCAAGAACAGAGTGGTTACCCGGATATACAACTCCAGATTCACAATACATGGCTCTTCTTTCCATTCCATCGATGGTACCTCTATTTCTATGAGAGGATATTGGGGAAGTTGATAAATGATCCAACTTTCGCTCTACCGTACTGGAACTGGGACAACCCCACCGGAATGGTTCTTCCTGCCATGTTCGAGCAGGACGGCAAAAAGAATCCCATCTTTGACCCTTACAGGGATGCCACACATCTCCCACCAGCTATCTTTGATGTTGGATATAATGGTTCAGACAGCGGCGCCTCTTGCCTAGACCAGATAGGCAGTAATCTTTCTTTAATGTACAGACAGATGCTCACCAACGCTCCTGATACAACAACTTTCTTCGGTGGCGAATTTGTTGCTGGGAATGACCCACTTAAAAAAGAGTTCAATCTCGCTGGATCCATTGAGGCTGGGGTTCACACGGCGGCGCACAGATGGGTGGGTAACCCTAGGATGGCGAACAACGAGGACATGGGAAACTTTTACTCTGCCGGCTATGACCCTCTCTTTTACGTCCACCATGCCAACGTAGACCGGATGTGGAAAATCTGGAAAGATTTGGGCATCCAGGGACACAATGAACCGACCTCTCCCGACTGGCTTGATGCATCATACGTGTTTTATGATGAGAACGAACAGCTTGTACGTGTCTACAACAGAGACAGTGTAAACGTGCAAGCAATGGGATACGACTATGAAAGGTCCGAAATTCCATGGCTCCATAGTCGGCCGATTCCACATGCCAAGGGGGCTAACGTTGCAGCTAAGTTGGCCGGTGTCGTCCAGAAGGTGGAGGACGTTAAATTCCCGTTGAAGTTGAACGAGATAGTGAAGGTTCTGGTGAAGAGGCCTACCAAGAAAAGGTCAAAGAAGGACAAGGGGAAAGCGAATGAGATGTTGTTCTTAAACGGAATCCAATTTGACGGTGAGGAATTTGTCAAGTTAGACGTGTTTGTCAATGACGTTGACGATGGAGTCGCAACCACCGCTGCTGAGAGCGAGTTTGCTGGTAGTTTCTCACAGTTGCCACATGGCCATAAACATGGCGACAAGATGTTAATGAGCAGTGGGGCTGCGTTCGGGCTTACGGAGCTGTTGGAGGACATTGAAGCTGAAGATGATGACTCTATTTTGGTGACTTTCGTGCCGAAGATAGGGTGCGATGATGTAACTGTCTCCGAGATCAAGATTAAGTTGGTTCCCATTGTTTGAAGTTCATTGATGTAACGTCATTTTTATTTGCATTTGCATGCATGGGTAACGCAGTTTTCTGTGTTTGGTCTACGAGTTTGTAGGTTCTCGGAACCTAATAATTAATCACCATCTTGTGAAATTTGCAGTCGTGTAACCTGCAATCATATGCTTGATATTATCAATCTATGTTTGGATTTCAATAAACATGATCAAGTACTTTTGCTTTAGTAACGGTTTTTTCTTGTTTCACAAACCATTTAATTTATGGATTTTTTTTAGTAATTGTATTGCTTCCTAATTTTTGTTCCTACTCACCTTCCTATCCATGTTAAATTGTGACAAGTGTCATATTTAATAAAAGTAATAATATTTAAATACACATGTCATAATATAATATGAATATAATATGAGTAGGAATATGGATAGAAATAAAAAGTAGAAAGAATATTTTTTTTTTTTATCATTAAGTTGTGTCTTCTACTTCATGAAATAATACTCTACTTGGCATATGATAATAAAAAAATCACCGTTTGAAACTCGAGTCAAAGAAAACAATTTGTTGCACAAATATAAAATACTTTCGGATTATTTTAAATTCAAAAGATTCAAAAACCAAACGATAAACGTGGATCTCGATATCCCTATTTGTTTATTCGAAATACTATGATCCCCAACGATTATTTTAGAAGCCAACACCAACACATGCTTTAGGCAAATCCTACCTACTACATTTTTTTGTCAACATGTTTAATTACGATTTTTATATTCCCATAGGTCGTACAATTAATTTTCTAAAATATCACCGATTTATAAAAAATTAGAGAAAACCACAAATGAGACAATAATTTAATTTTTTAGATTTAGTTAAAATTTAGACTTAATCAAAATAGCCATAAATTTAGGACAATATTTGTAAAATACTTCCTCCCCGCGTAAAAGTCCAAATTATATCCTATAGGAGATTTCCGTAGCTGTTCCCCTGCAAATTTTGTGGCTCCCGCTAGAAGATGTATAAAATATTTAGTTTTTGTTTTTATTTCATTTTCAAATAAATCAAATCCAAAAATTTTCTCTAAATCTCTAAACACTTATTGCTTAACTCTTTCAAAATTTTCAAACATCGGGTTGTCTCAAATATCATAATTTAAGGTGGATAGGCAAAAGATTTGGGTGAGATTACACATTTTCGTAGGTGTCCATGGACGAAAGTGTCATATCTCAACCTTTATTTAAGGTGGATAGGCAAATAAGTATTTCTTAGTTTGCTAACAACTTAGGTGGAAATGTGTTGGAAACTAATCATGTATGTGTGTTATTATTGACTAAGAAATAGATATTTATTCCTCTATTTATTTGGTACCAAATGTTATTTTATATGTAAGAATGTTTATATAATAAAATGCGAGTTGTTATGTTTTATAAATTTATCCAAGAGTTTTAGGTTTTCATTTTCATTTGATCGATTAACATATGCGATACTAAACGGTAAATTACATTACAAATTTAGTAGACATTCATCAAGCATCCGAGAAAATTTAATTGTTACCACAAAGGGGCTAAAAAGAAAATCTGATAATTTTTCGTTTCCCATTCAAGTGGCAGCGATAGAGGTTGTACTGATTCTGTTTGATAGACACTTCGATACACATCATAATAGAAGTCAATATGAACCATGTTGTTGAACCCCGGTGTGTTTATTGAGCGAGCTGTCGCTAAAGCCTGACCGTAAGGTATACCACTAGTTCAACATGTCAAATAACTCATATTAACAACAAAATTGATTATACCATCCCTTATCTCAAACATGAACTATGAAATGAACTTTGTTTGCCAAGTAGCTGACTTACGCACCCTCCATTAAATTATTCATGATGTGTAAAGGGTGAAATTACGAATAAATCCCCCTAAAAATAATATTAAGATTCATGTCATTGAGTACTATAAAATAGTTATGCATATTCAAAATTCGATATATATATATATATATATATATATATATATATATATATATATATACACACACACACACACACACACACACACACACACACACCCTTCTTATGTCACTACGATTTGTATATAAGACTTGGATTGTCTCACAGATAGCCTCCATGAAGGTTGTTAACAGTACATCCTCTTCATCTATAGAAAACATACAGTCGGCATCAAACATATCAATGGTTATTATTTTAAATCAAATGATAGCAAAATAAAATTTTGCATGACCAATATTGTCAGGCCAAGCATGTTGACTTAATTATAGTTGCTTTAGAGTAGCCATATTTTCCTCGAAAGTTGGCTTGTTCTTAGTTTGTATGTCTGCCATAACAAACTTTCCAGTTGTCTAACTTTTCTAGCCCAAGATAGAAATTTCATAAATAGTTTCCAAACACTGTACCCACGATATGAATGTAAGTGTAGTCAGACATATTGGTTACGAAGGATACTTTCCTTAGCCTCATAAGGAACCAGGTCCAAGATGTTATACTCTATGTAGTGTCCAAGTTGTATGCTCTAGGAAAAGGTCTAGTTGTTGTCATCCATGCCAAATGCTACGACCATTGTCTGTAAAATACTTCCCTTTAAGAGTGTTGTCACCTAATAATACCACTGGCCCTAATCAACTAAAACATATGTGAATATATTAAATATCAAATAATTATTCATAAAATATTTAAGAAGTAGTAACTACAAAATAGTACTAATATATTAGAAACGTGTCTTACCACACATCCGAGAGAGACAAAAAAACTCAAAATCTTCAGTCAAATCTTTCTAGACGTGGGTAATAGTTGAAGAGTTTGTTCTTTATAGATTATGCAAGTAAGTATGTAGGTTGGAAAACTCTCTTCCTAAACTTTAATCGGCAAACTTATATTCTTAGTTACAAAAGAGCCTTTTGTCAATAACAATGTGTGTATTCGGATTGCAGTATCTTTGAGTTCTTATAAAATAATCATTATAAACATTGTAGTAGATGCAAAAAAAAAATTGCAGTACTTGCATCTGATTTTTGTACTTCAGATGTCTGAATTTCGTAGTCAAAGTATTAACAGTAAACCTATCTGATTTTTTCTGTAGGGAAGTTGGATTTTCACAGTACGGATGTTTGAATTTCATAGTCAAAGTATAAACACTAAGGAGGGTTGATTTGCACCATACGAAATTTTGATTTTCACAGTACAGACATCTGAATTTCATAGTCAAAGTATAAGCAATAAAGAGATCTAACTTTCATTGTATAGAAGTTACATTTAGTAGTTTGGATATCTAAATTTTGTAGTCAAAGTGTAAAAAAGTACATATGTCTGATTTTCTCTATACGAAAATTTTGATTTTCGTTGTATGGAAGGTAGATTTTCATTGCTTTTAAAACTCAATTTAAGAAGATCATAACTTATACTTTCATTATTTGCATATAATTCATAACCATATATAATTTCTAAATAGTTAACAATCCTAATTTAGGTCAGTTTGTCATTACTACTAATGATCGCACTTTTCATCTCAAGAACCTTAACATAATCAATTTCTCTATTTCAAGACTTTTACACAACAATTTATGTAATAATTTCAACAAACACACTTTCTTAAGTGTTTACTCAACACTTTTACATCAACTTGTATCATATAACCATCATGAAAACATCATCATTCAAAACCACAACTTCATTTAAAACCCTAATTCCACAATTTAACACAAATTGATAGAAGATAAGTCTTTATGCCTTTAATCTTAATTCATAGAATCTATGTTTTGTTAATATATGTTAGAAACACTATCAAATGGTTTAGTTTCACAAAAACTCGCCCTTTAGAAGCTCTCATCTACCCTAGAGTGAAAATACCCTAAATTGAGCTTTTTACATACTTCCAATAAATGGTCAAATGAAAGTCATCACTCCACTATAGCACAATAGAACGGACCAAGCAAGAACCAAATTATGCTAGTCATCATGTTACAATCATTATTTTTGATCTATAACATCCCTGACTAAGCTATTGCCCACGCCTAACATCCTATTTACATTATAAAATCACCATTTTATCTTGTTTTGTCTAAAATTAAGCCACCACCTTCATTCATGTTTAGTATGATGTTTTTTAAAGAATGTCTAAATTCTCATATATCCCATTCTGGGAAGTACAGTACACTTCTAACATGTCACAATCATTGATGCGGTCAATGTCAAAGATAAAAACCTTATTATCCAATAAATATGGTAAGTAAGGGTCAAACCAAGGAGTTCGTGGTTGGCACTTTGTGTCGATAAATAAACCAACTATAATGTCACTTTATAGCCGGCAAACCAATAACATGTGGGAACAAACCAAAACCCAAATAAAACAAAAGATCTAATTGTAGATATAGAAACAATGAAACTAAAAATAACTTTATTTATAAAACTAAAAACCAAAACAATTGTTCAAAACCAAACCATCCAATCTAACCAAACCAAGAACTACAGGAGTCGAATGATTCTCCTGAGCCTAAACTGAATATCAAGTAATCTTGGAAATTCTCGAATACGGAAGACCTTGATACTGAGTTGATATAAAACTAATAAAAAAACCAAATCTATAACCAAACTACCAATTGGAACTGAAAAAGAACGAAAATAAGCCTATCGGATCCCTTCTTGATACCGCGGGATGCCCAAACGTCGGACCGGAGGCCGCTATTTATAGGTTAAAAATCCACCAATAGCGTCGCTATCTTAGGAGGATAGTGACGCTAACTCCTCATCTGCCTCGATCTTCGCGATTTGAAATTCAAAACTCTTTGGATTAACTTTATCTTATGTTAGCGTTTCTATCCATAAAGGATAGCGTCGCTATTTGGGCCAGATCCGCCTCCTTTGTCTCTTTTTCTCCTTAACTTATTTCAAATTGCACTTTAACCCCTGTACTTTCACTAAAAACACATCCAAGCCACTTGGCACTAAAGTGAGCAATATTAGTCTATTAATAAATATAAACTAACCAAACCCTGACTCAATAACACATAAAATGTCTAACATTACTAGGCATTATCGTATCTTCAATGTGGTCTCAATACTTGCTTACAAGTAGGCTATTTTCTTCTTTATTTGTGTCGATAAATCAATGTCTGATGTTAAGGTCAGAGATCAAATGTCAAAATGTATGTGAATCTTATACTTAATATTGTATACATTCTTTTATTTCTATTATATTTCGTTGTTTATTTTCATATCCTGGGTTTTGAACCTTTTTATCAAACTCAAATTTGATCTTTTGAATCTTTTTAAAAGGCAGGTGGAAGTGAAGTCTGATGATACATTATGAAAGATGGTGTGATGAAAGCTCGGTGCAAACGATGTGGGAAGTTTTATGCGGCCGCGAGCAACTCAACTTTAAGGACACACAAAGATAGTGCGTGCAAAGCGGTCCAACAAAGTAATACCGATCCGTCACAGTCGTTGATACGGTCAAAAATACAAGATTTATTACCTTACGAGCACACTAGCTAAGTGGAAGTAAGGGTCGATCCGTGGAGTCGGTGGTTTAATATATATGTCAGAAATTAACTAAACTATAGTGTCACTCTATAGCTGGTGGCGTTCCATACATTTCACAAAATCCAATTCAAACGAATACCGAAAACATAAACTGATGATTATTAAACTATAAAGCTAATCTCAATCCAAACTAAACTAAGATGTTCTGACCCCGAGATATACTCAGAAGATCAGAATCATCCAACACTCTAAACAAACAATTAAACTACTAAAAAAGCAATTAAGAATAAAACCGAAATTAACAACGAAAATAACTAAACCGAATGCTTGCATTAACTTAAACAAAATCAGAAGTTGAATGTTACTGACTTCAATCAGAATCCAATCCCGACACGATCCAGCGAGTTCTACAATCCAGAACCGTTGGAAACGTGCGAATAACAAAACCGAAAACTAAAGAAAATAAACTAAAACTATGAAAATACCAATTCTTGATCTCTGAAATCCGAAAATACGAGTAGAAGGGGCCTGAGTTCCACTCCAAGGTTGGGTCTTCGCTCCCAAAACATGAACTAGATGCCTCTATTTATAGTTGCAAAATCTGACTGGTCGCGTCACTCAGGTGTGAAAACCGTGCCGCGACCTTATCTCTAACCCCGATATTCGCTTTTTGAATGTCAAACTTCTCATCCGTTCATTGACTTTCCGCGACGCACGTGCCTTTCAGTCCGCACGCGTGTGTCTTTTCGCCTGAAAGTAGACTTCCTTCATAACTTGACCATTTCGTACGTGTTTAACCCCTGTATTTAACATATTTCGCACACAAGCACTAGACACAAAAACGTGAGTATATAACAGTTTATGAGATATAATTCACTCAGAATAGGGCTCAACGACGACTAAATACTTGATATTACTAGGCGTCTTCATAAATCATCAAAACGAAACTTCAACCTCGATATGGCACTGTAAGTCGTACTACTCTTAGACGTGATGCAGTTAAACTTTGGGACAAAGCGAAATCCGAAATAATTGTAGGATTTGCAAACTACAAAATTTCAGTGTCGCTTACTTGTGACATTTGGAGCGTCCCCCACGGAAATGTCAATTCCTACTTAGTTGTTACTTCACATTAGTTCTATCCTGATAGTTGGTTAATGATGAAACGGACCATTTATTTTAAATTATTTGGTTATCCTCATACCGGTGCAAATTTAAGAAAAATTTTACAAGATGTTATGGGGGAATATAATTTAGAAGATAAAACTTTTTCAATGTCCCTCGATAACGCTTCAAACAACACAAACGTCATCAACTGACTAAAATTAAGACTAAAACCACTTTTAGATAGCGAGTTTTTTCATAACCAATGTGTTGCGCTTATTATCAATATAAGTGTGCAAGTCGGGCTTCTTGTTTGTGATCCGTTACGTACGAAATTTAAAAACTTATTAAACACAATCATTGGATCACGTAACGAACGACAAGGAAATTACTAGTATTTTTGTCATTAATGTAATGAACCTTGTTTAGGCCCTAACTTTGACAATAATATAAGATGGAACTCTACTTGTCTTATATTTGAAGGTATTTGACAACGCCTAGTGATATCAAGTATTTTAGGCGTTGTTGAGCCCTGTTCTTGATAAAATTATATCAAATATGCATGGGTATTCTCACCTTTCGTGTCAGGACTTGTCTGGAGAAAAAGAACAGAAACAGGGACTAAAAGTGTACAAAAAGGAAAAAGTATGGAAAGAATGCAAAATCAAGAGAAGACGTACGCGCGCCGCGGATTTATCTCCTGCGCGACGCGGATGTAAGGCGGTGGAACACATTTAAATGACGAAAAAACGGGGAACGGATAAGTACGCGCGCCGCGGATTTCATATTTGCGCGGCGCGGTCACGGGAAATTTGCAACTATAAATAGAGGCATTTCCAGCCGAAAACCCTAGCAAAGACCTGGTGTAAACATCGACCTAGAAGCTCTTTGACTCGAGGATTCCATTCCAGAAGCTATAATTTGGTATTTTCATGTTTTAGATTTTATTTCATTTTAGTTAAACATTTGTAAGCTTTGAGTTGAATCTTTGGGTGTGACAACCATTGAATTCTAGCTTAGGGTTCTGTTTTTAGCAGTTTTGGTTACTGATTTGATGTTTGGATATTGGTTTTGGTAAATGAAATCATTCGGTTACCTTAAATATTGATTTTTCGGTATTTCGGATGCTTGTTGGAGTTTTGATTGTTTGATTGTGATTGGATTTTGTTTGTGGTTTGGTTAGGACGGTTTTCCCTTGCTGAAAACAGTAGTTAGCTTGGTTATCTTGAGCATTAAATCTTGGCTATTAACTGTCTCATAGAACTGTTAGTTATTAGCCAGTTTATGCTGTGCTCGGTTTTGCTAGTTTGAATGCCTTCAATTGCTCCTGATTCAGAGATGTACTTCTGAATTCAGAAAGTAACTAGGTCATTTGGACATAGCTAAGCTTGGCTTGGGTGTTGAATATTGCTTTGAGGTAGAAGGATAGAAATTAGTTCCTCCGACTATAGCCGTGACACTATCAGTTGGTAATCTCTCATCTAGGCTGACCACGTAGCTCCTGTGGATCGACCCTGACTCCACTATACTAGTGAACGTTAGGTTATTTCTTATTTTTGACCGCATGACGACATAGGCGTGTCAAATTTTGGCGCCGTTGCCGGGGAGCTGTGAGCTTAGAATAGGTGAGTTGTAGGACTTAGTTTCTGATTTTTGATGTTTGATTTTAGTTTGCTGAATTTTGGTATGTGTACATCCTTATAATGGGTGATTACATGTACTCGGATCAATATTATGAAGATTATGAAAATCCGGCCGACACCTATTACGAGGATGGTTGCTACAATGGATCATTCGATGACAATGGATGGCGGACCGAGGAGTCATCTCAGCTTGAGAATTCTGTAACTTGGGCCCAACTTTGGGTATTCATGTATAACAACTACCATGAGCAGAAGGACCAGGCTGAAGCTCTTGAAAAAGTGCAAGCTTCTTTAGATAGGTTAGAGGAAAGTTGGAAATGTTCACCACCTTCGCCAGAACCGGAGGTGAGTGATTTTTATACCAATGATAATGTGTGTGAACTTGCATCACCTGAATATGTGATGGAAGGGCATACACCTTGGGAAAGTCAAGAGACCACTGAGATGGTCGAAACGGTTGTTGAGGAAGAGGTTGTAGGTGACAATGCTACTTCTGACTCAGCAACCTTTGAAGTTTTTGATGTTTTTGAAAGTATTGATAATGTTGATCTGGTGTTGGGTGAATCCATACCATCACCAGAAAATTTGGTTGATGAGGATGTTGTGGAGGGACTGTAAGTGACAGTACAGATTCCAACCCAACAATTCCCGAATTTTTTGAAGTTGTCGATATTTTTGGGGAAGGGGGTGTAGATGACAATACTACCCCTGACCCTGTAATTTTTGAAAATTTTGAGAAAATTGAAGGAAAGGATCTGATGATGGGTGACTTTGTACCATCATCAGATCAAACAAGTCGTTCACTCTTGGTTCCGATCCACCTGTTGGACGATGATCAAGAAGTTGATGTTGACGAATTGAAATTTGAAAACAATAATAAACATGATTTTATCACCACTCATGATCCATTCATGAATGGAAGATTAGATGTAATTAATACCATCGATGAGGACATATGGAAGCATCCTGATATGTTGCCTTCCGATCCCATTCGATTGGAAAATTTTTATTGGTACTGCAAGCCAAAATTGCAAAATGAAAATAACACGCAATATGAGAGCAACAAACGAGGCACAGCACAACTACTGGGAGCAGCACTGGGCGCGCTTCATGTCAAGCCTTTGACCTTGAAGAGATGCAGAAGAAAGGACCGAGCTTGGAGGTTCAAAGCTACCTCCAAGCATTTACGGGAGTTAACTAGAAAGCAACAACTGGGCAGCAATAAGAGAACCAACAAGCCATTCGACCCAGGAAAGTTTGAGGGGCAGTGGGTCAGCGAAAGAACGGTGGTGACTGAAAAGCAGCAAGGAAAGAAGGCATACGATCCACCGTAGCTGTAGACGGAGTAAAACGTCTGGCTGAAGACGTTAAACTTAGCGCTTGTTGGGAGGCAACCCATCGTGTCATAAGTAGGTTTTATATTTCTTAGGATTAATTTAGAAAATACATCAATCGTTTGCAGGTATTAGTGGTTTGAAGCAAGTGTGGGGTCGTGTGAAAAGGTTTTGGAATCTTCAAGACCGCGCCGCGGGTTTTGGAATTGCGCGACGCGGATTCGAAACTCAACCCAATGCGCAGGGGTTGAATTAGCGACACGCGCGCCGCGGGAACAAGAAACGCGCGCCGCGGGAAACGATCAGACGGTTTTCGCCTTTATCCGGTGAGCCGCGGCTCACAACTCAAATCACACGACTCGGAGCTCTGGTGACCAAAAATTTCTCGCATTTTTTCTTGGTTATTGTGTTTCTACGACCGAGGTACGCTCTTTTAACTATCTATTAGCTGTTTAAACTAGTTATTAGGTAGTTAATTTTAGGGTTTTATTCAAAAACTTAGAATCACTAATGCTAGCCCATAGGGTGTTTGTTTTGCCAAATGGACACCCTAAATGAGCTAATCGGAACCTAGGCTACCTTGTGGTATCTTTAAATTGAGATTTAGCAGGTTAAAATGGGGATTTGATCCCGGGTTTTCAAACAGGCGTACGCCGCGCCGCGCCCTTGCTCTTGGGCCGTGCCGCGGTGCGGTGGGGAAGAAAAAGGACTGATTTTGCAAAAAAATTTTGTTTTGTGGTTATATTTTCTTTTGCAGATGATGTTCAGATTGGACCATGCCTTCCTGCAGTTTCCCGCAGAGCTTGACACTTCGGTGGAGTATACCTCGCGGAGAGACGCTTTGATTCATCGCCGGGTTCTTGAGGCGACGGTTATAGACCGAGACATCCTGAGGGATGCTGGGCTCTGGGGTGCGATTGAGCCATTCCTACATCGCACCTGGACCCACGAGGAGGCATCATTCACATGCCGTGGCTGGGACAGGATCATGGCCACGGACGAGGACGTGGTCTACACAGAGCTACTATTGGAGTTCATCTCCACTGTCCATTTCGCTCCCAGGGCGGGAGACCCACGCTCCAGGATGGTACGATTTCGCTTGGGAGGTGTGCACCGGGAGTGCAACCTCCGGGAGTTCGGGAGGTGCACGGGCATTTACACGCCAGCGGACCTCCAGCACCGTTTCTTCACCCGCTTCTTCGGGTCATGCACTTAGGGGGAGCCGGAGCGCCCTCCCAACATGGAGGTTTGGGCAACGCTGTCCAACGTCAGGTATGAGGCAGGGGCCTCGAGGGAGAGCCACTTACGTGATCCTCTTCATCGCCTCATGCACCGGATCGTCTCCACCTCCATCATGCATCGGGAGGGGGGCGAGAAGGTGTCGGGCGATGACATGACATTTTTGTGGGTTATCCTCGACCCGTTCCAATTCCTCCATCTTCCCTTTGCCCTCGCGATCGCCTTCTCCACCCACGCGACCGGCGCCTCCTCCAGCAGCCCATTAGCCAGGGGGTATTTCATTACCCGCCTGGCCCGTTCCTATGGCATCCTTACCGCCCCAGTAGCTGCCTCTTTGACTGCTCTGCCTCCATCGCGCACTCCAGCACGCACTTTGGAGAGGATGTTGCTCATTGAGCAGCAGCGACCAGGGCAGTACATCCGGGCTCCGATCGAGCCTCTTCAGGCACCTCAGCCTGCATACGCCCAGCCCGGCAGGAGACGCCGGAGGCCAGAGCCGCCAGCACCAGAGCCGCCACAGCCGCAGCCACAGCAGGACGATCCATCAGCCCTCAGCCGGCTGGAGGCCAGAGTCATGCGGATCGAGGACCAGCTCTCGAGGACCCAGGACCAGCTCGAGTGGATCGGGGAGGTACTTATACAGATCGCATCAGCCCAGGGCAGACACCCCCGACCATTCCCAGCCAGGTCCCACGATCACAAGGCTGGACCCTCCAGACCGCCTGTTAGCGATTGATGTACTTTTCTTTTTCTTTTTCTTTCTTTCTTTTTATTTTTGGATATATGTATAAACTTATGACACATCTATCTGTATATTATCTTTTCTGTCATGTGTATTTTAATTTATTTGTTGAGTGATGCATGATATACCAAATTGAGAGGGAGTTGTCTCAGACAAGTGTGGGGTCACCGTGCCCCCTCCACTTGTCTTGACCACCGGCGTGTCCTACTGTAGCGCTACAACTCCAGCATATGAATCGAGGATCTTTTTGTACGCATTATACCTGTGATATGAAGCACCAAGCAGTCCATCGTCCAAAAAGGGGTACTCTTTCTCCCTTGCTTTGAAATAATTCTTGTACAACGGGGACGTTGTACGGTTTTAAGTGTGGGGTGTGGACGGTCGAAAGAGATATTTTTGAAATTTTTGCAGAACTGATCAATTTTTCAATTTTTAGCAATATTTTTCAAAATTTTTAATGAATTGCAATTTTGAAATGAATGGTTTGTGATTGTGATAGCATTAGTATTTTTCAAGAAATACTGTTTAGTTGTGATCATGCTATTAGTTAGTCAAATAAGTTGAGTTTTACGAGTTTAGAAGATTGAGCCGTTTTAGGATTGGAATTTAGGAAGGAAAAGTCAATCTGTGGCCTTTGTTGTTCGAGCCGGTAAGTCTAAAATGGGTGGGCCTTATGCACCTTACCACCTAAGATCGTCTGGTCTGGGATGGTATTTCTGAAAGCTCGTTACACGGACAACACCGAAAGTCATGGACAATTCCTTAATGGCCTTTAGTATCTGAACGAGTAAGTACACTATATTGTGGACAGAAAGTTTGTAATCAAGGGTTCTTTAGAAAGCCATGAATTCCAAAGAACAACTCAATTATGTTTTCACAAACTATTCCATTCTAACTCGAAGAGCAATAAGCTTTGAAACTAAACACATTCAAAAACTGTTCGATTCTCTATTATAATTTGTTAAAAACTCTCTTGCTTGGGGACAAGCAAGGCACAAGTGTGGGGTGTTTGACAACGCCTAGTGATATCAAGTATTTTAGGCGTTGTTGAGCCCTGTTCTTGATAAAATTATATCAAATATGCATGGGTATTCTCACCTTTCGTGTCAGGACTTGTCTGGAGAAAAAGAACAGAAACAGGGACTAAAAGTGTACAAAAAGGAAAAAGTATGGAAAGAATGCAAAATCAAGAGAAGACGTACGCGCGCCGCGGATTTATCTCCTGCGCGACGCGGATGTAAGGCGGTGGAACACATTTAAATGACGAAAAAACGGGGAACGGATAAGTACGCGCGCCGCGGATTTCACATTTGCGCGGCGCGGTCACGGGAAATTTGCAACTATAAATAGAGGCATTTCCAGCCGAAAACCCTAGCAAAGACCTGGTGTAAATATCGACCTAGAAGCTCTTTGACTCGAGGATTCCATTCCAGAAGCTATAATTTGGTATTTTCATGTTTTAGATTTTATTTCATTTTAGTTAAACATTTGTAAGCTTTGAGTTGAATCTTTGGGTGTGACAACCATTGAATTCTAGCTTAGGGTTCTGTTTTTAGCAGTTTTGGTTACTGATTTGATGTTTGGATATTGGTTTTGGTAAATGAAATCATTCGGTTACCTTAAATATTGATTTTTCGGTATTTCGGATGCTTGTTGGAGTTTTGATTGTTTGATTGTGATTGGATTTTGTTTGTGGTTTGGTTAGGACGGTTTTCCCTTGCTGAAAACAGTAGTTAGCTTGGTTATCTTGAGCATTAAATCTTGGCTATTAACTGTCTCATAGAACTGTTAGTTATTAGCCAGTTTATGCTGTGCTCGGTTTTGCTAGTTTGAATGCCTTCAATTGCTCCTGATTCAGAGATGTACTTCTGAATTCAGAAAGTAACTAGGTCATTTGGACATAGCTAAGCTTGGCTTGGGTGTTGAATATTGCTTTGAGGTAGAAGGATAGAAATTAGTTCCTCCGACTATAGCCGTGACACTATCAGTTGGTAATCTCTCATCTAGACTGACCACGTAGCTCCTGTGGATCGACCCTGACTCCACTATACTAGTGAACGTTAGGTTATTTCTTATTTTTGACCGCATGACGACATAGGCGTGTCAGTATTTTACGACAAAAACTCACACTTAACGCTTTTAATGAAATACTTGTCGAAAAACGTCGATCGGTTTCAATCCCCGAATCAAATTGGGTATTGCTTCAAAAACTAACAATGTTTCTACAAGTTTTTAAAGAGGCAACAACTTTATTGTCGGGCTTTTACTATCCTACAAGTCCTTTGGTTTTAAAACAAATTTTTGTTATGACGAAAAAATGGCAAATTACGAGCTTTCACCAAATAAAAATTTTTATAACATGGTTCTTGCTATGGAAACCAAGTTTTAAAATATTTTCGGGAAGTGCCTTTAGATTTTACATGTGCCGCAGCCCTAAATCCTACTATAAATGTAAGTGGTGTAAACGTTTTAATGGGACAAATTGCCACAAACTTAGGATTAAATGATCTTGAACCACATTTCGTTGAAAGTCAAAATTTTAAATTCAATGATCATTTTAAAAATATTATTCCACCATTATGCAACCAAGTATGGTCAATTAAGTAATCCAATAGTTTATCATATTCGGAGAGGGATGGTGGGATCATCTTCAAGTGATAGAAACACTAATATCCAACTATATAACACGTTGATGGAGGACACAACTAAACGTCAACGAACTTCGGCCCCAAGTAGCGAATTGGGCAATTATATGGCATCAAACTTTTTAGCCCACTTTACCGTCGAGGAATTTCATAACCTTGACATTTTGGCTTGGTGGAAAGAAAATGAACCGCAATTCCCGATTCTAGCCGCCATGGCCTGCGATTTACTAACCGTCCAAGCTTCCACGGTAGTTTCAGAATCTGCTTTTTCTTTTAGTGGCAGGGTGATAACGGAACAAATGTCCAAACTTACCGTTGAATCAATGGAAGTATTTGTGTGCTTGAAGGATTATTTGGATGGGGTCGAAAGGATACAACATTGCGTTTCGCTTGAAGGGCCATTTTTACCGCCGGTTTAAGAGTATATCCACGAAGAAGAGGTTGCAATGGGAATATCACCTCCAATGACCGAAGTAGATGAGGATGAAGTTGAAGAATTATCGGGTTAAACTATGTTACTCGAAGTTGAAGACTGTAATTCCTAGTTTATGTTTATGTAATTTTTTGGAGATCAACCTAGGCTATTCGAAGTTCAACCTAGGTTATTCGAAGACTATAATTCCTAGTTTATGTTTATGTAATTCGTACCAATGTTAGTTTATGTAATTTGAAGCTCAATCTATTTTATGCAAAGTCCAAAAAATGTTGTTTCTTATTTTATATCTTAAATCAAATACAATAGAAGTTATTATGTGTTTTTGAAGTAATATATGAAAAAAATCGTTGTTTTCTGGTTTAACCGAAGCCGGTTTTTTAATAGCCGGTTTTATACATAACCGGAACCGGTCCGACCAATTATACATTTCATAGGCAAAAAACCGGCTAAAAATGATCTGGTTTAAACCGAAACCGGTTGGACCCAAACCAGTTTTTTTTTTAAATCGGTTCTTAAAAGAACCAGCTTTTGTGCACCTGATCCAACACCTAAAACCCATTCTATATAATTAAGCCAAAGTGCTCAAATAAAATTCCTATTGTCCATAACAATTTATTGGATCAATCCAACCATGCAAGCCCATTAGCAATTAACCCATCCCAAAACCTAATACGGGAATGAGACAAGTACCTTCCCCATCTCCTGCACACCGGCACCACCATCATTGTACTGGCGACGATGATGCCCCTATTCAGATCTCCGGTGAAGTCGACTAGCACATAACCCATCTCGTTCCACTTGTTCTCGCCGGGAACAATCTCGAACCAGCACCTGTTGGCCTCCGCTAAGAGAACCCCAGCGTCCCTACCTTCTCCAACAGCGCCTCCCTCACCGGATGTTAGAAATTGGGTAGGGTTTGAGTGGAGATCTGGATACCCCTTGGATCGTGAGAACACTTTCCGAACTGATATTTCTACCCTATGCCCGGGTTACAAGAAATTCAGCCTAGGATAATCCCAAGGGAACACTTACGAATCTAGGCACAGAAAACGTAAGCCAAATTGCTATTGGATCTGAGTTTGTGTAAAAAACGAGAGCTAAAAAGGGTGTGTTTCGCCTCAATAAGGAGAGTTGTTTATATAATAAACGAGTCTTAGGGTTTTGTCTAGGGTTAGCCGTCATGGGCTTTAGGGTTGCCATCATCGGTTTCTTTGGAAGCAAGTCACAAATTTATGAAGGACTTAATGGTTTCCAAAACTGACGAAATTAGTCAGTTTTACCATAAGCACCCTCAAGAAATACGATTTTCCCGTATGTATCCACTTGTAAATTCCGAAGACCTTTTGGGGCGCTGCCCCAAACCCTGCGAGGGACACTGCCCCTCGACCCCGCCAAAGGGGCGCTGCCCCTTTAGAAACCCCGAACCGAGGGGCGCTGCCCCCGGACCCCCGACTTGTCGTCGAACCGGCTATTTATTCTAGGGGTGTTATTCGGTTGGTTTTTTCGGTTTTCGGTTAAATCGGTTCGGTTTTTTAACATTTCTAAAATAACCATAATCAAACCATATAAGGTTCGGTTAAATCGGTTTCAGTTTAATCGGTTTCGGCTTATTCGGTTTGGTTTACCGGTTAAACCAAATAAAAAATAAGTTCATTATAAAGTACAAAGACTTGGCAAAAAATTGAATCTTGTCCAAACCAGGGTTGAAGCGATTTAAAAATGTTGTTTTTCCTATTTAGAGGCTGATGAATTTCTACTACTCATTGATGTCCTTCTTAAATTTCCATTTTCTAAGTAAAGTCTTCATAATTTTTTGTGCATTGACGTGGAATACCAAATAAGACATATACATATACCACATTCATTTGTTAATTCAAATGAATGTAAAGTGTAAAGTGTAAATATATAAATATAAAGTGTAAAAAAATATACTTGATTGCTTATTCAGTTTATTCGGTTTAACCAAATTAATAAAAATTTAACCAAAACCAAACCAAATAAGGTCATGCTTATTCGGTTAACCAAACCAAAAAATACCGAAAACCAAATAAACCAAACCAAATAACCCAAACATCATTGGGTTCGGTTTGGTTATTCGGTTTCGGTTTTTTGTCACACCCCTAATTTATTCGATCTTATACATGCGTGCACTCCGCACATACCCGAACATATATTAGAGTACAAACTAAATAGCCCTTAGCTCTTATGTTAGTTCCAATTACATAAAATGACTTGGTGACACTAAAATCACCAACAATCCTCCCGCATTTTAGTGTAACCCTTGAATAAAAATAACTTTATCAAAACAAACCAAACCAGTACATAAATGAAAATGTCGAAATGATTGAATTTCCACTTAGTATAATACACTTACAAATACTCGAGAATCAGTGTGTTCTAAGAATTGAAACCATCAACCCATTTGAATACCAGAAGGTAAAATACATACTAGTTTATTGATCTTTCTAGCAAAATACAAATTGACATTATTATAAAGCCGTGTGTCCTAATCCTCTCATGATCGTATCAAAGGCCAAGTCCACAACCTCTTAAAGTGCGGTTACACTTCACAATCACGTAGGTAACTCCTTTCATGTATCTGCACATACATTTAATCAAATGAATTATTAAGAAGTTAAACTTCAACCTGGTCAACTGCAGAACCGAACACATTACTGGGATGAATACTTCATGCGTTCCAATCTATAAGTGTGAGCTTTCCACATTGAATTCAACTCCTAATGTCATATTAGAAAGGAATTGGGTGTCTCACCATTACATAATTAGATGGACTTTAATCCCATCCCAATCGCAGACTTGTGCACTAAGTCTCTTGGCAAACCCTTACTTAAATGATATGCCAAATTGTGTTGCGATTTCACATACTAAATCGAAATTACACCATTCATGATTAGATCTCTAACCATACTGTGTCGGACACCTATGTGTCGACACTTGTCATTACACACTTGAGTATAAGCCCTGCCTAGAGCGGTAGCATTATCACAACGGATAGAAATAGGTGCTATAGGTTTAGACCACAAAGGGATCTCATAGACCAAATTCCTTAACCATTCAGCTTCTTTACCAGCAGAACTTAATGCAAGTTTTATTCTTAGAAGCCCAGGAGATAGCACCTCCCCCAAGCAAGAATGCCCAACCAGTTGTTAAGGAATGATCCTCCAGGTTGGTTATCCAACTTGCATCTGAATGTCCTTCCAAGACTGAAGGATATCCCAAGTAACTCAAAACATAATCCATGGTTCCATTGAGATAGTTAAATACTCTATTCACTGCTTGCCAATGTTGAGCATTAGGATTCTTAGTGGACCTGCTTAATTTTCCCACAGCAAAAGCAATATCAAGCCTGGTACTTGTCACATAACATACATCAAGCTACCAATGGCCTTAGGGTATTCTAATTGTGAAATAGGAGTTCCTCTGTTCTCCATCAATTTCACACTTGGATCCATGGGAGTTCTCACGGGTGAACAATCGGCAAAATTAAACCGCTTGAGAAGTTTCTCAAATAATGACTTTGAGTCATTACCAAACCTTTGTTCATCCTCTTAATTCTTATTCCAAGAATCACAGTAGCCTCTCCCAAATCTTTCATGGAAAACTTGGATGACAATAGTTTCTTTGTTTCATCTACTTGATTTTGGTCGGTACCGAAAATCAACATGTTATCCACATATAAGCAAATGATCACTCCAGCACCAGTAGCATAATCGAATCTACTGTAAACACATTTATCACTTTGGTTTAACTTAAAAATAGAGGAAAAAATAACCTCATCAAACTTTTGATGCCATTGCTTGGGCGCTTTTTTCAGCCCGTACAAAGATTTCACAAGTTTACATATCATATGCTCTTTAACGGGCATAACGAAACCTTCAGGTTGTTTCATGTAAACTTCCTCATCGAGTTCACCATTCAAAAAGGCAGTTTTCACATCCATTTGATGTATAATCAGATTGTGGATGCTTGCTAACACTATCAACAATCTAATAGTAGATATACGTGCAACCGGAGCATACGTATCGAAATAGTCAACACCGGGTTTTGTTTTTAAAACCTTGAATGACTAACCGGGCTTTGAACTTGTCAATAGTTCCATTAATATTCATTTTCTTTTTGAAAATCCATTTGCAACCAAGTGGTTTAGAACCTGGAGGAAAATCAGCTAACACCCAAGTGTTATTCTCAAGAATTGATGACATTTCGTCATCAATAGCTTCCTTCCAAAAAATTACATTTTGAGACTACATGGCCTCTTGAAATGTCTTTGGATCATCCTCAATACTGTAACAATACGAGTATTGAAGAACCTCATCATCCCTAGTTCCTTCCACCAAATACATTTGGAAGTCGGAACCGAAGTTTTTCAGGATTTTGCCTCTTTTGCTCGTTCGAAGCTCTCGTGTTTCACCCTCAACAAAACCGTTTACACTATCTGAATTTTCTGGATTTTTCACCTCATTAGTGCCAAAAGTCAGATCCTTAGGCCTTTGAATAGATGAGTAACGCATCTCATCAAAAATTGCATCTCGTGACTCGATAATGGTGTGAACTGATACCGAATCATTAGGATCAATCACATAGAACCTATATGCCTAGGAATGTTCCGCATATCCAATGAATATACAATCTATTCCACGTTCCCCTAAAGTTGTCCTTTTGGGTTCGGTTAGTTTTACAACTGCCCGACATCCCCAAACCCGAAAATAACTCAAATTCAGTTTTTTCTTGAACCAAAGTTCATATGGGACTGTTTTGTTCTTTTTATTTGGAACCCTATTTAATAAATAGTAGGCCATTAACATGGCCTCTCCCCAGAATCCATTACTCAATCCCGAGTATGACAACACCGAGTTTACCATTTCTTTTAAAACTCGATTTTTGCGTTCAGCAATTCCATTATGTGGAGGCGAGTAAGGTGTTGTGGTCTCATGAATGATACCCACTGATTGGAATTATATGGGATCCATATATTCACCTCCCCTATCAGTTCGAAGACGCTTAACCAAACTGCCCAATTGCAATTCCACCTCAATTTTGTATATTTTGAACAATTTCCTCCACACGGATAATAGTGGTAAATCGCGGATAATTATTGCGGTAAATCACGGATAATAGCGGTAAATTGCGGCGATTTATCCATACCGCTATTTTCCACCGCTAAACTGAACCGCGATTATGCTGACCACCGCGAACCGTGATACTGGCGCTATACCGGCACGATTAACTGCCCAGACTCCAAGGTCACCGATGAAGTTCTTCAGCCAAGCCGCTTCCTTTGACGCTTCACTAGCTGTTATGTACTCTGATTCGCACGTAGAATCAGCCATCGTCTCTTGCTTGGAACTCTTCCAAGTGATCGCTCCTGCATTCAAAAGAAATACCCATCCCGACTGAGACCGACCGTTGTCTTTATTTGTCTGGAAGCTGGCGTCTATGTACCCGCTAACTCTCAATGTATCACTGCCACCAAGGACTAGAACCATGTTCTTTGTTCTCCGCAGATACTTGAGTATATTCTTAACAGCTATCCAATAAACTCTACCAGGGTTCCCGGTAACGACTGACCATGCTCAAAGCAAAGGACACGTTGCGCCGAGTATATGTCATAGCGTACATGATCGACCCTACCGCCGAAGCGTAAGGTACCCGACTCATGTCACCTATCTCCTCATCTGTACTCGGGCTTTGAGTCTTACTCAACTTTGCATTGCTCTGGATAGGCAGTTCTCCCTTCTTGGAATTTTCCATACTAAACCTCTTTAGTACCTTATCCAAGTATGTACTTTGACTAAGTCCTATTAGTCTCTTCTTCCTATCTCTCAATATTATTATCCCGATAATATAAGCAGCTTCTCCTGGGTCTTTCATGGCAAAACACTTCCCAAGCCAAGACTTGACATCTTGCAAGGTTGGAATGTCGTTTCCCATGAGCAGTATCTCATCAACATACAGCACCAGAAAAGTGACTATACTCCCACTAGCCTTGACATACACGCAGAACTCATCTTCACTCCTAGAGAAACCAAACTCTTTGACTTTCTCATGGAAGCAAATATTCCAGCTGCGAGAAGCTTGTTTCAATACTGACATCGCAGCGGTCGTCATGCGGTCAAAAATAAGAAAATAACCTTACTCTCACTTAGCACAGTGGAAGTCAGGGTCGATCCACAGGAGTTACGTGGTTGAGACAAGTGACAGATTACCAACTGCAGTGTCACGCTACAGTCAGAGGACCTAGTTCCTAACTTTTGACTATCAATCCCAAAGGGCATAAACTAAACTAAAACTACTAACCACACCTAGTCACTTACTGAAATCAGAAGTACATCTCCAATTCAGAAGCAATCAAAGGCAATCCAATCATGAAACACAAATCAAACATCCAACAATTCAATCACAAACATAAAACACCGAAAAGAAGCAATTACTTGTAACCAAATCAAATATGAACTAAGCTAAACTAAACCAAGTTTACTTACTGATTCTAGAAGTTCATTCCAGAGAAATCAGAAGTAAATACAATCCCAAAACATCCACACAAGCATCCAACATTAACAATACCGAAAAAGTGCAATATACTTGAACCGAATGATTACTTTGATAAACCAAAAACCAAATCAAATCCAAAGGTTTGAAAACAGTAAACAACTATCAAAAATCAGTAACAAAGACTTAATGCCACTGGTTGTCATTCCCAAGGACATTAGCCAACTATCACTAATTATTCACTAAATGAAAAGTAAAACTAAAAAACATAAAATTACCAATTGATGGTTTCAGAAGCTAAATCTCGGAGTCAAAGAGCCTTGGGGGTCGATTTTACACCAGGTCTTCGCTAATTTTTTCAACCTAAAAGCCTCTATTTATAGTTGCAAAAATCTCGAGACCGCGCCGCGCTTTTATGGATCCCGCGTCGCGCGTAGGGGTTTATCCCCGTTTCTTCGGAATTTGAATGTGTTCCACCGCCTTATCACTGCGTCGCACCTTGACGATTTCCGCGGCGTGCATACGTATTCTCCTGATTTTGCCTTGATCTTCAAACTTCTTCCAAATTTCATGCTTTTAGTCCCTATTTTCATTATTTCTTTCCAAAAAAGTGCTGGCACGAAAAGTGAGTAATACCAGTAGATATGTGATATAATTTCACTAAGAATACGGCTCAACAACGACTAAAATATGTGATATTACTAGGCATTGTCAAATACGTAGATTGATTTTTCAAGCTTACACTCCTTATTAGGATGCTTTGTGTCTACAAAACGCTCTAGCTGATTCATGTAAACATCCTCAGCCAACTTCCATATGCCAAATTTCATAGTCATGAAATGCAGCTATGGCATCCATTATCCTAATGGACTTAATCTAGGCCACTGGTGAGAAGGTCTCATCATAGTCAACCCCCGGGGTTTGAGTAAAGCCCTTCGCAACCAGTCGAGCCTTAAAGGTGTATAACTTTCCATCCATGTCGGTCTTCTTATTGAAGATCCACTTGCACCCAACTGTCTTTCAACCTGGTACATTGTCAACCAAGTTCCAAACTTGGTTGGCATACATGGACTTGATCTTGCTGTCCATTGCCTCTTTCCATTTGGCAGACTTAGGGCCCGCCAATGCTTCCTTGTAGTTAGCTGGCTCATCCAAATTTACCAGTGTCCTATCACTGACAAACGTGTCCCCATCTGTAGTTATATGGAAACCATAAAACTCGGGTGGCATGCTAACTCTACCGGAGCGCCTAAGAGTTAATGAAATGTCTGGCGGACCAACAGGAACTTCTTCCTCTTGTTAGTTGCTGGTTTCTTCTAAGTTTATATCATCGGATGACTCTTGAATTTCTTCAAGGTCAATGGGACTCCCACTATCCTCTTTGAATATGAGCTCTCTCTCTCTCTCTCTCTCTCTCTCTCTCTCTCTCTCTCTCTCGAAAGACTCCTCGTCTAGCTACAAAGAACACATCCTCGCTTGGTTGTAGAACAAGTATCCAAAAGACTGTTTCAGGTATCCAATGAATATACACCTCTCACTTCTTTTTGCGAGTTTTTCGTGAGTCTCTCGTCTCACGAAAGCCTCACAACCAAACTTTGATATGTGCTAACGAGGGAACTTTCCCTGTCCACATCGCATGAGGTGTTTTGGCAACCTTTTTAGTAGGGACAAGATTGAGGATGTGGGCGGCAGTCTCTAAGGCATACCCCCAAAAGTGGATGGGAAGAGAAGCTCGACTCATCATGGAACGAACCATGTCTAACAGGGTTCAGTTTCGCCTCTCAGCAACATCATTCAACTGTGGTGTTCTGGGAGGTGTCAACTGTGAAACTATTCCACATTCCTTAAGATAGTCAAGGAACTCGATACTAAAATACTCACCGCCTCTATCGGATCTAAGCATCTTTATCTTCTTGACCAATTGATTTTCTACTTCATTCTTGAACTCTTTGAACTTTTCAAAGGTATCTGACTTATGCTTGATCAAGTAAATATATACATATCTACTATAATCATCAGTAAAACTCACGTAGAAACGAGTGGCATCCCTTGTGGTTGATCTAAAAGGTCCGCACACATCTGTGTGTATGATATCCAACAGACCTTCACCTCTTTCACAAGTCCCTGTGAAAGGTGGCTTTGTCATCTTGCCCAACAGACAAGATTCGCATACATCATCCGAATTTAGATCAAATGATTCCAACACTCCATCGGTTTGGAGTTGGACGATGCGTTTCTTGTTGATGTGCCCAAGACAACAATGCCACAAGCATGCCTTTTCTACACCACTAGAAGAATCAATATGGAATACACTATTACCTAAATTGTCAACACAAGTCACTGTTTCATACACACCATCACAAGGTAAAGCTTCAAAAATAAAAGTACCATTCTTATAAACGTAAATCGAACCATTCAAATTATTAAAAGAATATTGAAAACCTTGTATGAAAAATGCATGAAATGAAATGATGTTCTTGCCATATCTGGCGAATAGCAACAATTTAATAAATCTAAACTAAGATAAATACTAAGCACTAAGCTATAAACTCCGATCTTGGTAACAGGTGATGATCTCCTATTGCCCATGATTAAGTTTATTCTCCCGTGCTCCACCTCCCTACTTTCCTTTAGGCCCTGCAAATCAGAACAAATATGAAAACTGATAGGTTTTATGCAAATCAGCTAAACTTAAACCCTAAGTTCTCATGCAACTTAATTGGATCTATGTTTTCACTATTTGAACATATAATAAATACCTATAGGCCAATTCGAAATTTACTAAAGGATTAAAAGAAAATTACTAACCTTTGTTGATCTTTTGGAAGCGAGCACCACAAGCATCATGCCTCTAATGGTTCACACCCAAAACTAGCAACAAGAAAAACCAGAGAGAGGGAGAAAAACTCTTATAATTTCGTGGTTTTTAGGGTACTGGGACTTCCTATTTATAGCCTCAAGGGTTTAGTAGATAAGCCTTATAGATAAGCCTTATTTGAATTCAACCGGATAAACCTTTTATCTTTAAATTCAAACCCTTATTTATCTAATATACATTTCGAAAATTATAAGGATAAATATCCTTAAAGTTTCATTCACCTATATGTAACACCCCATCTTTCGTAAGCTTTAAACAATATAATCGTTTATAAAAATACTGTGTAGTAAAAATTTTGTTCTTTCAAAAACTTTTCTCATGACTATAAATCATGTCTTTTAAAACTTTGGTTCCAACAAAAACAAATAAGTTTAAAAGTATTTAAACAACATTGGGGGTTACAGAATTCATATCAACACAACCATAGTAAAGCCTTAAAGAATCTCAAAGCTAATGTTCCGTAATTACACAATAATTCTACCGAAAATTCGGCATGACCTTTGGGCTAAACGGATAAAATCCATACTGACTCGACTCTCAAAAACAAAATAGCCCAAAGGCATTACGAAACATAGCAAAACTTTACAAAATTACTACAAAGGTCATTCTAACCATAAACATAACATGGTTCTCAACAATTCACTTGGTTATACCGTCTATGGGACAAAACTACCCTTCAATCTTCAATTCTATCTTTAAGGCTTTAGCTTTCTTCTAAATCCGGCACTTCTATCATCTAATGCCCATAATCCTGTTCCTGAGATACATAGCATTAAAACAAAGATACGTAAGACAAATATGTCTCGTGAGATACATGGGTTTTAGACTCAAAGAATTTATAAACATAACATATATCATTTTCAAACATCTTGTAATCAAATCATGTAACGACACTTTCTGTTAGATAGTTCATAAACAATTCATATCGTAATACTTGTTATCAAAACCTTTATAATTGAAACATATTATCATTTTGCTTGTAAAATCTTTTCATAATAAGTTAAATAACAATCTTGTCAACATAAAACTTTCATTACTTAAACTCGACTGGAATTCAATCATAACTGGATTTTTATACTTAGGGCATTAATCACCTTAAGTGATACCCCAAGTCTAGACTAGGATGGAAAGAACAAAATCAGTCCATCCTAGCATCATAAGTTTTAGGACATCTACTTCGCGACGGGGTCGGTACCACCCCAGTAGATTCCTCTAGGTTCCCTTACGGGAACATCATGGCCCGGGCGAAATTGGGTAACATAATAAGTTGCATTGTTGCATTCATTCATATCTCAAATACCAGTCATTTAAAACATAACATTACTTAGCATCAAAGTACTCATTTATAAACACATTAAGGCTAATGCCAAAACATTTTTTCATAAACATCGTATGGCTAGATGCTAAAACTTACTTTTCAAAACATATTCAATTTAAACTCAATTCATGCTTTTAAAAACATAACAGTAAACTTTCATAAGTATGACATGGATGGTAAAACTTGCATATAGACTCACATTAAAAAGCCATATAAAACTTTGTAAATACTTGCTAATTCAAGCTTTAAAAACCATTTGGAAGATCATTACTCATAAAACATTTAGCATAACATTTAATATAAAACATTCAGTATTTAAAACTTATTGCTATGTACCCAGTAAAAATCCTCATGTACTCACCTCGGTAGCGAGGTATGTCTAGCTACAATAATCCACTAGCTCTTGACTCTACATGCTTCCAAATATCCTTCAACATCTATTGATTTATTAAGATGTTGGAACTAATTACACAACTAAACACATTATATGTGTTAAATCATATATGAACTCTTTCTAGCATTATTTAATTTCATTCCAATCATTAAGTATGATTCTTAAAGCAAGATAATCATTTTGGACACTTTTACCCTTTTGTCCCAAGTTTGACAAATTATGAATGTCTTGGGTTTAACATGTAATTTACATAAATTTATAAGTCTAACATACTTATAAAACACTACTAATTGTTTAGATGTCAAACATCTCTTATTTTATTCTTTTATGCCATTTTAGCAAAATTAATCCAATAAAGTTTCTAAAAATAGAAATCGATGTAGAACATGTTATTTTCCGTTCACTTGATACCAATGAGTACCCAACACTTCAAAATATTCATTTTAATCAATTTCCATGTTCCATTTTGTGCTAAGCTTTAACATACTAAAATTATTCCATATAGGGTGGAATCCATGATTCCATTCCATTACCAACATATAAAGAAAACTAACAAATTCAAGTACTTTCTTTTCATAAAAATATATTCAAACCAAACTCATATCTTTTTTTTAATCATACATGTGTCATAAATCTCTTTACAATTTCTTATTCCCAAGATTTTTGTCCCATTCTTAGAAATTATACTAAAGATGCATCAAACTAGAGTCCTTTGATTCCAACATTCACATAAATTGTCAATGAGTTTGTTTCCATCACTTCATAATCTCTTATGGACCAATTCAAGGCAAAAATCCCAATTCATGATCAAATTTGACTAAAATAGAAAAGTCAATGTAACAAGTCTTCACTTTCTTCATCAACTAGAACAATCAATACACATTCTCAATTTCTCAACTTGAAATCATACCAACATGGTTCTTAGGTGTTTTTGAATTCATAACATGAGATATAACAAGAAACCAAGTTCCAATCTCTAAGGCATTGTCAAATTCAGATTTCTAATCTAGGGTTCTTAAAAAAATCAGGAGACTACCTTAAACTTTCTGCTCAAAATGAGAAATCAGAAGCTGTTGGTGAAGAATCCGACCACCAACCACCGTCCGCCGCCACCGGGAAGCACCTGCCGCCGCTAAACGGCGGTTTTGTCGTCAACCTCTGCCACCAGCACGTCTCAGGAGCCGCATCTGCCACCCCACCGCTGCTATCCCTCAACATCTCGACCTGTCTCTCGATCTATCTCCTTCCGTCTCTCTCTCTCTCTCTTGTATCGGTTTACAACCACACACACATCACCGGAGGGGTGTGTGTGGTTCTCTCCTTCTCGAACTCTCTTTTTCCCTCTTCTCTCTTTTACGCATTCAAACACGCACACAGAACTGGGAAGTCAAAGCTGGTATTGCCCAGCTATTAAAGTTGGCAAAAATTACAATAATACCCCTGCTGTATAATGCCCAAGAAAAATTCCAACATTTTCCTGATTTTTCCCAAATTGTGCGGTATCAAACTCCCACATACGATATCAGAATTTTATACACTTTATACCTTTAGAAAGGTGGGAATGAGCTTAGCATTTTATTCTTATTGACTTAAGGCTAAATATGAATATATTTTCTGCTATTGGCCCTTAAACATGATCACTTGGCCATATTTGTCACTTTTTGACCATCTTTACGCCTTCATAACTTCTCCGTTATAATTCCAAACGATCCGAATCTTTTTTTCTATATTATTATTACATCGAATATTACCAAACTCTTCTTGATGACTTTTACCCAATTCCTTATAGATTTTTAGCTATTAATTTTTAAAGATTGCGAATATTTTCTTCACTTTTAGTCCCAAATTTCTATTTTAGCCCTCGGGTCTTTAAATAAAATTTCCAAATGAAATAATACTTCATTATAACTTAATAAAAGGTCTTAAACCTCAAGTTTCCATATTTTCACATTATTTGACCATTTTGCCCTTCCGTGTACATTTATCTCGGTTGGAATTCAAACCTCTTAGTATCAAAGTACTTAGCTTAAAGTCCTTATTTCATATTTAAAAAAAATTAGGTTGTTACAACTATCTACCCCTTAAAAGGATTCCGTCCTCGGAATCGTTCATTGGAAAGGGAATGTACTTGAAACTACATAGTTCCACGAGAACCTAAACTACTACTAGGTCTTCAATAAATCTCTTGTTGCAAGTTCTCATTTCCTTGCAATACTTGTTATAATCGTTCCTTTCGATACCATTCAACTTCATTTATCATGTTTCCTTTTCCTAAATCATAATCACTAAGATGTATTCCATTTGTAACCTAGATAACTTCCTTAATCACATTTCATAGTAAGTTTGACTTTTCCAAGTCAACATGTGTTTCAATTACTTTGTCCTCGCTACTTAACATTGAAACATATTTACTTCTTCAACATCCTTGTTTTCCAATGATCGAATGCATCAATATTCACACAAAAGAGTTATGGACTTAATTATCCAAAACAACATTCTACTTTACTATTCATGCTTAACTTTCAATCATTAAACTTTATCTCTATGGGTCTTTCTTTACTTTACATTCTTCCATTATAGTCAACTAGACATTTCTCATCATTTATCTCTTTAGTCATGAGTCTTACTAAGTTCCAAGTTTCATTGACCATTCGATTCAGTTACTATGCTTCCCCCAATGCCACATTGATAATACTATAGATAATTAGGGATTCATCTATTTCTTTTCAGTTCACATGAACCACAATCCAATCACTATACAATGTCTTTTTGCAACAATTTATCTCAACAATAGAATTCTAACCTTTCGTACAAATTCCTTGTGGAGAACTACACTTCAAGTATCATACAATATCCTTAGACACTTGCTTGCTAAACTTAATTCAATATGTCTCAAGACTTATATTTGCACCATTCTATAGAGTCAATCATCAAAAGACCAAATATCTAAATCTTCACATCTACCCCTTAAAAGGAAATGAATATCATTTTCTTTTAAGGTCCAATTCCTTATATCAATCTTTAGATACTGTTAAGCTATTGTTTTCCATTCATCCTTAACTAGTTCCATCTGTGGTGCAACCGGATTATCATCTTGTTCGTCATTATATGCATAAACCATCTTGTCAAAGGTTACATTATCTTTAAAATAGTCATATCTTAGTGAGAAGTTATTAATCTCATCACAGTCCATGCAAGACCTTTACTAATTATCTTCACTAGTCAATTTCCTTCTTTATCTTCAAAATCCACGGATCATGCTTAAACACACTAAGAAGAATGAGCTTCAGCATACTATGCCTTACTTCGCGATCTTCAACTTCCAATTCTTCTGTAGACACTCACACGGGCCATGTCAGGGGAACACGGGCCATGTTCCACCTACAGACCACTTCTATTTGCCTGTACAGACAACACGGGCCGTGTCAGAGGAAACACGGGCCGTGTTTCACCTACAGACCCATTTCATCTTCCTGTACAGCTTTTAGTCTTTAATCTACATGGTTTCAGCTCAATTCTGATTCAATGGAAGGCCAAAAAATTATATTTAGAGTATTTATAAGCCTCCTCAACAACACTTATTACCCCATAAACACTAGAATTAACCAATCTTCCCAGATCCCAAATTCTAGGGTTTTGAGCAAAATTCTCAATTAAAACTTTACCACTTTTATCAATTTTCCTTATTTCATGTTCTTCCAGTATTTCAACTATTTATCCTAACTTCATATACTTATAATCACATTATAGTAAGGTAAAATACTTAAGATCTCATAATCTTTGACACTTTTCCACTTTTCATTTCTATCTCATTTGGGTAACTTACTTTGTTATATTACTCATTATAGCATTATACTTATGACTTAACAATTTGCTCCAATCATTAAGTGCCTTTACTTGTCATATTTCCTTCAGGTTTGGAAGTCACGACTTCCCATTTCTTAATCTTATTCTTTCTTCTTATTCTTATTTTCATTTCTGTCTTTGATTCCTTATCTAATACTTAATTAAGTATTCAACTTTCATTTTATAATAACATATATGATCACAGCTTTTAGTATACATAATTAGATCCATTGGTTGTCCATGAGAGACACACCATGTTACTTCCTTCAATCTTTCTTCTTTACTCTTTTCATACAACCATTGGGTTTGTCTCAAATTACAAAACCTAGCTCATTACAATTTACATTTCCAGCTAAGTGTTTTCATACCTCTTTCTTACACAAGTTTATTCATATATGTAATTATATTTTTCAATCTTTCTTTACTTCGGTCATTGTGCGGACACAACTAAAATCTTTATTTCATAATCTTAATTTGTTTCCGTTAGACAACGGAATCCTTAATTACTCAATTTTGGAAGATTTGGATAACTTATTTATATTTCTTTTATTTCACATTCCCCAACTGGTAGATGTATTATCATCATATTTTTATGATTTTCAGTCATACTTTAATAGTTTCAATCATACTTTTCTTAGTGTTTACCTTCATATTTCATCTTATTCTTGTTCATATACTTTATAGTGATAGCTCATTCATATCATGTATCCCAGTTGTCTTAATTGTTCATTTTGAGTTTTCCCTACTTCATGGTACATACTCATAATATTATCTTTATTAACTTCAATCATCCTTTAATAGTTTTATTAATAATTGATTTTATTACATAGGTATATCAATCCTATGTTTTTCAAACCTTCTTTCTTCTTTTCCCTACTCCCAACATGAATCTCTTACCAGATTCCCAAGATTCCTTTGTGATTCCACCAAACTCAAATACATATCCTGTGGTTATGATAGTACGGGCCCATATTATTATAACCACCTATACATATTTGTTTCTGGTATCACCACTCCCGGTCCACCAGTTCAAGATAACTTATAACTCCTTATCACTCTTTATTTATCTTAGATTCATCTACTTAACCATCCTATAGGTCTACACCTATCTTAGGATCTTGGGTTCGACAACCTATATTATGATACATCCTATCATAACCTTTACTTTCGTGCTTATAATATTATCTTAAATCCGTATTCTCACTTCATCCTTACACAGTTTAAGCCTAGGTTCGAGTCTCGACACCTAATTCGCTTAAACTATGGCTCTGATACCAACTTGTAACACCCCATCTTTCGTAAGCTTTAAAGAATATAATCGTTTATAAAAATACTGTGTAGTATTTAAACAACATTGGGGGTTACAGAATTCATATCAACACAACCATAGTAAAGCCTTAAAGCATCTCAAAGCTAATGTTCCGTAATTACACAATAATTCTACCGAAAATTCGGCATGACCTTTGGGCTAAACAGATAAAATCCATATTGACTCGACTCTCAAAAACAAAATAGCCCAAAGGCATTACGGAACATGGCAAAACTTTACAAAATTACTACAAAGGTCATTCTAACCATATACATAACATGGTTCTCAACAATTCACTTGGTTATACCGTCTATAGGACAAAACTACCCTTCAATCTTCAATTCTATCTATAAGGCTTTAGCTTTCTTCTAAATCCGGCACTTCTATCATCTAATGCCCATAATCCTGTTCCTGAGATACATAGCATTAAAACAAAGATACAAAAGACAAATATGTCTCGTGAGATACATGGGTTTTAGACTCAAAGAATTTATAAACATAACATATATTATTTTCAAACATCTTGTAATCAAATCATGTAAAGACACTTTCTATTAGATAGTTCATAAATAATTCATATCGTAATACTTGTTATCAAAACCTTTATAATTGAAACATATTATCATTTTGCTTTTAAAATCTTTTCATAATAAGTTAAATAACAATCTTGTCAACATAAAACTTTCATTACTTAAACTCGACTGGAATTCAATCATAACTGGATTTTTATACTTAGGGCATTAATCACCTTAAGTGATACCCCAAGTCTAGACTAGGATGGAAAGAACAAAATCAGTCCATCCTAGCATCATAAGTTTTAGGACATCTACTTCGCGACGGGGTCGGTACCACCCCAGTAGATTCCTCTAGGTTCCCTTACGGGAACATCATGGCCCGGGCGAAATTGGGTAACATAATAAGTTGCATTGTTGCATTCATTCATATCTCAAATACCAGTCATTTAAAACATAATATTACTTAGCATCAAAGTACTCATTTATAAACACATTAAGGCTAATGCCAAAACATTTTTTCATAAACATCGTATGGCTAGATGCTAAAACTTACTTTTCAAAACATATTCAATTTAAACTCAATTCATGCTTTTAAAAACATAACAGTAAACTTTCATAAGTATGACATGGATGGTAAAACTTGCATATAGACTCACATTAAAAAGCCATATAAAACTTTGTAAATACTTGCTAATTCAAGCTTTAAAAACCATTTGGAAGATCATTACTCATAAAACATTTAGCATAACATTTAATATAAAACATTCAGTATTTAAAACTTATTGCTATGTACCCAGTAAAAATCCTCATGTACTCACCTCGGTAGCGAGGTATGTCTAGCTACAATAATCCACTAGCTCTTGACTCTACATGCTTCCAAATATCCTTCAACATCTATTGATTTATTAAGATGTTGGAACTAATTACACAACTAAACACATTATATGTGTTAAATCATATATGAACTCTTTCTAGCATTATTTAATTTCATTCCAATCATTAAGTATGATTCTTAAAGCAAGATAATCATTTTGGACACTTTTACCCTTTTGTCCCAAGTTTGACAAATTATGAATGTCTTGGGTTTAACATGTAATTTACATAAATTTATAAGTCTAACATACTTATAAAACACTACTAATTGTTTAGATGTCAAACATCTCTTATTTTATTCTTTTATGCCATTTTAGCAAAATTAATCCAATAAAGTTTCTAAAAATAGAAATCGATGTAGAACATGTTACTTTCCGTTCACTTGATACCAATGAGTACCCAACACTTCAAAATATTCATTTTAATCAATTTCCATGTTCCATTTTGTGCTAAGCTTTAACATACTAAAATTATTCCATATAGGGTGGAATCCATGATTCCATTCCATTACCAACATATAAAGAAAACTAACAAATTCAAGTACTTTCTTTTCATAAACATATATTCAAACCAAACTCATATCTCCTTTTTAATCATACATGTGTCATAAATCTCTTTACAATTTCTTATTCCCAAGATTTTTGTCCCATTCTTAGAAATTATACTAAAGATGCATCAAACTAGAGTCCTTTGATTCCAACATTCACATAAAATGTCAATGAGTTTGTTTCGATCACTTCATAATCTCTTATGGACCAATTCAAGGCAAAAATCCCAATTCATGATCAAATTTGACTAAAATATAAAAGTATATGTAACAAGTCTTCACTTTCTTCATCAACTAGAACAATCAATACACATTCTCAATTTCTCAACTTGAAATCATACCAACATGGTTCTTGGGTGTTTTTGAATTCATAACATGAGATATAACAAGAAACCAAGTTCCAATCTCTAAGGCATTGTCAAATTCAGATTTCTAATCTAGGGTTCTTAAAAAAACCAGGAGACTACCTTAAACTTTCTGCTCAAAATGAGAAATCAGAAGCTGTTGGTGAAGAATCCGACCACCAACCACCGTCCGCCGCCACCGGGAAGCACCTGCCAGCGCTAATCGACGGTTCTGTCGTCAACCTCTGCCACCAGCGCGTCTCAGGAGCCGCATCTGCCACCCCACTGCTGCTATCCCTCAACATCTCGACCTGTCTCTCGATCTATCTCCTTCCGTCTCTCTCTCTCTCTCTTGCATCGGTTTACAACCACACACACGTCACCGGAGGAGTGTGTGTGGTTCTCTCCTTCTCGAACTCTCTTTTTCCCTCTTCTCTCTTTTACGCATTCAAACACGCACACAGAAATGGGAAGTCAAAGCTGGTATTGCCCAGCTATTAAAGTTGGCAAAAATTACAAAAATACCCCTCCTATATAATGCCCAAGAAAAATTCTAACATTTTCCTGATTTTTCCCAAATTGTGCGGTATCCTAACTCCCACATACGATATCAGAATTTTATACACTTTATACCTTTAGAAAGGTGGGAATGAGCTTAGCATTTTATTCTTACTGACTTAAGGCTGAATCTGAATATATTTTCTGCTATTGGCCCTTTGTCACACCCAAAAATTTTCGCAAAATATTTGAACTTTTTAAAACAACTTTTATAGAAGAAGCTATGAGTTTACAAAAGATAAGTATCACAAACCAAATTATAACGAAATAAACATAATAATGTGCGGAAGCAAAATAATAATAATGTCCCAAAATGGAAATTCTTCTAGTAGTGGTATCCCGGTGCTCCAAGTCACGCCTCAGCCTCTTTAATCTTAATACCTGAAAATGTTAGGGGAAACCGTAAGCATAAAGCTTAGTGAATTCAAACACAGACATCATATCAATATTCACATTTACTAATCCAAATCCAATTCCAATTATAATTACATTAATAAACAAGGAACAAATCAATGCTTATATTATTAGGGAGGACTTGTAGGTTTGAGCCGCACCGGGTAAATCCCGTATCCTTTGGCCCCGATCCCCGCACCTCATAAAGAGTATAACGTTGGTGATCTTACCTAACTACCCCTTATAGTATTAATCAATCACATACAGTGCACATGTACGATTTTATAACAATAATATAGCATGCTTTAAATAGTAAATCTAAACAATCACACACGAGCTATCTAGCAAACATAAATACTAATACAACGGTGTGAGAGAACTCACCTTGAGTGAGTGAGTAATGGATAGGAGTCAATATAAGGCTACCAAGCTTGTGCAAACTTCAAGGCTTCACCTAAATAGAACTAAAGGTTAGAAGAGTGAAGTTGTGAAACTAGGAAATGAGAAGGGAGTAATCACAGCAAGGACTCTAAAACAGTCCTGCTGATCGGGACTGAATTACTCCAAAATGCGTAATAGAAACATAGGATTAAATAATTTTTGTAAGAAACTACAATGGCTTAGGTTTCTAGAACCATAAGGAACTCCTCATAACTCTAAAGGATGTAAGAGATATGAATTTTACAAAAAGACTTGTCACTGCAGTCTTTGGATGGACAGTCAGGTGGTGTTGGCCAATTCTACCCAACTTGTGGGTGGAATTAGCCCCAACCAACAATCAGAGGAACATTAGACACAAAAATACAAGTCTCAGAGTTGGAATCGATTAAAAAGGGTTTCCCAAGATCTAGATATAAAAATCACAAGGTGGTCAATCACAGAATCAGCATAAGCTGGTGACTGTCCATTGACCTGGAGTGTGGGTCCATTCTAACCAAGTTATAATAAGAATTAACGACCCATCTTCTCCAGATATTAAATTAACTATGTAATGTACATGTGGGTATTTGGAATCACTCAGGATCATTTCCCAAACCCTAGTAATGATAAAAACAAAATGACATATCACAATAGACCCGGATCAGACCCAACAGCAGAGAAGCTGTTGTTGCCCATAGGTAAAGTCCTTTTTATCGAGGGTTCCTTTTACGAACGTTACCCAACTCGATTTGTGAACTTTGGGCACTGATATAGGGTCCATTTGAGTTCTAGAACTCGAGATATGATTTTTACAAGAAGGGGGACTCACCAGTGAAATCTGACAGAAACCCTAGGTTATGTTGCGAAATTCATAACTCAGTATCTAGTACTTGAAATCAAAATTCCTCTGGTCAGAGCCTGGATATATATCTTGGGAACCTTCGGTTAACGTTTCGTGGCAATCCGACCTTTCAATCTCCGGGAATCGCCCAAACAAAGTGGCTATGTTCTCAAATCCGGGAATAGAGAGGGTTAGGGAGAGAAAGAGAGTGAGCCGAGAGAGAGAGAGAGAAGGAGAGGGAGAGGGAGCCGTGAAAGAGAGGGTGGAGTGGAGGAATTAGGGTTTTTTGAACCCTAATATATTAGATTAGTGGGCTAAACCCTAATGCCTTTGGGCTAGAAGACCATCTAAGCTTTAATTGGGTTTGGCTATATACCCATGGACTTAATTATATGATTAAAAGATGGGAATAATTATTGTTAAGTCGGATTTGACGTATGCAGAATAATAATAACATGAAGATCGATACAAATATCCAAAGTTCCAAATGATTAATATTCAAATATAATCAAACATGTGAGAGTGTACAAGGTTATTACATAAAGCACCAACACCTCACATTGTGAGCTCTAACCTAAAAATTAATACTACATGAGTATATATAGGTAGATAACACAACTAGGGCAAGGCCCAATAAATAACGTTTTACAATGGGCCGACCAAGCTTGCAAACATCAATCCATGTAGGGCCTTTGTACCCCAACAATCTCCCCTTCAAAGGGTGGAATGGATGATGTGTGGCAAGATGACAAATGGGCACTAGCGGAACTGAAGATGATGACAACACGGGATGTAGAGGCAAATCCGATCTCCTCATATACGTGAAAACTCTCCCTCAACGTGTCACCGGTCTTCAAAGAGATGTCATCGTGAAATAATCCGCTAGAAATGAGTATGCGCTCAATCGGAAATTTATAAAAACTCCCACTCGACTTGAGCGTATTCGTTAATGCCCAAAATTTCGGCAATTTCTTTTTAACAATATGAATTATGGAATTCAAAAAATTTCTTGTGTCTTGTTCATCCGTGCTTGATCACCATTCATCCAAAAAAAATTGTTTTCGATGTGGGGGTTTGACTTTGTTTAGAGTGGGGTTTCAAAATTTTACAAATTGGGGTTTGAATTTTGGTTAAAATGGGTTAAAGTATTAGGTTTAATGTTTGGGTTTGGATGTATTTTTGTTTTGGGTTTTGGGCTGTCAAAATAAGGTATGTTTAGGTGTGGAATGAATTTGTTTTAACTTGGGCTAAAAGGGGGTCCGATTGGCTTTGGGCTGCGATCCGAAGTGGGTTAGAATGGGGATCCGATGGATATGTGTTGGGCTGTGAAAGCCGGATAAAATGTCCAATGGGTTTAAAGGGGATCCGATTAGAAATGGGGATCAAATTTGTTTGTATATCTTTGACCATGAAGTCAAAATTGACTTCGTCTTCTCCAATTGAATCACCCTATCTCCTTCTGTTCCGATTCACATCACGTCGTCGTCGTTTTCTTCTACACCAGCGAAGGCAACAACCATCTTTGGAATATCCACCGGCGAATCTATCCACCTTCTCTCCCTTCGCCGTCTTTCATCACCATCCGATTTTTCTGTATAAACAAACCCAGCAAAGCCATCGACATATGCACCATCTCATCTCTTCTCCCTTCGTTCCGATTCAGTCTGATTAACAACCAAAACTTGGTTCCGAAGGTATCAAACCCTTCGGCGTCGTCATTTTCTCTCCGATCGACAACCACCGAAGGTAAGAATCTCCGATTCACTTCTCAGATTTTGGTTCAACACTATCCGAAGGCATTCATCATCTCTCTTCTCTTCATCTGTTTCCATTTTCTTTCCATCCAATTTACATCGCCTTCACCATCGATTTCACATCGGCGATTTCAGTCTTTTACATTTTACAACAAGAACATCGGTAATTTGGAATTTGTTCCAATCCATCAACATCGGTTTACACTGCTCATTCAGTTCACAAGATCATACCCTTCGCAGAAACAAATATCCTTTGCCATCATCTGTTCAATTTCAACATCAGTTCACCGTTCACACATTTCGGTTCACAAAGACTTCGAAGACAATTCTCTGTACATCCCCGATTGAATTCCATCTTTCACTTACGAAGGCCTTCGGGGCAACATATGTTCTGATTTCACCTTGGGTTCCCAATTATTGCCTTCGGAGATCTTGTTTTGACTCAGCATCCGACATAAACCCACAAACACATCTCATCAAGCACGTTAATATCAAATTTGAGATCTAGAGCCCATTCCGACAGAAACGTTTAAGTCAAAGTGAAGAACAACAGCAATGCTCAAGAACAGTTACTTAAGACATCTCCTAATTTTCCAGAAACAAGTCTAAAATCAGGTGGTTTACCATGTTCATTCACTTGTATACGTGTGATTTTCTATTTTCTATTTGTTTATGAATTTGGGTTTTGAAGTTTGAGTACGTATCGACTCCCATATCTGTAATTGATGTATTCATATTGTGGTCTGATTGCTTCTCAATAATCAGCATATCCATTGCATTGCTCGGACGGTTTTGTGAGACACGATTTTCAATTTGATTTCGATACTCTAAACAGAGCGGATTGTAGGTTGAAACTAGAATCGATGAATTAGAGCAGGATACCCGTTCGAAAGTCGATTTCAAGTTTTTCATCAAAAACCAATTTAGATTAAAGAATCAAATCAGTTATGAGTAACGAAAAAGCCAATCTACGTTCGTGAGGAAACATGCGACTCAGCAAGACGTATTGAATTAATTAAAACATTGAATCTGGAACAGATTAGGTAAGATCACAGTTTGGGCATAAAATGGATGACGAACAGTGGATAATCAGATCTAGATCTGAAAATTAGGGCTCAAAAGGAAATAGAGGATAATGAATGAATAGTACGTAGCAAATTTGGAACAAAGATGTATCAACAAAAATGTGAATGAATCAAACTTCATGAACAGTAGAATCAATGAAATAAATCTGGATGAACAGCAAAAGATGATGACCCAACACCGTGATGAACACTAGACGAAGAATATGATGAACAATAACCCAAAAAGATAAATGAATTCAAAAATTCATGAGAGACTCGCCAACAATACTTGAAACATTGAAACAATCTTCAAAAGTTGTCAAATCAAGATCGTTCCCTTGAAATAATCGCAAGATCTTCAAGGTACGGCTCTGATACCAATTGTTAAGTCGGATTTGACGTATGCGGAATAATAATAACATGAAGATCGAAACAAATATCCAAAGTGCCGAATGATTAATATTCAAATATAATCAAACATGTGAGAGTGTACAAGGTTATTGCATAAAGCAGCAACACCTCACATTGTGAGCTCTAACCTAAAAATTAATACTACATGAGTATATATAGGTAGATAACACAACTAGGGCAAGGCCCAATAAATAACGTTTTACAATGGGCCGACCAAGCTTGCAAACATCAATCCATGTAGGGCCTTTCTACCCCAACAATTATAAGCCTAATCTTTTAATTAATCATACCTTAATTAATTAAATTAATATAATGCCTCATAATTAATTAATTAAAATGAATAACGTACCGAGAAAAACCGGGGCGTTACACCCTTAAACATGATCACTTGGTCATATTTGTCACTTTTTGACCATCTTTACGCCTTCATAACTTCTCCGTTATAATTCCAAACGATCCGAATCTTTTTTCTATATTATTATTACATCGAATATTACCAAACTCTTCTTGATGACTTTTACCCAATTCCTTATAGATTTTTAGCTATTAATTTTTAAAGATTACAAATATTTTCTTCACTTTTAGTCCCAAATTTCCATTTTAGCCCTCGGGTCTTTAAATAAAATTTCCAAATGAAATAATACTTCATTATTACTTAATAAAAGGTCTTAAACCTCAAGTTTCCATATTTTCACATTATTTGACCATTTTGCCCTTCCGTGTACATTTATCTCGTTTGGAATTCAAACCTCTTAGTATCAAAGTACTTAGCTTAAAGTCCTTATTTCATATTTAAAAAAAATTAGGTTGTCACAATATATATATATATATATATATATATATATATATATATATATATATATATATATATATATATATATATATATATATATATATATATATGGTCTGGTTGTTTACTAGAATCTAATTTTTTAATAGCTGCAGTCTGTAATCTTCTTAAAAAAGCAAATGGCGAGACGAAGTGTCTTCTATGGCGATCTGTACGAAGGCGATGGATGGATCAAGGTGGATAGGCGAAGAAAATTTCAGAAGCAAGCTCCTAAAGCAGACCTCAGGAATCTTGACAAGGTGGCGACAACTTTCTTCGTATCAAACTTTCCGGAGAGTTGGAATTGCAAGGATCTGTGGAACGTCTGCATGCATCATGGTCACATTGTCGATGCTTATGTTGCTAACAAAAGGGACCGTTTTGGAGCTTCTTTTGGCTTTGTCAGATTTATTAAAGTTAGAGATGAAAGGGAGATCGAATACAAAATTAGCACCAGTGTTGTTGATGGTTTACGTCTTAAAGCAAACGTTGCTAGATTTGAGAGAAAAGGGGGACTAGCCAGCAAAAGCTCTTTGACTGGAAATTATGTTTCACGGATGAAGAAGTCACAGGTGCAATCGGATCTGGCTAAAAGTGCTAAGGTTAGTTCTCATGGTTACGGGAGGACCTTCAAGGATGTGGTGTCTGGGGTGGACGTGATAAAACCAGATGATGCATTCAAGCAAGTTTCAGAGATTATTATTCCAAACTTAATCAATATCGAGAGCAACACGTGGCTCGAGTCGTGTCTAATCGGTGAGTTAAAAGACTTGGACTTACTTGCTAAATGTTTCTCTATCCTTCATAAAACTGGTATTGGTGATTGCTCGGTTAAGTATATTGGTGGATTAAATGTCCTTATGAGATTCGAAAATCATAGGGTGGCTAATGCTTTCATGGTTGATCATAGAGAAAGTTGGTCACATTGGTTTGCTTGGTTGAACAAATGGGATAACGAATTAAGACCGTCTTTCAGGGCGGTTTGGATCAAAATTCATGGTGTTCCCCCGGTGTTTTGGAATCCTACAGTTTTTGAAACTATTGCTCAGCAGTTCGGAAGAGTTCTTATCCCATTTGACTGTAATCCTGATAGTAACAATATGTCGTCGGGAAGATTATGTATCTTAACTGCTAAAATGGAAACGCTAAACCTTGATAATATTACTGTAAAATGGAAGGAATTTGCCTTTAACATTTGTATTCAGGAAGATGGAGTTTGGAATCCACCATTTTCTTATGATTGCAGTAAGTTTGACGATGAGAGCGAAGGTAGTGAGCTGGGTATTTCTGATACATGGGAACCGGAAGGGGATGGCGATAATGATAAGGATGACGAAGTCGGCTCCGGCAACGATCGTATTTCTTCCAACCGCGATGTTCCAATTCCCGATCACAACATTTGCAATGAAAATAGTGCAGACTTTAATTCAAATTTATGTAATCATGACGGCAAGATTCACAAGGCGCATGCCTCATCTTTTGAAAAAGATAACGTAGATGGAGAAAAAAGTTACGATAACCGAGATAAAGTGTCTTCTTTTCACGGTAATGATATTGGACATGGCCCAACTGATGATGGGCCTGAGTTATGTAGTGGGCCTGAAATAAACACAAAGTTACCTGATTTAAATGGCCCATCTTGTCATTTAGACAATGCGCTAAAGTCAAATAATGAAATTCAGGGGATCTGTAATTCACACAGAAGGGCTCTTTCGGTAAAATTCAAGGATATTATCAAATCTTCTAAACAACACAAGCGAACGGCTAAACGCAACACTGATTCTGGTCGGAAGTGTTTTTCTTCGTCAAAATCAAGTCATGAATCGGTGTCCTGCGATTCCTTGGCTTCGGAAATTAACAAGACAATGGGGGTTGGAGATAGTTTGGGCTACCAACTGCAGGGAACCGAGTGCTTATTTCGTCAGATCATCAATGGTGAAGGAGCTGAAAAAACTTCAAAATGAATTGTTTGTCTATAAATATCAGAGGAGCTGGGAAGGCTAAGAAGGCTGCGTGGATCCGAAATATCGTTTCCCAATATCAGGTGAATTTTCTTAGTTGTCAAGAAACTCAATTTGCTGATGGTTGTAACATTAAATTAGAGAATTTTTGGGATAGATTGTCTTTCTCGTCTGTGCTGGTTAATGCTGTTGGTCGGTCCGGTGGTTTATTCTGTATATGGAATCCTAATCTTTTAAAGGCTGATGATATTATTAAGGATTCTAACTTCATTATTGTGTCTGGAGAATGGGGATATGATAATTTAAGAGTCTTCTTGGTAAATGTTTATGCACCTGTTGATAATGCTTGTAGAAAAGACCTGTGGAACAAGTTGATTGATATTAAAAGACAGAAGAATTATGGGATTTGGCTGCTGATGGGAGACTTTAACGAAGTTACGAGTTTCTCAGACAGATTTTCGGAGAATGTGTGCATCAAATCCATGGGCGAATTTAATCAATTTATTAGTGATGCTGGTTTAACAGAATTCAATCTTGGAGGTAGGCGTTTCACGAGAATGAGTCCTGACGGAAAAAGCTTAAGCAAAATTGATCGGTTTCTGGCTTGCGATAATTTTGTTAACAAATGGATGAATTCTTCTGTTATTGCTTTACCAAGGAAATATTCTGATCATTGTCCGATTGTTTTATCCACTGATTTTGCTGACTTCGGTCCATGTCCGTTTAGGCTTTTTAACTCTTGGTTTTTGATGCCTGGTTTTAAGGAAATCGTCTTTGATAATTGGGATGTAGATGTCGACTATGGTCCTCCTGATGTGAAGCTTCTTAAAAAACTCAGGAGATTAAAAGTCTCCATTCGAAAATGGAGAGCTGAAAAAAAGAATAAAGATACAGAGGAATACAATCGCTTATTAAAACAGATCGATGATATCGAGCTTGTGGCCGAGTTAAGAATGTTAAGCACTCAGGAAAGGGAGCACAGGAGAGAATGGAAGGCTAGGATTAATGAAATCGACACTTTAGACAATCTTGATGCCAAGCAAAAAGCAAGGATTAGATGGGAGGTCGAAGGAGACGAAAATAGTAAATTTTTTCATGGTACGGTTAATCATAAAATGAAAAAATGCAGGATTAACGGCCTCATGATAGATGGCGAATGGACGGCTGATCCGGATCGTATCAAAAAAGCTATTTGGGGGTTTTTTGCCAACAAATTTGATGAATGCCTACCGCATAGACCGAAGCTCCTTAATGATAATTTTTTTAAAATTTCGGATGATGATCGGGATTCTCTTGATGCGCCTTTCACTTTGAATGAAATCGAAAGGGCTGTGAAAATGTGTGGTAGTGACAAAGCACCGGGCCCGGACGGTTTCACATTCAAGTTCGTTAAAGATTTTTGGGAGATGCTAAAGCCAGATGTTTTATTATTTTTTAAGCACTTTGAAGCTACCGGGAAGTTTAGTAAAGGATGTAATTCTTCTTTCATTTCGCTTATCCCTAAGTGTTCGGATCCTTTGGCAATCAAAGATTATAGGCCGATAAATCTTGTCGGGTGCATGTATAAGCTCTTATCCAAAGCCTTGTCTTGTAGGCTTAAAAAGGTTATTGGGAAAGTCGTAGGCCCGGAACAATCTGCTTACATCGAAGGTAGAAGCATTTTAGATGGCCCCCTTATTTTGAACGAAATAATTTCATGGGCTAAAAAGATAAAAAAGAAAGTTTTGATTTTCAAAGTCGATTTCGAGAAGGCGTTCGACTCCATTAATTGGAATTTCCTTATTTCGATTATGCAGCAAATGAATTTTAGCAAAAAATGGCGGGATTGGATTATTGGATGTCTTTCTTCGGGTAGAGCGTCGGTTCTTGTTAATGGTTCCCCTACAAAGGAATTTGCTATTAAAAAAGGGGTTAGACAAGGTGATCCCCTTTCTTCTTTTCTTTTTGCAATCGCCATGGAGGGTCTAAGTATTTCTATGAGAGAGGCGTGTGTTCAACATGTCTTTGATGGGATTACCCTCCCAAACGGCCCCACCATCTCTCACATTTTATACGCGGATGACATTACTTTCATTGGAGAATGGTCGGAATCTAACCTTGTTAATCTTAATAGGATTCTTAGATGTTTTTTTGTTGCCTCGGGCCTCAAGGTTAATCTTAGCAAAAGCAAAGTTTTTGGTGTTGGAGTTGATAACGTCGAGCTTACAAGATTTGCAAGTATTCTTTCTTGTGAGCCGACTTTCTTTCCTAGTACTTTCCTAGGTATCCCAATTGGCGCGAATATGAAGTTGGCAAAGTTTTGGAAACCCATAATTGATAGAATGCACGCAAGACTCTCATCTTGGAAGGCGAAAATGCTCTCTTTTGGAGGGCGGCTAACTCTCGCCAAATCTGTCCTTAGTAGTCTCCCGCTTTATTTCTTTTCTCTTTTTAGAGCTCCGACAAAGGTGATAGATGCTATCGAGCGCATTAGAAGAAAATTTATATGGGGCGCCTATGATAATATCAAAAAGATTCACTAGGTGGATTGGGATGTCATGGTTAGACCCAAGTACTTGGGCGGTCTTGGAATTGGATGCCTTAGTGACATGAACGTCGCTCTCCTTTCAAAGTGGTTATGGCGTATGAAGGGTCAACCAAACAGTCTTTGGTTTTCTTGCATTAAGGCGATTCACAAAATCAGTACTATTGATGGAAAACCCACTGCCTTGAAGGGTATACGTGGTACTTGGAAGTCGATTTCTGATGTTGATTCTGTTTTTTCGGACTGGGGCATCTCTTTTAGAAAGGCGCTTATTAGAAAAGTTGGAAAAGGGGATTACACATATTTCTGGAAAGATTGTTGGATCAATGATGAGGCCTTAAAAGATGTTTTTCCCAATTTATTCCGGCTTGAATGTAACAAAAACTGTCTTGTTGCCGATAGAACTTTTATTTCTAATGGTGACAGATGGTGTTGGAAGTGTCCACTTAGAAAAGGCAAAGAGTCTAAGGAGCTGGAAGGAATCAACAGTTTAATGAGGAGCTTAATTTTTTCTGACAAGACCGATTCATGGACCTGGAAGTTTAGAAGTGACGGCCGTTTTTCGGTTAAATCCGTGAGAGATGTCATTGCTAAAAGTAAATGGAATGGTGTTGTTTTGAAATTCAGATGGTGTTACACTGCTCCGTTAAAGGTAAACTGTTTTATGTGGAGGTTTTTGATGAACAGAATCCCGGTCGCTAGCAATTTATTGACCAGAGGTGTCCTGCTTGCCTCCAGTTCCTGTCCGATCTGCTTTGGGAGTACGGAAGAATCTGTTCATCTCTTCTTTAATTGTCATTTCTCTGTGTCGGTTTGGCGGTGTGTTGCTAAATGGTCTAACGCGTTCTCTGTATTGCCGCTTAATATCGACAGCCTTATTGCTTTTTTGGAAGCTGATGGCGTTTCTCGCCACTTTCAAAAATTTCGGATGGTAGTGGTGTATGCTACGGTTTGGAGCATTTGGAAGTCCCGCAACAACCTAGTGTTCAAGAAAGTGGCTCCTTCGGTGTCTAACACGGCGGATGATATTATGATCGCTTCGTTTAATTGGTTTAAATATAGAAATAATTGTACTTTTTTTACGTGGAATATTTGGTCATGTAATCCTTCCTCATACTTTTTGTAACCTTCTTTTTCTAGCGCCTCGCTAGCTTCTATAATATCCGCCGTTCTAATATATATATATATATATATATATATATATATATATATATATATATATATATATATATATATATATATATATATATATATATATATATATATATATATATATATATATATATATATATGTATATGTGTATATATATATATATATGTATATGTATATATATATATATATATATATATATATATATATATATATATATATATATATATATATATATATGTATGTGTATATATATATATATATATATATATATATATATATATATACATATATATATATATATATATATATATATATATATATATATATATATATATATATATATATATATATATATATATATATATATATATATATATATATATATATATATATATATGATAGTGTATCATACGGATACGCACAGCCTCTCGCCAGCACGCCAGCGGCACGACTCGCCAGCATTCAGACGGACAGCCAGCCGCCAGAGGCCTGGCTGGACCTCACTCGACTCGATAGTCGCAAATGGCCGATTGCCATGTGTACCAATGCCAGAATGACACATCACCCTGTAACAGTCATCGTGCAATCCGTTAAGCCACGAACGAACTAGGTGGTCCCCGAACCACCACCTGGCCAGACAAATGAGCCAATCACAGTTAATGGCAGACGATCAACAAATAAGGTAAAGATCCGCTACCAACTGACAAGTGGTCCTCACGCAGGTATAACGGTATATGATCATCACGCCCTTGGGGAGATCATCATCACATATCGTCATTGTACTCTCACTCTTTTCTTATTCAATCCATACTTTCCGACCACCGTGCTAACTTAACCATCGGAGCGCCCTCCCGGGACCGCTTCCCGGAGTGCGTCTGACCCCATTTCTCTGTTGTAGTGAGCTCAAGTCCAGGATCCCATCGTTCAGGAGATCATTCCGAGACGAGAGTTCGCATCATTGGCGCCATCCGTTTGTGTGACGAACCAAAGAACAACAATCTCCCAACCTTGAATGGCGACACCATCCGGAAGTCAACAGGGCGACGCCTAACGCAGTCCAATACGACCTATGACGTCACTAGGAGAGGTAACACCTTCGACTCCGGTGACTGCACCCCAAGCGGTTACGGCAGCATCGCCTATAACAACTATCTCACCGTGGCAGACCTCGATGCCAACCCTGTTGACGCCGCCGCTACCTTATGTTAATCCTTTTCCCCACACAAGGCCAACAGCAACGCAACCGCCGTTCCCACCTCCATTGGTTACTCTCGCAACGGCGGGAGTGTCAACGACAACCCCAGTCCAGGCAAGTTTCTTACCGCCTTTTCCACCATTGTTTGTCGCGGGAACACCGTCGACCCCATCTCCGACACCCACTGTACCGCAGAATTTCTTTATAAGCGCCCCTACACCTCCAACTCAATTCACCCCACCACCATTTTACGTTAACAGTTATCCTACTGCTCCAATAATAAACCCACCCTACATGACACCACAATACCCATTTGTGCCATTCTACCAGTCCTTCCAACCAGAAACACTGAATCCAATTCCGACAATTACTGCACCGCGCTCCCCTTTTGTCAAAGAACTCCTGGATTATGAGATCCCAAGTACGGCTAAACTACCAACGTTGAAGGTATATAATGGAACTACATGCCCAGACAGCCACATTGACACTTATGAGTGGCACATGACCTCGCTGAAGTTAGATCAACGCTTTTGGTGTACATACTTCCCGACAACGCTGGACGGGAACGCGGGTGCATGGTTCAAAAGTTTAGCACCGAACAGTATATACAACTTTGAGCAGTTGAAACAATTGTTTCTAACTAATTTCATGCAACTACGCAAATATAGGGGCGATAATCACGCTATAATGGATTGCAAATAGCAAGAAGGCGAGTCTGTGAAAGATTACTTCAGGCGATTTAACAAAGCTACATTAGATGTACCGGGACAGGATGACCGCATGGTGACGGGAGCGTTCACCTGGGGATTGTTACCAGGACCATTATCCCGAAAATTTCTAGGGAGACCTCCACAAACCCGACACGAGATGAAGGAACGAGTCGAAAGGTTCCTTAGACAGGAAGAGGGTACAGCAGAAAAGCAACAATATCTCAAGGCAACAACCGATGGCCAATACAAGCGACACGATCGTTATCATTCTCACAGTCGACGCCAGGACCATTCCAACCTTCCTCCAAAAGGAGGTAGACCTCCACGACGATTCAATCCACTTTATCGAGAGGAACTCTGGAACAGGAAGACAGGTATCTATGCAGTTAAAGAATCTACCACGAACAAAGCCCCAGATAGTAAACAACGATATTGCGAATATCATAAAAGCAGCGCCCATGACACTATTGACTGTGCCATGCTGAAGAAAGAAATGGAGGAGAAACATCTGAAGGGTAATTTGGTAAAAATAGCAAGAAAACTACAAGAACAATTTGAAGCAGAAAGAAAAGCTGAACGAGGAAGGAAGGATGATAAAACAGGTGGTAAAGCTCTCGAGATTCTAACTATTCGGGCTAGTCAGAAACGACCTGCCCGCCTTGATAGAGAACACACACATCATGAGGTCGGCCCCCTGAACTTAGATTTCTCAATTGACGACCCGAGACCTGAAAGCTGGCAAGGAGATAACCCTCTGGTACTCACTGGATATGTCCAAAATATCAAAATCCATAGAGTATATGTGGATAGCGGAAGTGCTGCCGACATCATACATGAACACTGTTTTACCCTACTACCGCAAGTCGTCAAAGAAGAGCTGAAGCCCGCCAGGGGACGACTCGTAGGATTCACTGGTCATAGCATATGGCCACTTGGAACTATCTTCCTACCATTCACGCTGAAGAGTTTCGACGGAAAACTCCACAAAACGTCACTCATCGAATTTGTCGTTGTAAGAGCACCCTCAGAGCATAACTTGATTTTGGGACGGCCAGGGCTACTAAAGTTTGGGGCGGTAGCATATACGGTGCACGGCCTCCTGAAATTCAGAACACCAAACGGGGTAGCTTGCGTTCTGGCCGCAAGCCCCCAGACTCTAAGCTGCTGTCAAGTCATGCAACCAAAAGATATTATCAAGCCAGCCAAAAAGGCCAGAACGGAAGAGTTAAACGACAAAGAAATTATTAACCAAGATTACCCCGAGCAACCGGTTCGTATTGGTACCAGTTTGCCCGAAAAAACAAGAAAGAAAGTGATTGTTCTCCTTAAACAATATAAACAAGTATTTGCATGGGAGCCTGCCGATATGGTGGGAGTAGACAGAGATGTAATAGAGCACAGTTTAAATGTTAAGCCTGGAAGTAATACCATCAAGCAGAAAAAGCGGGGCCAGGCGGGTGAACGAAACATGGCAATTAATGCAGAAGTGACCAAATTAGTTGCAGTAGGGATATTGAGGGAAGCTATTTTCCCTGACTGGATTGCCAACCCAGTAATGGTCAAGAAAAGCGACGGAAGTTGGAGGATGTGTATAGACTACACAGATCTAAACAAAGCTTGTCCCAAGGATTGCTACCCTCTACCATAAATAGATTAAAAAGTTGAATCACTTCAAGGCTTTCGGTGGAAGTGTTTTCTAGACGCATACTAGGGCTATCACCAAATACAAATGAAAAAAGAGGACGAAGAGAAAACGGCATTTTACACTGATCGAGGAACGTTCTGCTATCGGAAAATGCCCTTTGGATTGAAAAATGCAGGTGCAACATACCAACGACTGGTAGATCAATTATTCCGCAACCAAATCGGGCGAAACATCGAAGTCTACGTCGATGATATGGTAATCAAGAGCTTGGAAGAGACCGTATTAATAACAGACATAGAAGAGACACTTAAAACATTGGAGCAGGCTAAGATGAAGCTAAACCCCGCGAAATGTGTATTTGGTGTAGAGGAAGGCCATTTCTTGGGATATTATGTGACAAACCAAGGTATCCTCCCCAATCCCGCTAAAGTACAAGATGCCCTTGAGACCAAACCTCCAGCCACATTGAAAGAGATGTAGACATTGAATAGAAAGTTAACAGCATTAGGCCGTTTCATTGCAAAATCAGCAGAGAAAGCCCTTCCACTCTTCAATACGCTAAAAGGGGAAGTCAATAAGGAAGGATTCAGGTGGACGGCGGCAGCTGACGGAGCTTGGCAAAATCTTAAGCAAGCATTGAGCAACTTACCTACGCTGGCTAGTCCTATTCCAGGTGAAATATTATCCATGTATTTATCAGCGTCACATGAAGCCATCTCAGCGGTATTAGTAGTGGAAAGGAGCAATACACAATTCCCAGTGTATTTCATCAGTCGAGCACTCCAAGGCCCGGAAATCAATTACCCAATGCTTGAGAAACTGGTTCTAGCACTCGTACATGCTGCCAGGCGTCTCCGCCGATATTTCCAAGCGCACCACATTGAAGTACTCACCAGTCAGCCGCTTAAGCAGATCCTCCTAAAACTAGAAAATTCTGGAAGACTAGCCAAATGGGCCATAGAGCTGGGAGAACATGCCCTCACTTACCGGCCTCGCACAGGCATCAAGGCACAAGCGCTGGCAGATTTCTTAATTGAAGTCCCCGACCAACCGTTCACAGAAACACCGACAGTCACACGCTCTCCCACCAAGGAACAACTATGCGAATGGACTTTATTCACTGATGGAGCAGCCGGAAAAGAAGGATCAGGGGCTGGCCTGATTCTAAAAAGTCCTCAGGGCGAAGAGATCACGTACGCATTGCGCTTTGACTTTCGAACATCAAATAACGAGGCTGAATACGAAGCCTTGTTGGCAGGACTTCGAATAGCAATTGAAAATGGGGCAAAGCAAGTGACAGCCTTAAGTGACTCGTTATTGGTGACGAACCAGATAAATGGCCAATACGAAGCCAGAGACAAAAGAATGCAAAAATACATGGAAGCAGTACAAAAGTTAACAAAATCTTTTGATAGTTTCTCAATTAAACAGATTCCCCGGTCAGAAAACAGGCGAGCCGACGCCTTGAGTAAGCTAGCCTCAACATCATTCGACCATTTAACCAAAAAAGTGTTAGTCGAGGTGTTACCTGAGAGCAGTATCAAAGAAAAACAAGTTAACGAAACGTCAGAGGAGTCAACAACTTGGAGTACTCCATTCATGGAATACCTCCAGCATGGGACCTTGCCAGAAGATGACACGGAAGCCCGCAAGATCCGGGTCAAAGCTCCCAACTTCGCCAAAATCGAAGGGAATCTTTACAAAAAAGGATACCTGACCCCTGGCTAAAATGTATAACAAAGAAAGAAGGATGTCAGGCACTAGACGAAATACACTCTGGGCTAGCAGGGGCCCATGAGGGAGCAAGGGCGTTAACAGGCAAAATCCTGCGAATGGGATTTTACTGGCCCGACATTCATGCCGATGCAATGGAGATAACACGCAAATGTATCGAATGCCAGACTTTTTCCCTAACACAGAATCTACCCGCAGCCACCTGACAAGAATAACAAGCCCATGGCCATTCTTCCAATGGGGCATCGATATTGTCGGGCCTTTTCCGGAAGCTCCAGGAAGAGTGAAATTCCTAATCGTGGCAGTCGATTACTTCACCAAATGGGTAGAAGCGGAGCCTGTAGCCTCCATAACTGGACGTAGCATCATCAAATTCATGTGGAAACATATACTCACCAGGTTTGGCACCCCACGAGTATTAATCAGTGACAACGGGCTGCAGTTTGCCGAAAATCCCTTTCGAGGATGGTGCGAGGAAAGACGAATCCGACAGCAGTTCACGTCGGTCGCTCATCCACAAGCCAATGGCCAAACAGAAGTTACCAACCGCACCATGGTGAATGGAATCAAGAAAAGACTGGGAAAGGCCAAAGGCAACTGGGTGGAGGAGCTACCAAGCGTTCTTTGGTCCTACCGAGTAACACCAAGAACCAGCACACAAGAAACACCATTCAGCTTGGTGTACGGATCAGAAGCAATGCTCCCGCCAGAACTTTCCATAACCTCTCTACGGGTCTCTGCCTTTAGCACTGAAAAGACGGAGGAGGACCTAAGGCACAATTTGGATTTGCTAGAAGAACGACGTGAACTTGCCAGCGTTAGACAGGCAAGGTATAAGTCTAACACGGAAAGGTACTACAACAGACGGGTGAAAGGAAGGGCATTCAAAGTAGGTGACTTGGTATTGCGAAAAAACGAAGTTAGCCATGCCCAGCCGAGGGGGAAATTAGGCCCAACCTGGGAGGGTCCATATAAGGTAGTAGAGGCACACCAGAACGTGGCATACGTGCTGGAAACCATGGATGGCAACCCGATACCGAGGACATGGAATATCCAGCATCTGAAGAACTTTCATTTCTAAAGATTAATACAAGGAGGCCCGAATACCAATTGCAACATCCCCCTTTTTCTTTTTTCTTTCTTTGCTATCTTCGAACACATGTAATGGATTTGATGTTGCAAAAAATCGGATTTTGACGATTATATAGCATGATGTTTATGCTTAAAGCGTATTGATAACAATTGGTTGGCCTGATCACCCAACCAACTTAATGCAAACGGCCGAGCACCATCTATGTTAAGTCACAACTTAGCACAATTGGCCGAGCACCACTCGTATTAAGTCACAACTTAATGCAAACGGCCGAGCACCATCTATGTTAAGTCACAACTTAGCACAATTGGCCGAGCACCACTCGTATTAAGTCACAACTTAATGCAAACGGCCGAGCACCATCTATGTTAAGTCACAACTTAGCACAATTGGCCGAGCACCACTCATATTAAGTCACAACTTAATACAAACGGTCGAGCACCATCTATGTTAAGTCACAACTTAACACAATTAGCCGAGCACCACTCGCATTGAGTAACAACCTAATAACGAAATGGCCGAGCACCACCCACATTAGGTCACAACTTATCAACGGATGGCCAAGCACCATTTACATCAAAAATCTAAAACTTTAAGAACAATTGAGCACCAGTTGAACTAAGCTCCGACCTGACACTAATGACACCCACATCGACAGTACGCATAACCAAGCATCGTGTCAACCAAGAACAAATTACAAGATCCAGTGACCAAAGATCTGTCCGTCAATTACATTTGTCTACAACCACCCTAAACCAACCAAACACAAAAAGAAGTTGTCCAAAGCATTAAACTGATTACAACCATATCGAAAAACAAATTCAACAACCTACCCATCGGCTTCCACTTTCAACAACTCCGTCAAGCCGTCCACCCCGAGCTGCCCCAAATTCAGTAACCCTGCATAATCGAGGGATGCAAATTCTTCCATGGCATCGTCAACTTCCCTGGCACAATTCGAAGCCGAACTTCCCTCTCCAGCATCCGGGCCACCAATCTTCAACTCTTGACGCAGACCACGCCTGCCTGCCTCCTCACCAGCTACATAACTTGCCCTGCGAATACGGTTAATACCATGCACAAACTCGGGAACCAGAAATACCTTCTCCACAATTCTGAAAGCACCCTCTTCCACCATCCACTTCAAGTCATCTCCCATCTTCTCCAAGGCAATACTCTTCTCTTCCCATAGGTGATCTTTCTCGCACAATTCGGCTTCAAAACTCTCCGAACGGATCATTAGAGCCTCGTTATCTTGGTCAAGCTTCTCCAATCGCTCTTCTACCGACATTTTTTCTGCAACCAACAACTCACATTTGCGATCAAACTGACAAGCAGCAGCCTCTAAACGAGCAACGTGAGCCTCTAGTTCAACATTCAGTGCACGTAAACGAGCACTCTCGGCCAATGCATCACGAGCTTCAACTTTTAAAGACTCTTGGAGAGAGGAAGAAGCTGATAAACTCTCTATCCTCTTCGCTGCAGCAGCCAGATAATATGCAGACTGAGCAGAAGCAAACCTCAAGGTGTTAACCAAATTGTCATGAGAAAAGTTCTCCATCTCCGCCTTGGCGGTTGGAGGAAATGCATGAAGAACAAAGTCAACGACATTCTCCTGAGGAAACAGCCGAGAACCATTAACGAGTTTCCACTCAGGGACGAAAGGCAGCGATGAAAAGTTAGACCAAACATGGGTATCTAAAGCCGCCCCCATGCCACCACCAACCCCAGACCCACTTCCCCCGCTTATCTCAAATCCACCTCCAACACCAACATCAAAATCATTACCCCCAGCATCTCCTAAATTTTCCATTCCACCAGACCCAGACACGACTTTTGGGTCAAATGATAATCCCTCATTATGATCCCCAGCGCCCCCAGACCCTGTCGGAGCCTTTTTTTCACCGGCGTCCACCTCCTTATCATCAGGAATGGAGATTATACCCAAATCATCCTGTTTTAAGTTGTTTAACAACTGACGCCGACTTACTCTTCTGATCAGCCTCGTATCAGGAGGATTCTCTGAACCCTCCAACAACCCCCATGCCAACTTCCTCTTGTTTGCCAACCTAGCCGACCCCCTCAAAATACCCTCCTTGCTATCTCGCACCGATTCAGAAGATTCTCTGCGATCACTCTTCGACAACCCTCCCACTTTTGCATCTATCAACGGGACACCTCCAGATCCCTCTTCTTTGACCTTCTCGCCCTCTAAGCCCTGTATCCCTGTTTCTTGGGCAGCTACATCTGGGTTTCGAAAAGCGAAGGGCGCAGCTACTTTATCGACCAAATCGACCTCGCGATACTTCAGCTCTCCTTTTCCCCATTCCTTAGCAAGAACGTCTTCAAAACACACTTTGCATGGACTACCTGCAAGTAAACGAAAAACAAGAAAGGAGAAACATCAAGGATAGATCAACAAAAAAGGGGAAAAGGAAAGAAGAATCAACGCATACCCTTCCGTAGCACATAAAACTCCGACATTTTTCCCCTCATGCGCCATGATGTGCTCAAACCCCCACCAGCCAGGATGTGCTCGGGAAATTCCTCCGGAACGACACGATAACCGTTCAAAGTTTTCACTATCTGCTCTTGATGGGGGAACAATTTAGGAATTTGGTCAGAAATCGTACCAGTGTGATGATGCATATACCCAACGCGAGAAGAGTTCACCCATAACCACTTATCTTGCCAGTGCTTAGGCGAGTACTTGGGTTCCGGAATCAATGTGTGAACGGAGGTCCTTCTGTAAAAGGCATAATTTTCACCGGAAGCAGCAACACGAAAGTAATGCTTGATCACATAAAAATCGGGAACGATACCCAAACTACGACATAAGAGCTCGAAAGCCACTATCTTGTTCACCGAATTCGGCGTTAGTTGGTGCAAACCAACGCTGTTGCGACGCAGAACTTCCTTCATAAAATCCGACGTTGGAAGGCAATACCCAGCATCGAAAGTCTTCAAATAAATACCAGTTTTCCCTTCAGGGGGCAAAGAAAACCCTACATCGGCATCGGGAACAAGGACCCCATCCTCGGGCTGGAAACCATACCTCTCAACTAGAGGACCGTAAACATCATCAGGAATTTCTTGCCGGTCGTTGCTTGCCATTTTTGAAAGGGAGGGAGAAAGAAGAAGTAAGACGACAATGGGAAGACAGGAACAAGCAAGTGAGTAAAACGTAAGAAAAAGGAGAAGTCAGAAAAAACCCTAAAAAGCAATATAAAGATGAAACGAAAAGCGGGAAGTTGGAAAACGTTCCTAATGATGGAAATGGATAAGTCACGTCACTCACGTCAACTGATGATATTAGGTCCATCGGCTGACCCGAATAGCATGACAGCACGGCTTGACGGCCACTGGACGACTCTACTTGATAGCACGGCGTGGCTGCCAGCCCTGCTCGGCAGCACGGCGTGACAGCCCGCCAGCCAGCCAACAGCTTGGCAGCCTTGCTCGACAGCACTGCTAGCTGGGCCTGAATTGGGCTGGCCCAAGGCCTGACCTAATTGTCCCATATAAATAGAACATGAAGGGAACCCTAGCTCCCTAAGTCATCAGCCTCCACTCTCCACTACCCTCGACACGCTTACAGTACGATGGTTCTCTCCGGCGAGGAGAAACCATCCCATCTCGCATACCGAACTGACTTGATCGTCGGAGCCGGCTCCCGGGGCACACGCCCTGGGACGGTTCTAACGATTATCTTCTCTGATTGTGACTAGGATCCAAGGCGGGGACTCGCTAACGGCACCAACATCAAGACCTTCGATCCAGATCTATTCTCAAGACCCGATGCCAGATCCGATGTTGCATCATTGCCGCCATCCGTGGGACCCCGAGCAAATAGCCATTGTTGCCCAAGGTTCAACCTCACCTTCTCCACGATCTGTTCTTCATCTTCGTTTCCGTCAATGATCTCCACGTTTTTGGAAGTTTCATCTGCTCAAAGACGCTTGTTCTTCAAAGGTTTTGTCTCCTAAAAACCCATACTCCCCTCTCAATATTTATGTCTGAAATCGGATTTAGACCTGTATTAGGAACACGCTCAACATTCCTATAATCAGTAGACGCTTCAATTTATGCTCAACTCGATTTAACATATTAAGGTCATAGGCTATGATCAATTTGCTGTGATTATCCAGTAGCGTCACTTGAGGCTGCGCACTCCAAAGATGTACCACTTCTACAACCTCAACTCATTTTTCAAACGCATCGATTCCGACAACTCGCAATACTACGAAACCATTAATGCCACGAATCAGCTCATGCGCACAAAGTTTTGATAATTGTACAGGGGTTTGATTACAAATTCTCCTCTTCCCCCTAATTTTGCATTGCCATCTTGCTGCATTCACCTCTCATTTGTTGAGTTTGACGTTCAAAATGAAGAGTAGGTCAACAGGCGTTTTGTAGCAATACTTCACAAGAGGTGTTTACAAAAGAAGGGAGGACGAGTAGTGCACTAAAGGAATTCGACAAAATGCTTCAAAGAAAAGTTTATAAGAACGAGATGCAAAAACAAAAAAGACCAGAAGATGTACAACCCCATCATAAATCAAATGTGTTCCAGCTCTAAATATTTTTCCCACTTTCACATATCCACACGTCAAAGAACCGCTCGCAACCACCGGATTAAGAAGGAAACCTTCTTCAAGAACGAGCCAACGTCGTCTTTTGGCCTCGTTAGCAACAACCACAAACCAAACTGCACTCTCTGAATTTATCACTTCAATTGTTTGAGTGAAATCACTTCAATTGCTCGAATGAATTCATCACCCACGAGGACCAAATTGCCAATAGTCAAAAACCCGCATAGCCCCGCCTCCTCATTTAGTTACAGAATCACTCTGGTGGCTGCATTGATACCCAATCTCATGACAATGATCAATGAGTTAGTCTGGACATAGACACGGATAGGCCTAGCAACAACCGCCACACATCTCATAATATGATAATACAACATGTGATGCGAGAGGTACACACATCTCATTCTATGTTCATACAATCTATCGTTGATCAAATAGTCAAACCTATAATGTTTTTAAAATTTTCTTATAGTAACCACATAAAATTATCTTACTTTGATACTATCTTGTGTTACCATTGTGCACCAAAAACCATATTTCAACTAAAAACCCGTTTTGAGGTTCATAGCAATATCAAAATATTTCCACATAGAAGGAGTAAGCGTTAACTCAGTGAAATAACAAAAAAGGATTAAAACAAGTGGAGTTTTCAAACCAATTCACTAATTATATATGGTAGATCCTCCTGGTGTAAGATTATGCCGACAGTTATTTTTTTTTTTACAAAAAAAAGGAGAGGGAGGGGAGAGATGCCATACATAGCGGGCTTATGAAAAATATTGTGTTCATTTTAGCAATTTAATTATGAAACATGATATCGATTAGGCTAACCCAAGTCAACATACAAGGATAACAACTACACACATATCTATTTTGGCATTTATAATTCATTCTATATTCTTTGTATATAATACAAGTCTCGAAAACTTACTCTTACATTGCTCGTTTTGACATGTACACATGAGCGAGACCTAAACACGTATGAGGCAACTCAGGCACAACCATGCAATAAAAGATCACTCTCGTTTCAACATGCAAGCAAGTTGATACCTACATCAAGGAGGAGAACCCCTTATAATTTGATATAAAATTATGTAAAATGACCTTATATTGTTCTATTTCCCTTACTTTAATGACTCGTATCTAAAAATGTTGTCCCGTTATCGTTGGAAATTTTCGAATGTGACTCGTCTCACCTACGGAAATATATGTTTGCAATATATACATTTCACAACACTTGATACTTACTTTTTTCGTTTTGCAATGACATGTACAAATGAACGAGCAAAATGTACAAGCACAAGCCAATACATAAACAAGGGAAACTCGCTCACATTGCAAAACCCAACTCACTTTCCCTCATAACAAGCGTGTCATCATCTTTTTCAAAAATGGTGGGTGGAGGGGGGGGGGGGGGGGGTAGAAGGACTGACGTAGCACATGTACATTGGAAAAGTATTTCTTGGTGGGGACTTACAAGACGTGCTAAGATTATACGCTTCAACGTATTCCCAAAATTCGACTCATTACTCAGGAGGCAAGAATCAAATAACAGCCCTTGCCAGCAGCCCTGCTGCTCAACTCTCGCCAGCAGCCCTGCTGCTCAACTCCTTCCAGCAGCCCTTCTGCTCAATTCTTGCCAGCAACCCTGCTGCTCAGCTCTTACCAGCAGCACTGTTGTGCTGCTCCTGCCAGCAGCCCTGCTGCCCAGCTTTTGCCAGCACCACTGTCGCGCTGCCCTTGCTAGTAGCACCGCTGCCCAACTCTCACCAGCAGCTCCGCCGTCAAGCCTCACGAGCAGCCTTGCTGCAACCTGGATAGATACATATACATTATAAACCTGTTACTAACAAATAAATGGTGAAACTCTTTGTGCTACACTTTGTATTATGCACAAGTCAAGATAGTTAACTATTAGCGAAACACCGGTTTTATTATATATCATTGCTCGGATTGACCACCCGGGTCAAACACATATCCCGACACATGAACCACTCGCTACTATGCCCAATACTAACATGGCCCGAGTGTCACGCAAAGGTCCGAGTACCTAACATGGCACGAGAGCCACGCAAAGGTCCGAGTACCTAACATGGCCCGAGAGCCACGCAAAGGTCCGAGTACCTAACATGGCCCGAGAGCCACCCAATGGTCCGAGTACCTAACATGGCCCGAGTGCCATGCAAAGGTCCGAGTACCTCACATGGCCCGAGAGCCACGCAAAGGTCCGAGTACCTAACATGGCCTGAGAGCCACGCAAAGGTCCGAGTACCTAACATGGCCCGAGAGCCACACAAAGGTCCGAGTACCTAACATGGCCCGAGAGCCACCCAATGGTCCGAGTACCTAACATGGCCCAAGTGCCATGCAAAGGTCCGAGTACCTAACATGGCCCGAGAGCCACGTAAATATTCGAGTACCACAAGGCCCGAGAGCCACAAAAAGGTCCGAGTACCTAACAAGGTCCGAGCACCTAACAAAGCCCGATTTAATACAAGGTCAAGAAGGTTCATAACCTTTTCCTTGACTTGCTGGCTTCTAAGACCAATTCATATAAGGTTTAGAAGGCTCATCACCTTCGCCTTGAATTGTCGACTATTAAGCTCGATTCCACCACAAGTGATTGCCGGATGGAATAAACCTAGCTACTACTCATCATGAATCACACATCACAAGCCTAAGTCATGCTTAGCACCACACATTCGATGCGTTCTTCTACAATTATCGATAAAGGCAATTTACACGTTTTCTCTATTTACTTCGACGATCAACAAGCATTTTCTCATTTTACGTCTTACCACAACAAGGACAATCGTCCCGGCAGCTCTGCTACACCTTATCTGGTCAGCAACCATGTGGTTCATTATCTATTAGCAGCCCTGCTGCACATTATCTATTAGCAGCCCTGCTGCTCATTATCTATTGGCAGCCCTGATGCTCATTATCTATTGGCAGCCCTGCTGCTCATTATCTATTGGCAGCCCTGATGCTCATTATCTATTGGCAGCCCTGCTGCTCATTATCTATTGGCAGCCCTGCTGCTCATTATCTATTAGCAGCCTTGCTGCACATTATATATTAGTAGCCCTGCTGCTCATTATCTATTAGCAGCCCTGCTGTACATTTTCTGGATAGTAACCATGCTGCTCATTATCTTGTTAGCAGTCCCGCTGCACATTATCTTGATTTGTGACTCCGACATGTATATTCATAACGACAACTTTTCCCTATTCGCTTTAGTCTGACCTGGCTACCTATTAGCTACCCACATCAGACTGGGGGGAAATCGGTATGGAATAGCTTGTGTAAAGCACTATGGAGGTGGCTATTAAAGCTCCTACAAAGAACACTATGAATACGCTCATTGGTGGCGCTCCACCAAGGTACGACATGAATGTTACGACAATCTTTCCGCATAATCACATCAGCAACTTTACTGCATTATCACGTAACGGCTTCGCTCCACGATCGCTACAGCAGCCTCGCTGTGTGATCATGGCAAGAACTATGTTGTACCAAATTGACCGGATCACAATCTCATAGCGCAAGAAGAGATTACCAAGCCAACCCTGCGTCACCTAGATCCAACTCTATCGCAAGATCTGCTAACATACTACGATTCTTGTCGGCGAGGTTTGGTTGTTCCTCTTATATGTTCGACACACGTCTGTTATATCTAGTCCAATGCGATTGTCAGCAAACCAATCACATGGGACTGGGGGGACTTGATATCGTATGACTTATATAGCTGTATCCAGTCCAATGCGATTGCCAGCAAACCAATCACATCGGACTGGGGGGACTTGATGATATTAGGTCCATCGACTGACCCGAATAGCATGACAGCACGGCTTGACGGCCGCTGGACGACTCTACTTGACAGCACGGCATGGCTGCCAGCCCTGCTCGGCAGCACGGCGTGACAGCCCGCCAGCCAGCCAACAGCTTGGCAGCCTTGCTCGACAGCACTGCTAGCTGGGCCTGAATTGGGCTGGCCCAAGGCCTGACCTAATTGTCCCATATAAATAGAACATGAAGGGAACCCTAGCTCCCTAAGTCATCAGCCTCCACTCTCCACTACCCTCGACACGTTTACAGTACGATGGTTCTCTCCGGCGAGGAGAAACCATCCCATCTCGCATACCGAACTGACTTGATCGTTGGAGCCTGCTCCCAGGGCACACGCCCTGGGACGGTTCTAACGATTATCTTCTCTGATTGTGACTAGGATCCAAGTCGGGAACTCCCTAACGGCACCAACATCAAGACCTTCGATCCAGATCTACTCTCAAGACCCGATGCCAGATCCGATGTTGCATCATCAACCATAATGACGCCGACTCTTTCGGAAAATGAACTGCTATTTCTCCAATCTTGCTAGTCAAAACTAGACCACGTCATCGCCTTGACTACCAAAACTGGGGGGACTTCATAGTGTATCATACGGATACGCACAGCCTCTCACCAGCACGCCAGCGGCACGACTCGCTAGCATTCAGACGGACAGCCAGCCGCCAGAGGCCTGGCTGGACCTCACTCGACTCGATAGTTGCAAATGGCCGATTTCCATGTGTACCAATTCCAGAATGACACATCACCCTGCAACAGTCATCGTGCAATCCGTTAAGCCACGAACGAACTAGGTGGTCCCCGAACCACCACCTGGCCAGACAAATGAGCCAATCACAGTTAATGGCAGACGATCGACCAATAAGGTAAAGATCCGCTACCAACTGACAAGTGGTCCTCACGCAGGTATAACGGTATATGATGATCACGCCCTTGGGGAGATCATCATCACATATCGTCATTGTACTCTCACTCTTTTCATATTCAATCCATACTTTCCGACCACCGTGCTAACTTAACCGTCGGAGCGCCCTCCCGGGACCGCCTCCCAGAGTGCGTCTGACCCCATTTCTCTGTTGTAGTAAGCTCAGGTCCAGGATCCCATCGTTCAGGAGATCATTCCGAGACGAGAGTTCGCATCAATATATATATATATATATATATATATATATATATATATATATATATATATATATATATATATATATATATATATATATATATATATATATATATATATATATATATATATATATATATATATATATATATATATATATATATATATATATATATATACACTATAATTATCTATTGCTCAACTATTGAACAATTACAATTCAGCCCCTATACTTTTAATTAATCCAATTAATCCTAAAATTAATTCAAATTAATTTCTGATTAATTATTAATTAAATAATACTATTTCTAATTAATATATTATCCTCATAATATATTAACAAATTATTTATATTGATTTATTAATCACATATGACAAACCTGGCCAGACAAATGAGCCAATCACAGTTAATGGCAGACGATCGACCAATAAGGTAAAGATCCGCTACCAACTGACAAGTGGTCCTCACGCAGGTATAACGATATATGATGATCACGCCCTTGGGGAGATCATCATCACATATCGTCATTGTACTCTCACTCTTTTCATATTCAATCCATACTTTCCGACCACCGTGCTAACTTAACCGTCGGAGCGCCCTCCCGGGACCGCCTCCCAGAGTGCGTCTGACCCCATTTCTCTGTTGTAGTGAGCTCAGGTCCAGGATCCCATCGTTCAGGAGATCATTCCGAGACGAGAGTTCGCATCAATATATATATATATATATATATATATATATATATATATATATATATATATATATATATATATATATACACTATAATTATCTATTGCTCAACTATTGAACAATTACAATTCAGCCCCTATACTTTTAATTAATCCAATTAATCCCAAAATTAATTCAAATTAATTTCTGATTAATTATTAATTAAATAATACTATTTCTAATTAATATATTATCCTCATAATATATTAACGAATTATTTATATTGATTTATTAATCACATATGACAATGCCTAGGAATATCAAGTATTTTAGTCGTTGTTGAGCCTTATTCTTAGTGAAATTATATCATATATGCTGTGGTATTCTCACTTTTTGTGTCTGTGCTTGTTTGGAAAGAAATGATGTAAACAAGGGCTAAACGCGTACAAAATGGAAGAAGTTTGAAGATAAAGACAAATCAGTCGAATTCACACGAGCGCCGCGGGATTCACAAAGGCGCGACGCGGTGTTGAGGCGGTGGAGAAAATTCAAATAACGAAAAAACAGGGATAAACTCATACGCGCACCGCGGATTTCACTTGTGCGCGGCGCGACCTCTTAATTTTTGCAACTATAAATAGAGGGTTTTAGGACGAAAAATGCAGCAAAGACCTGGCATAGGAACGACTCCCAAGGCTTCTTTGACTCCGAGTTTCATTTTTCAGCAACCATAAATTGGTATTTTTATTTTTTTTCTTTTAATTTCCAATTAGTTTAGTGATTTCGGTAGATTTAGTGAGTGTCTTTGGGTGTGGCAACCATTGGCACTAGGTTTTAGTTTTTGAATTTGATGCTTACTGTTTTGAACCATTGGGATCTGAGTTTTTAATAATAATCATTCGGTTAGTGTTAATTGCTCTGTTTTTGGTATTTTATGCTTTCAAATAGATTTTGGATGTTTTGCTTGGGTTTTATGTTTGGTTTGATCTTTGTTACTTCTGATTTTGAGATATATTTCTGATTTCACTTAGTACTTAGGTTAGTATTGGTGTTGGTTTAGTTGATGCTTGAGTTGGATTTCTTGATTTGTGATTTTGGGATTATTTTGGGTATAAGTCGGAAACTAGATCCTCTGGCTGTAGAAGTGACACTACAGTTGGTAATATGTTGCCTACCTTGACCACGTAACTCCTGTGGATCCACCCTGACTACCATTGTACTAAGTGAGAGTGAGGTTATTTTACTATTTTTGACCACATGACGACCGCTGCGATGTCAAAATTTGGCGCCATTGTCGGGGAGTTGTGAGCTTGAGAGTAGGTGATCTATAGGACTTTTAGCTTCTGATTTTAGGTTTTTGATATTGAGATTTCAGTTGGTTAGAAATTGTTCTTTTGGTTTTGGCGGGCGTGTTGTACTAGTGCATGTGTACCCGTTGGGGTGGGCAGTTATCACCCTTGCGTTTTGACTCGGAGATCGAACGTGCACGTAGGCGTTTAGATACAATGAGTTTTAGTAATGTTAGTAGCAGTTTAGTGAGTGTTGCCCAGGAACCTTCGGGGTGAGGCAACAGGGATGTCATTTAGTCCCCCTGTTTCAGAATTTCAGTTTGGGAGCACGAGTGCTACTGGTGGTGCAGTTTCAGCCCCCGCACCAATACCATCATGCACTTCGCCTTCTGTTCTGCCATTTCAACCACAATCCACAAATCCTTTTACATCTGCTATGTCTTGGGGAGCGCCGACCCGTGATGGCACCCCAGTGACTATGCAGCACACTACCCTTTCTCAACCACAATCACAACCCTTACAACCACCATTAATCATTAAACCACAAGCCACCTTTCCACCCGTACCACAACAACCATATCAACCACAACCTTCCCAGTACCAGTACCAGGAGGTTGAGCAGAGTTATGATGAAGAAGAAGAAGGATGGGTTCCACCGCAGCAACCACCACAGCAACAATGGAACCGAGGTCGGGGACCTCCCCAAAGAGCACCACAGCAACAACCACCACAAGGTCAACAAGGGTACAACAACGATCATCAATATCACGGTAATGTAGTTAGACCTTTTTACTTTGCACAACCGAGAGGGCAGTCGGTTGCGTCTGACAACGCCTAGTGATATCAAGTATTTTAGGCGTTGTTGAGCCCTGTTCTTGATAAAATTATATCAAATATGTCTGGGTATTCTCACTTTTCGTGCCAGGACTTGTTTGGAGAAAAAGGATAGAAACAGGGACTAAAAGTGTACAAAAGGAAAAAGTATGGAAAGAATGAAAAATCAAGAGAACTCGTACGCGCGCCGCGGGAATAAACTATGCGCGACGCGGGCTTAAGGCGGTGGAACACATTTAAATTCCGAAGAAACGGGGAAAGATAAGTACGCGCGCCGCGGATTTCATTTCTGCGCGGCGCGGTTGCGGGAAATTTGCAAGTATAAATAGATGCATTTCCAGCCGAAAACAGAAGCAAAGAACCGGGTGTAAAATTGACCTTGAAGCTCTTTGACTCCAAGATTTCATTTCAGCAAGCTCACAATTGGTATTTTATGATTTTTGATTTAATTTCCTTTTAGTAGCAATTAGTCTTTGTAGCTTAAGTCTTTGGGAGTGACAACCACTGACTTTGAGCACTTAGGTTTCTGTTTTAGAAACATTTGGTTACTGTTTTTGTGTTTGGAATTCAGTTTGGTGAATGAAAAGCATTTGGTTACATTTAATCTTAGCTTTTCGGTGTTTGAATGTTTGTGTTTGGTTTGATTGATTGATTGTGTTTTGGATATTGTTTTGGACCTTGTTAGGACTGTTTTTCTTAGCTGAAATCTGTAGCTAATTAGGTTAGTTTGGTAAGCATTAAACCTTGGATAGTAACTGTTCAATCGGACTTTAACTAGTGGTAGTTTATGCTTTGCTTAGTTTAGCTAGTTTGGATGCCTTTGATTGCTTCTGAGTCAGAGATGTACTTCTGATTTCAGAAAGTGACTAGGTCATTTGGACATAGCTTAGCTTGGCTTGAGTGTTTGAACATTGTCTCATTTGCTAGTGATAGGAAAATAGAAACCAGATCCTCCGACTATAGCTATGACACTATTAGTTGGTAATCTCTCATCTAGTCTAACCACGAAGCTCCTGTGGATCGACCCTGACTACCGCTATACTAGTGAGTGTGTTAGGTTTTCTCTTATTTTTGACCGCACGACGACCTCTGCGCGTGTCAAATTTTGGCGCCGTTGCCGGGGAGCTGTGCGCTTAGATTAGGTGATTTGTAGGATTAGTTTCTGATTTTTGATGTTTGATTTTAGTTTGCTGATTTTTGGTATGTGTACATCCTTATAATAGGGGATTACATGTACCCGGATCAGTATTATGAAGATTATGAAAATCCGGCCGACACCTATTACGAGGATGATTGCTACAATGGATCATCCGATGACAATGGATGGCGGACCGAGGAGTCATCTCAACCTGAAAATTCTGTAACTTGGGCCCAACTTTGGGTATTCATGTATAACAACTACCATGAGTAGAAGGACCAGGCTGAAGCTCTTGAAAAAGTGCAAGCTTCTTTAGATAGGTTAGAGGAAAGTTGGAAATGTTCACCACCTTCGCCAGAACCTGAGGTGAGTGATTTTTATACCAATGATAATGTGTGTGAACTTGCATCACCTGAATATGTGATGGAAGGGCATACACCGTGGGAAAATCAAGAGACCATTGAGGTGGTGGAAACGGTTGTTGAGGAAGAGGTTGTAGGTGACAATGCTACCTTTGACTCAACAGCTTTTGATGTTTTTGAGGGTTTTGAGAATGTTGAGCTGGTGATGAGTAAATCTGTACCATCAACAGACAATTTGGTTGATGAGGATGTTGTGGAGGGGACTGTAAGTGACAGTACAGATCCCAGCCCAACAATTCCCGAATTTGTTGAAATTGTTGATGTCTGTGAGGAAGGGGGTGTAGATGACAATATTACCCCTGACCCTGTAATTTTTGAAAATTTTGAGAAACTTGAAAGTAAGGATCTGGTGATGGGTGACTTTATACCACCATCAGATCAAACCAGTCACTCACTCTTGGTCCCGATCCACCTATTGGACGATGACCAAGATGTTGATGCTGACGAATTGATTTTTGAAAATAATAAACATGATTTTATCACCACTCATGATCCATTCATGAATGGAAAATTAGATGTGATCAATACCATCGATGAGGACATATGGAAGCATCCTGATATGTTGCCTTTCAATCCTAGTCGATTGGAAAATCTTTATTGGCATTGCAAGCCAAAATTGCAACCTGAAGATAGCATGCGAGACACTAGCAAACGAGGTATGGAACATCTACTGGGAGCAGCATTGAGCGCGCTTCATGTCAAGCCTTTGACTTTGAAGAAATGCAGAAGGAAGGATCGAGCTTGGAGGTTCAAAGCTACCTCCAAGCATTCACGGGAGTTAACCAGAAAGCAGCAATCGGGCAGCAACAAAAGAAGCAGCAAGCCATTTGACCCAGGAAAGTTTGAGAAGCAGTGGGTCAACAAAGGGACGGTGGTAACTGAAAATCAGCGAATGAAGAAGGCGTACGATCCACCGTAGCTGTAGGAGGAGCAAAACGTCTGGTTGAAGACGTTAAACTTAGCATTTGTTGGGAGGCAACCCACCGTGTCATAAGTTAGGATATATTTCTTAAAATAAAAATACAAAAATACATCAATCTTTTTGCAGGTACTAGTGATTTGAAATAAGTGTGGGGTCATTTGAGAAATTTTGAAAATTTTGAAATCCGCGCCGCGGGTATTGGAAGTACGCGACGCGGGATCGTAAACCAACCCGATGCGCAGGGGTTGATTTGGTGACACGCGCGACGCGCAAAGAGCAAACCCGCGACGCGGTAAACGATCAATCAGTTTTCTCCTTTATAAGGTAAACCGCGGCTCGTATAACCCACACGCGACTCGGAGCTCTGGTTATTGAAATTTTCTTGCGATTTTTCTTGCTTGTTGTGTTTCTACTACTAAGGTATGCCATTCTAACTATCTATTGCTCGTAAAAACTAGCGATTAGGTAGTTAAATTTAGTGATTTGCCCAAAATAGTTCAAAACTTAGAATCACTAATGCTAGCTTATAGGGTGTTTGTTTTGCCAAATAGAGACCCTAGATGAGCTAGTCGGCACCTAGGCTTCCTTGTGGTGTGATTAGATTGATTTGTAGCAGGTTAAATTGAGATTTTGGATCGGGGTTTGGAAACAGCCGTACGCCGCGCCGCGCCCTTGCTCTTGGGCCGCGCCGCGGTGCGGCTGGGAAGACAAGGACTGATTTTGCAAAAAAAAATTTTTTGTTTTGTGGATAAATTCTCTTTTTGCAGATGATGTTCAGATTAGAGCACGCTTTCCTCCAGTTCCCCGTGGAGCTGGCCAGTTCTGTTGAGTATACCTCGCGGAGGGATGCTTTGAGGAGTCGCCGGGTGCTAGAGGCGACAGTCATTGAGCGATATATTCTGAGAGACGCAGGGCTTTGGGGTGCGATCGAGCCGTTCTTACATCGCACCTGGACCCACGAGGAGGCGTCATTCACGTGCAGAGGTTGGGACCGGATCATGGCCATTGACGAGGATGTGGTCTACACGGAGCTTCTCCTGGAGTTCCTGTCTACAGTTCATTTCGCTCCCAGGGCGGGAGACCCGCGTTCCAGGCTCGTACGCTTTCGTTTGGGAGGTGAGCACAGGGAGTGCAACCTCGGGGAGTTTGGGAGGCGCACAGGCATCTACACTGCCGCGGATATCCAGCACCGTTATTTCACCCGGTTCTTCGGGTCCTGCATTCAGGGGGAGCCGGACAGGGCTCCCAATATGGAGGTTTGGGCACCACTGTCCAACGTCAGGTACAAGGCAGGGACCTCGAGGGAGAGCCACCTACGCGATCCACTCCACCGCCTCATGCACCGGATCGTCTCCACCTCCATCATGCAGCAGGAGGGAGGCGAGAAGGTGTCGGGGGACGACGTGACATTTCTGTGGGTTCTCCTCGACCAGTCCCGATTCCTCCATCTCCCCTTCGCCCTTGCGACCGCTCTCTCCACCCACTCTACCGGCGCCTCCACCAGCAGCCCACTAGCCAGGGGGTATTTCATTACCCGCCTGGCCCGTTCTTATGGCATTCTTACTGCCCCCGTGGCAGCCTCTTTGACTGCTTTATCTCCATCGCGTACTACAGCGCGCACGTTGGAGAGGATGCGGTTCATTGAGCTGCAGCGCCCGGGGCCCCGATTGAGCCTCCTGAGGCACCCCAGCCCGCGTATGCCCTGCCTGGCAGGAGACGCAGGAGGCCAGAAGGGGTAACTCTTTCTCCCTTGTTTTGAAATAATTTTTGTACTACGGGGACGTTGTACGATTTGAAGTGTGGGGTGTGGACGGTCAAAAGAGAATTTTTGAAATTTTTGCAGAAATGATCAATTTTTCAAATTTTTAGCAAACTTTTTCAAAATTTTTAATAAATTGCAATTTTGAAATGAATAGTTTATGATTGTGATAGCATTAGTATTTTTTCAAGAAATACTGTTTATTTGTGATCATGCTATTAGTTAGTCAAATAAGTTGAGTTTTATGAGTTAGAAGATTGAGCTGTTTTAGGATTGGAATTTAGGAAGGAAAAGTCAATCTGTGGCCTTTGTTGTTCGAGCCGGTAGGTCTAAAATGGGTGTGCCTTATGCACCTTATCACCTAAGATCGTCTGGTCTGGGATGGTATTTCTGAAAGCTCGCTACACGGACAACATCGAAAGTCATGGACAATTCCTTAATGGCCTTTAGAATCTGAATGAGTAAGTACACTTCATTGTGGACAGAAAGTTTGTAATCAAGGGTTCTCTAGAAAGCCATGAATTCCAAAGAACAAGTCAATTATGTTTTTGCGAACTATTCCACTCTAACTCAAAGAGCAATAAACTTTGAAACTGAACACAGTCAGAAATTGTTTGATTCTCTATTATAATTTATTAAAAACTCTCTTGCTTGGGGACAAGCAAGGCACAAGTGTGGGGTGTTTGACAACGCCTAGTGATATCAAGTATTTTAGGCGTTGTTGAGCCCTGTTCTTGATAAAATTATATCAAACATGTCTGGGTATTCTCACTTTTCGTGCCAGGACTTGTTTGGAGAAAAAGGATAGAAACAGGGACTAAAAGTGTACAAAAGGAAAAAGTATGGAAAGAATGAAAAATCAAGAGAACTCGTACGCGCGCCGCGGGAATAAACTATACGCGACGCGGGCTTAAGGCGGTGGAACACATTTAAATTCCGAAGAAACGGGGAAAGATAAGTACGCGCGCCGCGGATTTCATTTCTGCACGGCGCGGTTGCGGTAAATTTGCAAGTATAAATAGATGCATTTCCAGCCGAAAACAGAAGCAAAGAACCGGGTGTAAAATCGACCTTGAAGCTCTTTGACTCCAGGATTTCATTTCAGCAAGCTCACAATTGGTATTTTATGATTTTTGATTTAATTTCCTTTTAGTAGCAATTAGTCTTTGTAGCTTAAGTCTTTGGGAGTGACAACCACTGACTTTGAGCACTTAGGTTTCTGTTTTAGAAACATTTGGTTACTGTTTTTGTGTTTGGAATTCAGTTTGGTGAATAAAAGGCATTTGGTTACATTTAATCTTAGCTTTTCGGTGTTTGAATGTTTGTGTTTGGTTTGTTTGATTGATTGTGTTTTGGATATTGTTTTGGACCTTGTTAGGACTGTTTTTCTTAGCTGAAATCAGTAGCTAATTAGGTTAGTTTGGTAAGCATTAAACCTTGGCTAGTAACTGTTCAATCGGACTTTAACTAGTGGTAGTTTATGCTTTGCTTGGTTTAGCTAGTTTGGATGCCTTTGATTGCTTCTGAGTCAGAGATGTACTTCTGATTTCAGAAAGTGACTAGGTCATTTGGACATAGCTTAGCTTGGCTTGAGTGTTTGAACATTGTCTCATTTGCTAGTGATAGGAAAATAGAAACCAGATCCTCCGACTATAGCTGTGACACTATTAGTTGGTAATCTCTCATCTAGTCTAACCACGAAGCTCCTGTGGATCGACCCTGACTACCGCTATACTAGTGAGTGTGTTAGGTTTTCGCTTATTTTTGACCGCACGACGACCTCTGCGCGTGTCAGCGTCACACTTCCAGCCACGGGAGTACGATGACTCATCGCCCATTTATATTCCTGATGATATAGATTCTCAAGTAGAAATTAGACCCCAACTCTTAGGAATATTGCCTGAATTTAGGGGATATAAACAGGATGATCCATACAATCACTTGTATGAGTTCATGGCGATAGCAAACACTAACACCCCTAGGAACACGAATAAGAATATTTTTAGGTTAAGGTTGTTCCCATTCACTTTGAAAGACAAGGCCAAGTATTGGTTCACGTCTCTTCAAGCCAATAGTATCACTACTTGGGACCAGCTTAAAGCTAAATTCTTGCAAGAATTCTATCCGACAAGTAAGACGACGGAGATTAGGAGGGCCATCCAGAATTTTCAACAAAAGCCTGGAGAAGCTTTTCACGAGGCTTTGGATCGTCTGAAGGAGTTGATGAGGTCGTGCCCTCATCACGATATTCCGAAGTGGCAGTTGGTCAGGCATTTCTTCGAAGGGGCGAGTGAGACAAATCAGGCAATGATCAACGCGTCGTCCAGTGGCACTATCATGATGATGGATCCTGATGAGGCTTGGCAATTCTTGGAGCAGTTGAGCAATGGATCCAAGGCGAATTTCTCTACTAGGAAGACGGTAGATACAGCTGCAGCAGTGGGAGCTGATGCAAACTGGAGGAAAGAGGTCAAAAAGGAAATAAGCGAGCTGAACAAAAAGTTTGATAGACTGATATCTACTTTACAGAACAGACCTCAGACCCCACAACAGTGCAAGAGGCAAATCAGGTCTATGCTCAGGGTCAGGGTCAAGGCCAATACAATAATCGACGACCTTGTAGACCATATAACCAAGGCCAGCAGAATTTCAACAATCAAAGGCGGAACAATTATCAGGGCCAATCATCTAATCAGCCTAGGCAGTATCAACCTGCAAACAACAATGGCAATGCAAGCGGGAGCGGTAACAACAACAACAGGGGGCCCAATAATTCCAACAATGCCCTAGAAACTCAGGAATATTTGACCGCAAAGATGTATGAGATGTTCAACACCACGCAGCAGCAGTCTCAGACTAATGCAAAAGCCATAGCCAACATGGAAAGACAGATCACTCAGATGACTGAGGATCAACGAAAAAGAGATAGTGGCAAACTTCCGAGTACCACGGAAATCAACCCGAACCACACTCAGCGAGCAGGAAATGAGCATGTCAATGCTGTCGATTCAGAATGGAGGAAGGTGACCATGGAAGATTTGCTAGGTCATGAAAGTGGAATTGAGGGACCAGATAGAGAAAAGGAAGTTAAGGATGAAAGTGAAAGCAAGGAAAAGGTTGATGTTGAAGTCGAAAAGGTTGAAGTTGAAAAGGAGGAAAAGGAAATTCCAATTGAGAAGGAACCTCAACCAAAGAAGAACAAGGATGTCCAAGAAGAAAAACAACCAATAGTAGCTGGGATTAAACAAAGGAAGAAGGGTAAGAAGGAAAAGAAAAAACAAGAGGTTAAGTCAACCCTTGTGGGATGAGCTTAAGAACGCTCCTGAGGATACAAGAATTCTTCAGGAAATGTGTGAGAAAAATGGAAAAAGCAAGACTCCCACACCAGACACTGTGAGATTGGCAATCAAGGCTAGTGAAGCATTGCTGGGAACGCTACCCAAAAAGGAGAGGGATCCTGGATCGCCACTGATTACTACCACGGTAGGAGATGTGGTCATTAGGAACACCTTGCTGGACTTGGGGGCAAGTGTGAATGTGTTACCGGGATACTTGTATGATAAATACAAGAATGAGGAGTTAGAGCCGGCAAAGACAGTACTACAGCTGGCTGATCAGTCAACCAAAGTATCCCGAGGTAAATTGACCAATGTCATAGTGAAGGTTGGGGATTTCTTCTACCCAGTAGACTTCTTAGTTATGGAATACGAGAGTCTGGAGGACGCGCCCGCGCTCATACTAGGACGTCTATTTCTGGCTACAGCTGGTGCCGTTATCGATTGCAAAACAGGAGACTTGGATATCTTCTTTGGGTCGAGGAAAAGAAGGTTAAATATGTTTGGAAGTCCCATATCTCTACCTCAAGGGTATGATGACAAGTATTGGAGCAGCAATATGCTGATGGAACCATGGATTAGGGACAAAGGCAAAATATGGACCAGAACAGGAGAAGGATGAAACGAAGAAGTTTTGAAGGAAACGAAGGAGCATCCGTTGTCCACCATTGACAAGGAGCAGCTGCTGGACATGATGGAAATGTTGGAGACAAGGCATCAGCAATATGAGAAGGATGCAAGGGACAGAGAAGCAAAGGTCTTTCAACTTCTGGAAGCGCAACAGCAAGGGATTAGCCAAGTTAGTGACAGGATGACTCAACTCACTTCATTGCTGTCAATGATGGTCCACAATTTCGCACCAGATCACAAGATGATGCCACCAGGAATTCAAGAAGAGTAGGAGCAGGAATAATACGTCTGGCTGAAGACGTTAAACTTAGCGCTTGTTGGGAGGCAACCCATCTTTCATAGGTTAGGTGCTGTATTTCTTAGGAGTAATTAGGAAGATTGTATCATCGTCATTGCAGGTGTTATTGGTCCAAGGCAAGTGTGGGTTGTTATGGAGAAAATTGAAATTTTTGAAGACCGTGCCGCGGTCAGGCGATTTGCGCGCCGCAGGATCGTAAACCAACCCGATGCGTAGGGGTTGATTTGGGAACACGCGCGTCGCGGTTTGCTCATATCCGCACCGTGAGAATTGATCGGTCAGTTTCCTTCGTTAAAAAGGTACGTCGCGTCACTATTCACACACAACCCACGCCGTAGAGCTCCGATCATCAGAACATTTTCTCGTATTTTTCTTGCTCATTTCATTACCGCTATCGAGGTACATCATTCTAACTAGTTTTTACTTGTTAGAACTATCGATTAGGCAGCAAAATTGGTTGATTTCCCCAAAAACTCAAAAACTTAGAAATCGGCAATGCTGACTCGTAGGGTGTTCATTTTGCCAAATAATGACCCCAGATGAGTTAGTCGGTGCTTAGGCTACCTTGTAGTGCATTTTGATTGAGTTTAAACAGGTTAAATCGCGATTTTTGGGTTGGAATTCGAGACAGCGGCTCGCCGCGCCGCGCCGTGCTGCACCCAGGTTCTTGGGCCGCGTCGCGGTGCGGTGGGGAAGATGAGGACTAAAATTGAAAATTTTTTTGTTGCGATTTTTTTTTGTGTAGATGTCTTTCAGACTTGACCACCCTTTTCTCCAGTTCCCCGAGGGACCGGAGAGCTCTGTCGAGTATGCGGCGAGGAGGGATGCGCTTACTGGTCGCCGGGTTCTCGAGGCGACGATTATTGATCGAGATATTTTGAGGGACGTCGGGCTTTGGGCTGAGATTGAGCCGTTTCATGACCGCAGTTGGGTCGATGGGGATGATTCATTCACATGTCGTGGCTAGGACAGGCTTATGGCCAACCAGGACGACACCGTGTATACCGAGCTTCTTCTGGAGTTCCTGTCCACGGTCCGTTTTACACCGGGTTTGACGGAGGCCAGGTCCAGGCTGGTCTGATTTCGATTGGGGGGAGCTGACAACGCCTAGTGATATCAAGTATTTTAGGCGTTGTTGAGCCCTGTTCTTGATAAAATTATATCAAATATGTCTGGGTATTCTCACTTTTCGTGCCAGGACTTGTTTGGAGAAAAAGAATAGAAACAGGGACTAAAAGCGTGCAAAAGGAAGAAGTTGGGAAGGAATGGAAAATCAAGAGAACTCGTACGCGCGCCACGGAAACATTATCTGCGCGACGCGGGCTTAAGGCGGTGGAACACATTCAAATGCCGAAGAATCGGGAAGAGATCAGTACGCGCGCCACGTATTTCACTTCTGCGCGGCGCGGTTGCGGGAAATTTGCAAGTATAAATAGATGCATTTCCAGCCGAAAACCCTAGCAAAGACCGGGTGTAAAATCGACCTTGAAGCTCTTTGACTCCAGGATTTCATTTCAGCAAGCTCACAATTGGTATTTTATGTTTTTGGATTTAATTTCCTTTTAGTAGCAATTAGTTTTTGTAGCTAAAGTCTTTGGGAGTGACAACCACTGACTTTGAGCACTTAGGTTTCTGATTTTGAAACATTTGGTTACTGTTTTTGTGATTGGAATTCGGATTTAGTGAATGAGAAGCATTTGGTTACATTTAATCTTAGCTTTTCGGTGTTTTGATGATTGTGTTTGGTTTTGATTGATTGGTTGTGTTTAAATTGTATTTTGGACCTTGTTGGGACTGTTTTCCTTAGCTGAAATCAGTAGCTAATTAGGTTAGGTTGTAAGCATTAAACCTTGGCTAGTAACTGTTCAGTAGAACTGTAGTTAGTGGCTAGTTTATGCTTTGCTTGGTTTTTCATTAAATCTTGACACGCCTAGGTCGTCGTGCGGTTAAAAATAAGAGAATTACCTAACACACACTAGAACAGTGGTAGTTAGGGTCGATCCGCTGGAGCTTCGTGGTTAGGCTAGATGAGAGATTACCAACTAATAGTGTCACAGCTATAGTCGGAGGATCTGGTTTCCATCTTCCTAATCACTAATACCAGAAAGCAATGATCAAACACACTCAAGCCAAGCTAAGCTATGCTCAAATGAACCTAGTCACTTTCTGAAATCAGAAGTACATCTCTAAATCTGAAGCAATCAAAGGCACCCAAACTAGCAAAACCAAGCAAAGCATAAACTAGCCACTAACTACATTTCCACTGAACAGTTACTAGCCAAGGTTTAATGCTTACAACCTAACCTAATTAGCTACTGATTTCAGCTAAGGAAAACAGTCCCAACAAGGTCCAAAATACAATTCAAACAAAACCAATCAATCAAAACCAAACACAATCATCAAAACACCGAAAAGCTAAGATTAAATGTAACCAAATGCTTCTCATTCACTAAATCCGAATTCCAATCACAAAAACAGTAACCAAATGTTTCAAAATCAAAAACCTAAGTGCTCAAAGTCAGTGGTTGTCACTCCCAAAGACTTTAGCTATAAAAACTAATTGCTACTAAAAGGAAATTAAATCCAAAAACATAAAATACCAATTGTGAGCTTGCTGAAATGAAATCCTGGAGTCAAAGAGCTTCAAGGTCGATTTTTCACCCGGTCTTTGCTAGGGTTTTCGGCTGGAAATGCATCTATTTATACTTGCAAATTTCCCGCAACCGCGCCGCGCAGAAGTGAAATCCGCGGCGCGCGTACTGATCTCTTCCCGATTCTTCGGCATTTGAATGTGTTCCACCGCCTTAAGCCCGCGTCGCGCAGATAATGTTTCCGCGGCGCGCGTACGAGTTCTCTTGATTTTCCATTCCTTCCCAACTTCTTCCTTTTGCACGCTTTTAGTCCCTGTTTCTATTCTTTTTCTCCAAACAAGTCCTGGCACGAAAAGTGAGAATACCCAGACATATTTGATATAATTTTATCAAGAACAGGGCTCAACAACGCCTAAAATACTTGATATCACTAGGCGTTGTCAAACACCCCACACTTGTGCCTTGCTTGTCCCCAAGCAAGAGAGTTTTTAACAAATTATAATAAGGAATCAAACAATTTCTGACTGTGTTCAGTTTCAAAGTTTATTGCTCTTTTGAGTTAGAGTGGAATAGTTTGCGAAAACATAATTGAGTTGTTCTTTGGAATTCATGGCTTTCTAGAGAACCCTTGATTACAAACTTTCTGTCCACAATGAAGTGTACTTACTCATTCAGATTCTAAAGGCCATTAAGGAATTGTCCATGACTTTCGATGTTGTCCGTGTAGCGAGCTTTCAGAAATACCATCCCAGACCAGACGATCTTAGGTGATAAGGTGCATAAGGCCCACCCATTTTAGACCTACCGGCTCGAACAACAAAGGCCACCGATTGACTTTTCCTTCCTAAATTCCAATCCTAAAACAGCTCAATCTTCTAAACTCATAAAACTCAACTTATTTGACTAACTAATAGCATGATCACAAATAAACAGTATTTCTTGAAAAATACTAATGCTATCACAATCACAAACCATTCATTTCAAAATTGCAATTCATTAAAAATTTTGAAAAATATTGCTAAAATTTGAAAAATTCATCATTTCTGCAAAAATTTCAAAAAAAATCTCTTTCGACCGTCCACACCCCACACTTAAAACCGTACAACGTCCCCGTTGTACAAAATTTATTTCAAAACAAGGGAGAAAGAGTTACCCCTTTTGGACGATAGACGGTGCTCAATATCACAGGTATAATTGCGTACAAATGGATCCTTGATTTCGTATTCTGGAGTTGTAGCGCTACAGTGAACACGCCGGTTGTCGAGACAAGTGGAGGGGGCACGGTGACCCCACACTTGTCTGAGACAACTCCTTCTCAAATTGGTATAACATGCATAACTTAACAAACACATTAAAAACACACATGACAGAAATAAAATATAAACACAAAATATACAGAAAGATGTGTATGTGTTGCGGATGACCGCGGCGCATAATTGAAGGATGCGCGTCGCGGTAATTTCGTGAGATTAAAACAGCATCAAATGAGAAACGACCACGTCGCGCGATATATGGACGCCGCGGCGCGGTAATTTCAGCAGATTTATCCAAATTTCAAATCTCACAAGAAACAATTCAACACACCAAAACCATTGTTTTATTATTAATATCTAATGCCTGCATGAGGCTTATTGTTGACAACGCCTAGTGATATTAAGTATTTTAGGCGTTGTTGAGCCATGTTCTTGATAAAATTATATCAAATATGTCTGGGTATTCTCACTTTTCGTGCCAGGACTTGTCTGGAGAAAAAGAGTAAAAACAGGGACTAAAGGTGTACAAAAGGAAAAAGTATGGAAAGAATGGAAAATCAAGAGAAGTCGTACGCGCGCCGCGGATGTTAACGATGCGCGACGCGGCTTAAGGCGGTGGAACACATTTAAATTCTGAAGAAACGGGGAAAGATAAGTACGCGCGCCGCGGATTTCACTTCTGCGCGGCGCGGTTGCGGGAAATTTGCAAGTATAAATAGATGCATTTCCAGCCGAAAACCCAAGCAAAGAACCGGGTGTAAACATCGACCTAGAAGCTCTTTGACTCCAGGATTCCATTTCAGCAAGCTCATAATTGGTATTTTATGTTTTTGACTTCAATTTCATTTTGGTAGAAAGTAGTTTTGTAGCTAAAGTCTTTGGGAGTGACAACCACTGACTTTGAGCAATTAGGTTTCTGTTTTAGAAACATTTGGTTACTGCTTTTTGTATTTGGAATTCCTTTTGGTGAATGAAAAGCAGTTGGTTACTTTTAATCTTAGCTTTTCGGTGTTTTGAGTATATGTGTTTGGTTTGTTTGATTGATTGTGTTTTTGAATATTGTTTCGGACCTTGTTAGGACTATTTTTCTTAGCTGAAATCAGTAGCTAATTAGGTTGTTTGGTAAGCATTAAACCTTGGCTAGTAACTGTTCAATAGGACTTTAACTAGTGGTAGTTTATGCTTTGCTTGGTTTGGCTAGTTTGGATGCCTTTGATTGCTTCTGAGTCAGAGATGTACTTCTGATTTCAGAAAGTGACTAGGTCATTTGGACATAGCTTAGCTTGGCTTGAGTATTTGAGCATTGTCTCATTTGTTAGTGATAGGAAAATAGAAACCAGATCCTCCGACTATAGCTGTGACACTATTAGTTGGTAATCTCTCATCTAGTCTAACCACGAAGCTCCTGTGGATCGACCCTGACTACCGCTATACTAGTGTGTGTTAGGTATTTCTTTTATTTTTGACCGCACGACGACCGCTGCGTTGTCAAATTTTGGCGCCGTTGCCGGGGAGCTGTGCGCTTAGATTAGGTGATTTGTAGGACTTAGTTTCTGATTTTTTATGTTGATTTTAGTTTGCTGGTTTTTGGTATGTGTACATCCTTATAATGGGTGATTACATGTACCCAGATCAGTATGATTATTATGAAAATCCGGCCGACACCTATTACGAGGATGGTTGCTACAATGTATCACCCGATGACAATGGATGGCGGACTGAGGAGTCATCTCAGCCTGAGAATTCTGTAACTTGGGCCCAACTTTGGGTATTCATGTATAACAACTACCATGAGCAGAAGGATCAGGCTGAAGCTCTTGAAAAATTGCAAGCTTCTTTAGATAAGATGGAGGAAAATTGGAAATGTTCACCACCTTCGCCAGAACCGGAGGTGGGTGATTTTTATACCAATGATAATGTGTGTGAACTTGCATCACCTGAATATGTGATGGAAGGGCATACACCGTGGGAAAATCAAGAGACCATTGAGATGGTCGAAACGGTTGTTGAGGAAGAGGTTGTAGGTGACAATGCTACCTTTGACTCAACAGCTTTTGATGTTTTTGAGGGTTTTGAGAATGTTGAGCTGGTGATGAGTGAATCTGTACCATCAACAGACAATTTGGTTGATGAGGATGTTGTGGAGGGGACTGTAAGTGACAGTACAGATCCCAGCCCAACAATTCCCGAATTTGTTGAAATTGTTGATGTTTTTGAGGAAGGGGGGTGTAGATGACAATATTACCCCCGACCCTGTAATTTTTGAAAATTTTGAAAAATTTGAAAGCAAGGATCTGATGATGGGTGACTTTGTACCACCATCAGATCAAACCAGTCGCTCACTCTTGGTTCCGATCCACCTGTTGGACGATGACCAAGAAGTTGATGCTGACAAATTGATATTTGAAAATAAAAAACATGATTTTATCACCACTCATGATCCATTCATGAATGGAAAATTAGATGTGATAAACACAATCGATGAGGACATATGGAAGCATCCTGATATGTTGCCTTTCAATCCTAGTTGATTGGAAAATCTTTACTGGCATTGCAAGCCAAAATTGCAAACTGAAGATGGCACGTGGTACACTGGCAAGATGAAATCTACAAAACAACTACTGGGAGCAGCACTAGGCGCGCTTCAGGTCAAGCCAGTGATTTTGAAGATATATAGAAGGAAGGATCGAGCTTGGAGGTTCAAAGCTACCTCCAAGCATTCACGGGAGCTAACCAGAAAGAAACAACCGGGCAGCAGCAGGAAAACTAGCAAGCCATTCGACCCAGGAAAGTTTGAGGAGCAGTGGGTTTATGAAGGGACAGTGGTGATTGGAAAGCAGCGAAGGAAGAAGGCATACGATCTACCGTAGCTGTAGAAGGAATAACACGTCTGGCTGAAGACGTTAAACTTAGCGCTTGTTGGGAGGCAACCCATCGTGTCATAAGTTAGGATATATTTCTTAAAATAAAATACAAAAAAAATATATACATCAATTTTTTTGCAGGTACTTGTGGTGTGAAATAAGTGTGGGGTCAACTGAGAAGTTTTGAAAATTTTTGAAGTCCGCGCCGTGGAGTTTTGTATTGCACGACGCGGGGTCGGAACTCAACCCGATGCGCAGGGGTTGAGTTGGCGACACGCGCGCCGCGGAACAGGGGAATGCGCGCCGCGGGAAATGATCAAACGGTTTTCCCTTTATACGGTGAGCCGCGGCTCACAACTCAAATCACACGACTCGGAGCTCTGGTGATCAAAAATTTCTTGCAATTTTTCTTGCTTATTGTGTTTCTACTGCCAAGGTATGCCATTTTAACTACTTATTAGCTGTTTAAACTAGTTATTAGGTAGTTAATTTTAGGGTTTTATTCAAAAAGTTCAAAAACTTAGAATCACTAATGCTAGCTTATAGGGTGTTTGTTTTGCCAAATGAAGACCTTAGATGAGCTAGTCGGCACTTAGGCTACCTTGTGGTATGATTATAATGAGTATTAGCAGGTTAAATTGTGAAATGGGATCGGGGTTTTGGAAACAGCCGCACGCCGCGCCGCGCCCTCGCTCTTGGGCCGCGCCGCGGTGCGGCTGGGAAGACAAGGACTGATTTTGCAAAATTTTTGTTTTGTTGCTATATTTTCTTTTGCAGATGATGTTCAGATTGGACCACCCCTTCCTCCAGTTCCCAGCAGAGCGTGATAGTTCAGTGGAGTACATCTCGCGGAGAGATGCATTGACTCACCGCCGGGTCCTTGAGGCAACAGTCATTGATCGAGACATTCTGAGAGACGCAGGGCTCTGGGGTGTGATTGAGCCATTTTTACATCGCACCTGGACCCACGAGGAGGCGTCATTCACGTGCAGAGGTTGGGACCGGATTATGGCCACTGACGAGGATGTGGTCTACACAGAGCTTCTCTTGGAGTTCATATCCACTGTCCAGTTCGCACCTCGGGCAGGGGACCCACGCTTCAGGATGGTACGTTTTCGCTTGGGAGGTGTGCACCGGGAGTGCAACCTCCGAGACTTCGGGAGGCGCGCAGGCATCTACACTCCAGAGGACCTCCAGCAGCGTTTCTTCACCCGGTTCTTTGGGTCGTGCATTCAGGGGGAGCCGGAGCGCCCTCCCAACATGGAGGTTTGGGCACCACTGTCCAACGTCAGGTACGAGGCGGGGACCTCGAGGGAGAGCCACCTACGCGATCCACTCCATCGCCTCATGCACCGGATTGTCTCCACCTCCATCATGCAGCGGGAGGGAGGCGAGAAGGTGTCTGGGGACGATATGACATTTTTGTGGTTTCTCCTTGACCCATCCCGATTCCTCCACCTCCCTTTCGCCCTCGCGACCGCTCTCTCCACTCACTCTACTGGCGCCTCCTCCAGTAGCCCACTAGCCAGGGGGTATTTCATTACCCGTCTGGCCCGCTCAGTTGGTATTCTCACTGCCCCCATAGCAGCTTCCTTGACCGCTCTGCCTCCATCGCGCACTACAGCACGCACCCTGGTGAGGATGCGGCTCATTGAGCTGCAGCGCCCGGGGCAGTACATTCGGGCACCGACCGAGCCTCCTGAGGCACCTCAGCCCGCGTATGCCCAGCCCGGCAGGAGACGCCGGAGACCAGAGCCGGCACAGCCGCAGACGGAGCAGGTCGATCCATCAGCCCTCCGCCGATTGGATGCCAGAGTCACGCGGATTGAGGGTCAGCTCACGTTAGTCTTGGACCAGCTCGAGTGGATCGGGGAGATACTTATTCAGACCGCATCGGCCCAGGGCAAACACCCTCGACCATTCCCAGCCAGGTCCCACGATCATGAGGCCGGACCCTCCAGGCCGCCTGGTAGTGATTGATGTACCTTTTTCTCTTTTCTCTTTTTATTTTTATATTTTTTGGGATATATGTATAAACTTATGACACATCTTTCTGTATATTTTTCCGTTTATATTTCTGTCATGTGTGTTTTAATTTTTTTGTTAAGTGATGCATGATATACCAATCTGAGAGGGAGTTGTCTCAGACAAGTGTGGGGTCACCGTGCCCCCTCCACTTGTCTCGACCACCGGCGTGTTCACTGTAGCGCTACAACTCCAGAATACGAACTCAAGAATCCATTTGTACGCATTATACCTGTGATATTGAGCACCAAGCAGTTCATCAAGGGGTAACTCTTTCTCCCTTGCTTTGAAATAATTTTTGTACAACGGGGACGTTGTACGGTTTTAAGTGTGGGGTGTGGACGGTCAAAAGAGAATTTTTGAAATTTTTTGCAGAAATGATCGATTTTTCAAAATTTTAGCAAACTTTTTCAAAATTTTTAATAAATTGCAATTTTGAAATGAATGGTTTATGATTGTGATAGCATTAGTATTTTTCAATAAATACTGTTTAGTTGTGATCATGCTATTAGTTAGTCAAATAAGTTGAGTTTTACGAGTTTAGAAGATTGAGCTGTTTTAGGATTGGAATTTAGGAAGGAAAAGTCAGTCAGTGGACTTTGTTGTTCGAGCCGGTAGGTCTAAAATGGGTGGGCTTTATGCACCTTATCACCTAAGATCGTCTGGTTTGGGATGATATTTCTGAAAGCTCGCTACACGGACAACATCGAAAGTCATGGACAATTCCTTAATGGCCTTTAGAATCTGAATGAGTAAGTACACTTCATTGTGGACAGAAAGTTTGTAATCAAGGGTTCTCTAGAAAGCCATGAATTCCAAAAGAACAATTCAATTATGTTTTTGCGAACTATTCCACTCTAACTCAAAGAGCAATAAACTTTGAAACTAAACACAGTCAAAAATTGTTTGATTCTCTATTATAATTTGTTAAAAACTCTCTTGCTTGGGGACAAGCAAGGCACAAGTGTGGGGTGTTTGACAAGGCCTAGTGATATTAAGTATTTTAGGCGTTGTTGAGCCCTGTTCTTGATAAAATTATATCAAATATGTCTGGGTATTCTCACTTTTCGTGCCAGGACTTGTCTGGAGAAAAAGAGTAAAAACAGGGACTAAAGGTGTACAAAAGGAAAAAGTATGGAAAGAATGGAAAATCAAGAGAAGTCGTACGCGCGCCGCGGATGTTAACGATGCACGACGCGGGCTTAAGGCGGTGGAACACATTTAAATTCCGAAGAAACGGGGAAAGATAAGTACGTGCGCCGCGGATTTCACTTCTGCGCGGCGCGGTTGCGGGAAATTTGCAAGTATAAATAGATGCATTTCCAGCCGAAAACCCTAGCAAAGAACCGGGTGTAAACATCGACCTAGAGGCTCTTTGACTCCAGGATTCCATTTCAGCAAGCTCATAATTGGTATTTTATGTTTTTGACTTCAATTTCATTTTGGTAGAAAGTAGTTTTGTAGCTAAAGTCTTTGGGAGTGACAACCACTGACTTTGAGCAATTAGGTTTCTGTTTTAGAAACATTTGGTTACTGATTTTTGTATTTGGAATTCCTTTTGGTGAATGAAAAGCAGTTGGTTACTTTTAATCTTAGCTTTTCGGTGTTTTGAGTATATGTGTTTGGTTTGTTTGATTGATTGTGTTTTTGAATATTGTTTTGGACCTTGTTAGGACTGTTTTTCTTAGCTGAAATCAGTAGCTAATTAGGTTGTTTGGTAAGCATTAAACCTTGGCTAGTAACTGTTCAATAGGACTTTAACTAGTGGTAGTTTATGCTTTGCTTGGTTTGGCTAGTTTGGATGCCTTTGATTGCTTCTGAGTCAGAGATGTACTTCTGATTTCAGAAAGTGACTAGGTCATTTGGACATAGCTTAGCTTGGCTTGAGTATTTGAGCATTGTCTCATTTGTTCGTGATAGGAAAATAGAAACCAGATCCTCCGACTATAGCTGTGACACTATTAGTTGGTAATCTCTCATATAGTCTAACCACGAAGCTCCTGTGGATCGACCCTGACTACCGCTATACTAGTGTGTGTTAGGTATTTCTTTTATTTTTGACCGCACGATGACCGCTGCGTTGTCAATTGTCCTAACTAACTTTCTAAAAACAAATCTTTAAACTAATTCTAATAAAATGAAAATCAAAAATGTACTAAAAAGAAATCAAAATAATTACATCCATCCTTTTCAATTATGCGCAGTGTCAGCATAATCATCTTCATCTTCTTCAGGGTCCTCCTCCATGGGTTCCTCCTCTTCTTCTCTGATAGTCGGCTGGGGTCTTGGCGGAACACACCTATGCTTTGCCATGAGGGCGATCATGCAGTCCGCTAACCACAAGAGCTGCGTCTGTGTACTCTCTGTTCGTCTATTAACCTCCTGTGCTACAGCCGACTGTAACTGGTGTTCCCTCGTATGAACCTGCAAAGCCTTTTTAACATCCTTCACTTCGTCGGCCAAGTACCGTGACTCCATGGTGGCCGGGGAAAGTCCTCGGGGTGGATGAATAGTCACCTGTGGTCGCTTTTTGGAAGTGGATGGCTCGATCTTCAGCACCGGGAATGGGGATCGCTCAGTTGCGGTGACCCCTTCGTCGACATAAATCACGTCTCGGGAAATGGTAATCGGCGGGGTGAAGGGAACTGGCTAAACAACTGTCAGCCCACGGGTAGTGTACTCAGATAGCAACCCATAGGATCGGGCTAGATTCATCACATAATGTCCCCCGCCGAGGGCAATTTGCTTCAGTGGCTCATCTGTGATCTGTTTGAAGTAATCGGCCACGAAGTATGGCATGTTGCATGTCTGAAGCATCCGTGTCAGACACCACATAAGATGTAACTCAAGTGGTAACACCCGATCCTCGTCCGCACGAGGCCAGACCATGGTTGATATCAACCGATGTAGCATGCGATGCGATGGTAGATGCATCAGCCCCTCGCGTACGATATTCTCATGATACCGCGTGGATGATATGGTGCTCCAGTAGTCAGCAGGAGAGAATGAGTCATCGGCATCATAGTTAGCCCGTCGATGGAAGGTGTCGAACTCTGGTGCCTCTAATTCTTCCTCAGTGTATAACCCGATGCGATAGCCAAATTCCCGTAAGCTGCAGCTTCGGTTGTGATTACCCAACCGGAACTGCACCATCTCTTCCATATCCATTCCCAGCGGCTGACGATCAAATTGGTAGCTTGCAAGAATACCTCCCGGTAAATGGGCCCTTCCATGTGAACAATGTTGTCAATGGCTCGACAAGTGTAAGTAAGCTCGCCTTTGTCGTACCCCCTTGAACCAACCAGTATTGCAAATGTTCCATAATCCCTGATTCCTCGGTCAACTGTCAGTTGACCGGCCGGGCGGGGAGGATTCGTTTTTGTTGTTGAATGGATCTACGATTGTAGAAGCTGTAGGCGCGTGTTCTGCCTACTTCCGTGACCAAAGAATTCCAGTCGATGGATTCAGAACTGCCTGAAGAAGACATTGTACCTGCGAAATCACAAAAATTGAAAAATTACTGCACTGTTTTGACGTTCGACGCGGCGCGCACGTGACAACCCGCGACGCGCTGGGTGAATATTCACACTCCGCGTCGTCGACTGTACATGGCGCGGCGCGACGAACGATTTCAGTCAAGAAAATTCGCTCAATCTGTCAATCTAAGTCCAATTTTCCTAATCTGGCACTTGGGTTTCGCGTAATACAATACTATAATCCTAATTCAGCAATTAATTTAATCGATTAAACATAACATTGTGGATTACAGTAGCATCTAGTAAGTTCAAGACTTCTAAAACTAAGAGAGAGAGAATCGATACTTACTTGGATTTTTTTGTGAATGAAAGACGAGTGCAGTCGTTGGATTGATTGGAGGGTTGAAGCACGGTGAGAAGAATCAAAATTTTCCGCAATTTATTTATATGCAATGTGGGAATTTGAATGACTATCAAAAAGCTCTGTTTAAGTGATTATATTTAATTTCAAATTAAGATAAGACCGCGACGCGGGAAGCTTCTATCTGCGTCGCGTATAAAAATCTGATTTTAAATGTAATCGCAAAAACTCAACACGCGTGGCGCGGTTCCTAAGATCCCGCGGCGCGTGACAACGCCTAGTGATATCAAGTATTTTAGGCGTTGTTGAGCCATGTTCTTGGTTAAATTATATCAAATATGCATGGGTATTCTCACTTTTTGTGCCAGGACTTGTCTGGAGAAAAAGAACGGAAACAGGGACTAAAAGTGTACAAAAGGAAAAACTATGGAAAGAATGAAAAATCAAGAGAAGACGTACGCGCGCCGCAGAATTATCTTCTGCGCGACGCGGACGTAAGGCGGTGGAACACATTTGAATGACGAGAAAACGGGGAACGGATAAGTACGCGCGCCGCGGATTTCACTTATGCGCGGCGCGGTCACGGGAAATTTGCAACTATAAATAGAGGCATTTCCAGCCGAAAACCCTAGCAAAGACCAGGGGTAAACATCGACCTAGAAGCTCTTTGACTCGAGGATTCCATTTCAGAAGCCATCATTTGGTATTTTCATGTTTTAGATTTTATTTCATTTTAGTTAAGCATTTGTAAGCTTTGAGTTGAATCTTTGGGTGTGACAACCATTGATTTTCAGCTTAGGTTTCTGTTTTTAGTAGTGTTTGGCTACTGTTTTGATGTTTGGATATTGGTTTTGATGAATGAAATCATTCGGTTAATGTTAACATTGGTTTTTTTTGGTATTTTGGATGTTAGTTTGCATCTTGATTGTTTGTTTGTGTTTGGATTTCGTTTGTGACTTGGTTGGGACTGTTTTCCTTTGCTGAAAACAGTAGCTAACTTGGTTAGGATAGGCATTAAACGTTGGCTATTAACTGTCTCATAGAACTTTTGGTTATTAGCTAGTTTATGCTACGCTTGGTTTTGCTAGTTTGAATGCCTTCAATTGCTCCTGATTCAGAGATGTACTTCTGAGTTCAGAAAGTAACTAGGTCATTTGGACATAGCTAAGCTTGGCTTGGGTGTTCGAATATTGTTTCAAGGTAGAAACATAGAAATTAGTTCCTCCGACTATAGCTGTGACACTGTTAGTTGGTAATCTCTCATCTAGGCTAACCACGTAGCTCCTGTGGATCGACCCTGACTCCACTATACTAGTGAATGTTAGGTTATTTCTTATTTTTGACCGCATGACGACCTCTGCGTGCACGTCAGCGCGGTATTGTAAAATTACCAAAATGACCCCACACTTGCCTTTTGCTCACCGTGATCAAAATTGGATGTAATTCATTGAATATTAGGAAAATATGCAATTATACAATGATGATCGGGTTGCCTCCCGTCAAGCGCTAAGTTTAACGTCTTCAGCCGGACGTGCACTTACCTGATTATGTTGCGTATGTTGGAATCTCTGCTATGAATTCGACTGTCTCTACCTCTAGTTCCTGGAACGTGCCTGTGGTGATGTATGGTTTGAGTCTATGGCCATTGACTTTAAATGGTTGCCCACTTCGCAACCTCAATCCACCAATCCCTTTACATCTGCTATGACTTGGGGAGAGCCGACCCGAGATGGCACCCCAACTCCTAGACAGCATACACCAACATCACAACCACAACCAGCCCTCTTTAAACCTCAACCTACATACCAACCAACACAACCTATACACTTTCAACCACCGCCTCAACCGCAATATCATTACCCAGAGACGGAGGAAGTGTACGACGAGGAAGATGAAGGATGGATGCCACCAGCATCCCAACCGCAATGGAACCGAGGTCGGGGACCTCCCAGGCGAGCACCACCATACCAACCACCAGGTCAGCGGGACTACAATGATCATCATTACGGTAACCCCGCCCAACCTTTACATTTTGCACAACCGAGACGGCAATCGGTTGCATCACATTTCCAACCGAGGGAATATGATGATTCGTCGCCGATCTATATTCCTGATAACATAGATTCGCAAGTAGAGATTAGACCTCAGTTATTAGGAATATTACCAGAATTCAGAGGATATAAGCAGGATGATCCCTATAACCATTTATATGAATTCTTAGCGATCGCTAATGCTAATAATCCCAGAAACACAAATAGAAATATTTTTAGGCTTAGACTGTTTCCATTCACCCTTAAGGACAAAGCCAAGTATTGGTTCACATCGTTGCCATCAAATAGTATTACTACGTGGGATCAGCTCAAGGCAAAGTTCCTGCAGGAATTTTACCCAGCGAGCAAGACAACTGAAGTCAGGAGGATCATCCAGGATTTCCAGCAAAAACCTGGAGAAGCTTTTCATGAAGCCTTCGACAGACTGAAGGAGTTGCTGCGATCTTGTCCGCATCACGAGACTCCCAGATGGCAGCTGGTCAAGTTATTCTTTGAAGGAGTTAGCGAAACACACCAGGCCATGATAAATGCCTCCTCCAGTGGAACATTTATGTGGCAGGATCCAGAAGAAGCCTGGCGGTTTTTGGAGCAGTTGAGTAATGGCTCCAAAGCAAACTTCTCCACCAGGAAGACTACAAGTACGGCGGCAGCAGTAGGAGTTGATGCTGATTGGAAAAAGGAAGTGAAAAAGGAAATCAGTGAATTGAACAGAAAGTTTGATAGGCTTATGGCAACATTACAAAATGGACCGCCAAATTCGTCACAAGAAGGTCAAGGAGGACCTAAGATGTAGGAAGCTAATCAAGTTTATGGCCAGGGTCAAGGTCAACACAATAACGGACGATCCTACAGGCCATACAACCAAGGACAGCAACAAAATTTCAGGCAGAACAATTATCAGAATCAATCAAATAGTCAGCCTAGAAACCAGCAGCCTGCAAACAACGGAAACAACAACAACAGGGGGCCCACCAACGCTACCAACAATGCCCCAGGGACCCAAGAAGAGATGATATCAAAAATGTATGACATGGTCACTGCGACTCAACAACAATCTCAAGCGAATGCAAAAGCTATCGCAAATATGGAAAGACAAATAGGTCAAATGGCTGCAGATCAGCAAAAGAGAGATAATGGCAAGCTGCCAAGTGCTACTGAAGTCAACCCTACGCATAGTCAACGTCCAGGGAAGGAACAAGTCAATACTGTTGAATCAGGATGGCGAAAGGTCACTCTGGAGGACTTGTTCGAAGTGGGGAGTGACGTGAGACCAGGGGAAGAAGGAAAGGCTCTAGAAAGCGAGGAAGGTGAAGAAGGAGAAGTTTCGGTTGAGAATGGCATTCAACCAGAAATAGATAAAAAGGCTCAAAAGGAAGAACAACCAACAATAGCAGGGATCAAACAAAAGAAGAAGAATAGGAAAGAAAAGAAGAAGCAGGAAGTATCCAGATCAACGGGACCCTTAATGAATCAGCCCTTATGGGATGAGCTTAAAGATGCTCCCGAGGACACCAGGATTCTGCAAGAGATGTGTGAACAGAATGGGAAACGCAAAGCACCTACGCTAAAAACGGTGAGATTGACTGTGAGAGCTAGCGAAGCATTATTGGGAACATTGCCTAAAAAGGAAAAGGACCCCGGGTCACCATTGATCACTACAACTGTAGGGGATGTGGTTATTCGAAATACTCTTTTAGATTTGGGAGCAAGTGTTAACATCTTGCCAGGATACTTATATGACAAGTACAAGAACGAAGAAATTGAGCCAGCGGAAGTCGTACTGCAGCTGGCTGACCAATCAACTAAGGTGTCTAGGGGGAAGCTAACCAATGTCATAGTCAAAGTGGGGGATTTTTTCTATCCTGTAGATTTTTTGGTCATGGAATACGAAAGTCCAGACGATACGCCTGCGCTCATCTTAGGGCGTCCATTTTTAGCTACCGCTGGGTCAGTGATCGATTGCAAGACTGGAGATATGGATATTTTCTTCGGGACCAGGAAAAGAAGATTGAATATGTTTGGGAACCCGATATCATTACCTTCAGAGGAAAATGGTAAACCAGCAAATAGGAAAACATTAATGGAGCCAGGAATCAGAAGCAAAGAAAAGATATGGACACGTACAGGAGAGGGAGGAACAGAGGAAATCTCAAAGGAAAGTAAAGATCATCCGTTATCCACCATCGACAAGGAACAATTGCTGGAAATGATAGAGATAATGGAAGCAAGGCATCAGCAATATGAAAGAGAATCCAGAAAACGAGAGGCGAATGTTTTCGAGCAACAATGGATCAGTGGTGTGAGTGATCGGATGACCCAACTCACATCCCTTATGACAATGATGGCTAATAATTTCATGCCAGAATATCAGCAAATGTCATCAAGAGGCCAAGAAGAAGAAGAAGGGTCAGCTTAGGAGCAGCACGTCTGGCTGAAGACGTTAAACTTAGCGCTTGTTGGGAGGCAACCCATCGTGTCATGAGTAGGTTTTATATTTCTTAGGATTAATTTAGAAAATATATTTGTAGGTATTAGTGGTCTGAAGCAAGTGTGGGGTCGTGTGAAAAGTTTTGAAATTTTCAAGACCACGCCGCGGATTTTTGATTTGCGCGACGCGGGTTCGAAACTCAACCCGATGCGCAGGGGTTGATTTGGCGACACGCGCGTCGCGGAAACGAGAAATGTGCGCCGCGGGAAACGATCAGACAGTTTTTGCCCTTATCCGGTGAGCCGCGGCTCACAACTCAAATCACGCGACTCGGAGCTCTTGTGATCAAAAATTTCTTGCATTTTTTCTTGATTATTGTGTTTCTACTACCAAGGTACGCCCTTTTAACTATCTATCAGCTGTTTAAACTAGTTATTAGGTAGTTAATTTTAGGGTTTTATTCCAAAAAGTTCAAAACATAGAATCACTAATGCTAGCCCATCGGGTTTTTGTTTTGCTAAATAGACACCCTAGATGAGCTAGTCGGCACTTAGGCTACCTTGTGGTATGATTAAAATGAGATATAGCAGGTTAAAATAGGGATTTGATCCTGGGTTTTCAAACAGGCGTACGCCGCGCCGCGCCGTTGCTCTTGGGCCGCGCCGCGGTGCGGTGGGGAAGAAAAGGGACTGATTTTGCAAAAATTTTTGTTTTGTGGCTATATTTTCTTTTTGCAGATAATGTTCAGATTGGAGCATGCTTTCCTCCAGTTCCCCGCGGAGCTGGCCAGTTCTGTCGAGTATACCTCGCGGAGGGATGCTTTGAGGAGTCGCCGGGTGTTAGAGGCGACGGTCATTGATCGAGATATTCTTCGAGACGTAGGGCTCTGGGGTGCGATCGAGCCGTTCTTACATCGCACCTGGACCCACGAGGAGGCGTCATTCACGTGCAGAGGTTGGGACCGGATCATGGCCACTGACGAGGATGTGGTCTACACAGAGCTTCTCCTGGAGTTCCTGTCTACGATCCATTTCGCTCCCAGGGCGGGAGACTCGCGTTCCAGGCTCGTACGTTTTCGTTTGGGAGGTGAGCACAGGGAGTGCAACCTCCGGGAGTTTGGGAGGCGCACAGGCATCTACACTGCCGCGGATCTCCAGCACCGATATTTCACCCGATTCTTCGGGTCCTGCATTCAGGGGGAGCCGGACAGGGCTCCCAACATGGAGGTTTGGGCATCGCTGTCCAACGTCAGATATGAGGCGGGAGCTTCCAGGGAGAGTCATCTACGCGATCCACTCCACCGTCTCATGCACCGGATCGTCTCCACCTCCATCATGCATAGGGAGGGGGGCGAGAAGGTGTCGGGGGACGACATGACATTTTTGTGGGTCCTCCTCGACCCATCCAGGTTCCTCCACCTCCCTTTCGCCCTTGCGACCGCTTTCTCCACTCACTCTACCGGCGCCTCCACCAGCAGTCCACTAGCCAGGGGGTATTTTATTACTCGCCTGGCCTGTTCCTATGGCATCCTTACTGCCCCCGTGGCAGCTTCTTTGACTGCTCTACCTCCATCGCGCACTACAGCACGCACGTTGGAGAGGATGCGGTTCATTGAGCTGCAGCGCCCGGGGCAGTACATCCGGGCCCCGATCGAGCCTCCTGAGGCACCTCAGCCTGCATACGCCCAGCCCGGCAGGAGACGCCGGAGACCAGAGCCAGCAGCACCAGAGCCGGCACAGCCACAGACGGAGCAGGTCGATCCATCAGCCCTCCGCCGATTGGAGGCCAGAGTCATGCGGATCGAGGACCAGCTCTCGAGGACCCAGGACCAGCTCGAGTGGATCGGGGAGGTACTTATACAGATCTCATCAGCCCAGGGCAGACACCCCGACCATTCCCAGCCAGGCCCCACGATCACGAGGCTGGACCCTCCAGGCCGCCTGGTAGTAATTGATGTACTTTTCTTTTCTTTTTCTTTCTTTCTTTTTATTTTTGGGATATATGTATAAACTTATGACACATCTATCTGTATATTATTTTTTCTGTCATGTGTGTTTTAATTTATTTGTTAAGTGTGCATGATATACCAAATTGAGAGGGAGTTGTCTCAGACAAGTGTGGGGTCACCGTGCCCCCTCCACTTGTCTTGACCACCGGCGTGTCCTACTGTAGCGCTACAACTCCAGCATATGAATCGAGGATCTTTTTGTACGCATTACACCTGTGATATTGAGCACCAAGCAGTCTACCGTCCAAAAAGGGGTAACTCTTTCTCCCTTGTTTTGAATTAATTTTTGTACAACGGGGACGTTGTACGGTTTTAAGTGTGGGGTGTGGACGGTCGAAAGAGTAGTTTTTGGAATTTTTGCAGAAATGATCAATTTTCAATTTTTTTAGCAATATTTTTCAAAATTTTTAATGAATTGCAATTTTGAAATGAATGGTTTGTGATTGTGATAGCATTAGTATTTTTCAAGAAATACTATTTATTTGTGATCATACTATTAGTTAGTCAAATAAGTTGAGTTTTACGAGGTTAGAAGATTGAGCCGTTTTAGGATTGGAATTTAGGAAGGAAAAGTCAGTCAGTGACCTTTGTTGTTCGAGCCAGTAGGTCTAAAATGGGTGGGCCTTATGCACCTTACCACCTAAGATCGTCTGGTCTGGGATGGTATTTCTGAAAGCTCGCTACACGGACAACATCGAAAGTCATGGACAATTCCTTAATGGCCTTTAGAATCTGAACGAGTAAGTACACTTCATTGTGGACAGAAAGTTTGTAATCAAGGGTTCTTTAGAAAGCCATGAATTCCAAAGAACAATTCAATTATGTTTTCACGAACTATTCCATTCTAACTCGAAGAGCAATAAACTTTGAAACTAAACACAGTCAAAAATTGTTTGATTCTCTATTACAATTTGTTAAAAACTCTCTTGCTTGGGGACAAGCAAGGCACAAGTGTGGGGTGTTTGACAACGCCTAGTGATATCAAGTATTTTAGGCGTTGTTGAGCCCTGTTCTTTGTTAAATTATATCAAATATGCATGGGTATTCTCACTTTTTGTTCCAGGACTTGTCTGGAGAAAAAGAACAGAAACAGGGACTAAAAGTGTACAAAAGGAAAAACTATGGAAAGAATGAAAAATCAAGAGAAGACTTACGCGCGCCGCGGAATTATCTTCTGCGCGACGCGGACGTAAGGCGGTGGAACACATTTGAATGACGAGAAAACGGGGAACGGATAAGTACGCGCGCCGCGGATTTCACTTATGCGCGGCGCGGTCACGGGAAATTTGCAACTATAAATAGAGGCATTTCCAGCCGAAAACCCTAGCAAAGACCAGGGGTAAACATCGACCTAGAAGCTCTTTGACTCGAGGATTCCATTTCAGAAGCCATCATTTGGTATTTTCATGTTTTAGATTTTATTTCATTTTAGTTAAGCATTTGTAAGCTTTGAGTTGAATCTTTGGGTGTGACAAGCATTGATTTTCAGCTTAGGTTTCTGTTTTTAGTAGTGTTTGGCTACTGTTTTGATGTTTGGATATTGGTTTTGATGAATGAAATCATTCGGTTAATGTTAACATTGGTTTTTTTTGGTATTTTGGATGTTAGTTTGCATCTTGATTGTTTGTTTGTGTTTGGATTTCGTTTGTGACTTGGTTGGGACTGTTTTCCTTTGCTGAAAACAGTAGCTAACTTGGTTAGGATAGGCATTAAACGTTGGCTATTAACTGTCTCATAGAACTTTTGGTTATTAGCTAGTTTATGCTACGCTTGGTTTTGCTAGTTTGAATGCCTTCAATTGCTCCTGATTCAGAGATGTACTTCTGAGTTCAGAAAGTAACTAGGTCATTTGGACATAGCTAAGCTTGGCTTGGGTGTTCGAATATTGTTTCAAGGTAGAAAGATAGAAATTAGTTCCTCCGACTATAGCTGTGACACTGTTAGTTGGTAATCTCTCATCTAGGCTAACCACGTAGCTCCTGTGGATCGACCCTGACTCCACTATACTAGTGAATGTTAGGTTATTTCTTATTTTTGACCACATGACGACCTCTGCGTGCACGTCAGCGCGGTATTGTAAAATTACCAAAATGACCCCACACTTGCCTTTTGCTCACCGTGATCAAAATTGGATGTAATTCATTGAATATTAGGAAAATATGCAATTATACAATGATGATCGGGTTGCCTCCCGTCAAGCGCTAAGTTTAACGTCTTCAGCCGGACGTGCACTTACCTGATTATGTTGCGTATGTTGGAATCTCTGCTATGAATTCGACTGTCTCTACCTCTAGTTTCTGGAACGTGCCTGTGGTGATGTATGGTTTGAGTCTATGGCCATTGACTTTAAATGGTTGCCCACCTTTTAAGTCCTGGATTTCGACTGCACTATAATCTGTAATGCTGATCACTTCATATGGACCATTCCATTTGCTTCTCAGTTTCCAGGGAACATCTTCAGTCTTGAATTATACAGCCATACTTTTTGTCCAACTTCAAAGACCTTCAGTCGCAGCTTTGCGTCATGATATCGCTTCATCTTTGATTTATAGGTGGCTGCGTTCTCATATGCTTCATCTCGTAGTTCTTCTAATTCAGATAACTGAAGTTTCCTTTCTTTCCCAGCATCAGTATAGTCCATGTTGACTTTCTTAATAGCCCAAAGGGCACGATTGGCAATCTCTATTGGTAAATGACATCCTTTTCCATAAACCAACCGATATGGAGTAGTCCGATCGGTGTTTTATACGCAGTTCGATACGCCCACAATGCGTCATCTAGCCTTAGCGACCAATCCTTTCTATCAGTCTTGACAGTCTTCTGAAGGATCTCTTTGATTTGCCTATTGGATACCTCCACCTGGCCGCTGGTTTGTGGATGATACGGCGTTGCAATGCGATGATTCACCCCATAGTGTTCAGCAGCCTTCCGAATTTGAAATTCTTGAAATGAGATCCTCCGTCGCTAATGATTACTCTGGGGACCCCATGCCTGGTGAAGATATTTTTCTTCACAAATTTGCAGACCACGTGATGGTCATTTGTGCGAGTTGCTTCGGCCTCAATCCATTTTGAGACATAATCTACTGCCACTAAATGTAAACATATCCATGTGATGTGGGGAATGGACCCATAAAATCGATTCCCCATACATCGAAAATGTCTACTACCAAAATCGGATTCAAGGGCATTTGATCCCTTTTCGATATATTCCCTAATTGCTGGCAATTGATGCACTCCTTGGCAGTCCTGTGCGAATCCCGAAAGATAGTCGGCCAGTATAGTCCAGATTCGAGAACTTTGTACCCGGTTTTCCTTCCACTGAAATGTCCTCCACATGCTGATGCATGACAAAGATCCAGCACTTCACCAATTTCATTGTCTGGCACACATCGACGAATTATCTGGTCCTCAACTACCTTAAAAAGGTCTGGATCATCCCAAATGAATCTCTTTGCATATGTGCGAAATTGCTTCTGCCTTTGTTTCGTCCAATGTTTTGGTATTGCTCCTGTGGCCAAAAAATTTACATAGTTTGCATACCATGGGGCTCCATTAACCTCTAACAACTGCTCGTCAGGAAATGAGTCTTGAATTCCTGCTTCCAATCCTTCAGCTGGTAATCTAGAAAGATGATCTGCCACTACATTCTCAGCTCCCTTCTTGTCTTTGATGTCCACGTCGAATTCTTGCAACAGGAGTATCCACCTAATTAAGCGAGGCTTAGACTCCTTCTTTGTGATCAGATGCCGAACAGCACTGTGGTCAGTGTAGACCACCACCTTGGATCCCCAGATATAAGATCGAAATTTATCTAGAGCAAATACTACAGCAAGTAATTCTTTTTCAGTAGTTGTGTAATTCAATTGAGCTTCAGAAAAAGTTTTACTAGCATAACAGATAACAACAGGTTTCCTGTCGACTTTTTGCCCTAATACTGCACCAGCAGCATAGTCGCTAGCATCACACATTATCTCAAAAGGTTGCGTCCAGCCGGGCGGCTTCAGAATGGGAGCCTCAACCAGTTTATTTTTGAGAATATTGAATGCTTTTACACATTCTTCGTCAAAAACAAATGGTGCGTCCTTCAAAAGAAGACCACATAGGGGCTTAGAGATAGCACTAAAATCTTTAATGAATCTATGATAAAACCTTGCATGCCCTAAGAATGATCTAACCCCTTTTACTGATGTTGGAGGCGGCAATGTGGATATGACCTTAACTTTAGCGCGATCGACTTCGAATCCTCTTTCAGAGACCACATGTCCTAATACTATCCCTTCTCGTACCATAAAATGGCTTTTCTCCCAAGAAAGAACCAGGTTTGTTTCCACACATCTTTTTAGTACCTTTTCCAATTGAACTAAGCAAGTTTCGAATATAGGTCCAAAAATTGAGAAATCATCCATGAAGATTTCTAGAGCTTCACCAATCATGTCAGAAACGATTGCCATCATACATCGTTGAAACGTTGCAGGCGCGTTACACAATCCAAATGGCATTCTGCGAAAGGCAAAAGTACCATAAGGGCAAGTGAATGTTGTCTTTGCCTGATCTTCTGGATGAATTGCGATTTGGTTATACCCAGAATACCCATCCAAAAAACAGTAGTACTTTTGTCCTGCTAACTTCTCCACGAGTTGATCGATAAAGGGTAATGGGAAATGATCCTTGGATGTGGCGGCATTAAGCTTCCGATAATCAATACAGACTCGCCATCCGGTTATAGGTCTTGTGGATATCTTGTCACCATCCTTTGTGTCTACTACAGTGATCCCTGACTTTTTCGGCACAGTTTGTGTTGGGCTAACCCATTCACTGTCAGAAATAGGGTAAATGATTCCTGCGTCCAACCATTTAAGAACCTCCTTTTTGACAACTTCTTTTAAGTTGGGATTCAACCTCCTTTGCGTATCCCTGGCAGGTTTAGCTCCTTCTTCTATGATAATGCGATGCATGCACGTGGTTGGACTAATTCCTTTTAAGTCCGCGATTGTCCAGCCGATAGCCTCCTTATGTTTGGACAATACCTTGAGCAATCCTATCTCTTGTTCCTCTGTCAGATTGGCTGCCACGATTACTGGTAAAGTATCTTTCTCTCCTAGAAAGGCATACTTTAAATGTTCTGGTAGAGGTTTTAGATCCAACTTTGGAGGTTCTTGTAAAGAGGGCTTTAATGTATTTGGAATCTCTGCTGGTAACTTCTCTATATGCGCACATTCTTTAGACTTGAATCCTTTTTCTTCTTCTCCCTTTTGTGTCTCTTTTCTTCCAACAATTGCTTCTTCCTGAGTTTCTATTTCTTCTTCTTTAAGTACCTCTGGAGTGTATTGCTGCACAAGCTCGTCTATAATGTCTACTTGATAACATTCCTCTTCTTCCATGTTACTTCCTTTGAGATCAGCATTAAAAATGTTGATCTTGGCCTGTCGGTGTCCAAAAGATATTCCCATTTCTCCAGTACGACAAGCAATATTTGCGTTAGCCGTGGCCAAAAACGGCCGCCCTAGAATAATTGTAGGTTGCTCTCCATTCATTGCTTGACGGGTGTCCAAAACAAGAAAATCTGCTGGGTAGTAAAATTCTCCTACCCTGATGATGACATCGATTAACATGCCTCTGGGAACCTTGGTGGACTTATCAGCCAACTGCAGAATCACATCAGTAGATCTCATGGTGCCAAACTCATGCTTGTCAAATAACTGCCCAGGCAATATATTCACACTTGCACCTAAATCTAAAAGAGCCCTTTTGATGTGCACATTGCCTAAATCTATTGAAATAAGAGGAACTCCCGGATCTTTCAGCTTTGGAGGAAGCGCATCCATGAGGATAGAGCTTACACACACTAGCATCAAGTATTTTAGGCGTTGTTGAGCCCTGTTCTTGATAAAATTATATCAAATATGTCTGGGTATTCTCACTTTTCGTGCCAGGACTTGTTTGGAGAAAAAGAATAGAAACAGGGACTAAAAGCGTGCAAAAGGAAGAAGTTGGGAAGGAATGGTAAGATCCGGGACTTGTTAGCTTACACACACTAGCCACTTTCTGAAATCAGAAGTACATCTCTGAATCAGAAGCTATCAAAGGGACCCAAACTAGCAAAACCAAGCAAAGCATAAACTAGCCACTAACTACAGTTCCACTGAACAGTTACTAGCCAAGGTTTAATGCTTACAACCTAACCTAATTAGCTACTGATTTCAGCTAAGGAAAACAGTCCCAACAAGGTCCAAAATACAATTCAAACACAACCAATCAATCAAAACCAAACACAATCATCAAAACACCGAAAAGCTAAGATTAAATGTAACCAAATGCTTCTCATTCACTAAATCCGAATTCCAATCACAAAAACAGTAACCAAATGTTTCAAAATCAGAAACCTAAGTGCTCAAAGTCAGTGGTTGTCACTCCCAAAGACTTTAGCTACAAAAACTAATTTCTACTAAAAGGAAATTAAATCCAAAAACATAACATACCAATTGTGAGCTTGCTGAAATGAAATCCTGGAGTCAAAGAGCTTCAAGGTCGATTTTACACCCGGTCTTTGCTAGGGTTTTCGGCTGGAAATGCATCTATTTATACTTGCAAATTTCCCACAACCGCGCCGCGCAGAAGTGAAATCCGCGGCGCGCGTACTGATCTCTTCCCGATTCTTCGGCATTTGAATGTGTTCCACCGCCTTAAGCCCGCGTCGCGCAGATAATGTTTCCGCGGCGCACGTACGCGGCGCGGGCTTAAGGCGGTGGAACACATTCAAATACCGAAGAATCGGGAAGAGGTCAGTACACGCGCCACGGATTTCACTTCTGCGCGGCGCGGTTGCGGGAAATTTGCAAGTATAAATAGATGCATTTCCAGCCGAAAACCCTAGCAAAGACCGGGTGTAAAATCGACCTTGAAGCTCTTTGACTCCAGGATTTCATTTCAGCAAGCTCACAATTGGTATTTTATGTTTTTGGATTTAATTTCCTTTTAGTAGCAATTAGTTTTTGTAGCTAAAGTCTTTGGGAGTGACAACCACTGACTTTGGGCACTTAGGTTTCTGATTTTGAAACATTTGGTTACTATTTTTGTGATTGGAATTCGGATTTAGTGAATGAGAAGCATTTGGTTACATTTAATCTTAGCTTTTCGGTGTTTGATGATTGTGTTTGGTTTTGATTGATTGGTTGTGTTTGAATTGTATTTTGGACCTTGTTGGGACTGTTTTCCTTAGCTGAAATCAGTAGCTAATTAGGTTAGGTTGTAAGCATTAAACCTTGGCTAGTAACTGTTCAGTGGAACTGTAGTTAGTGGCTAGTTTATGCTTTGCTTGGTTTTGCTAGTTTGGGTGCCTTTGATTGCTTCTGATTCAGAGATGTACTTCTGATTTCAGAAAGTGACTAGGTTCATTTGAGCATAGCTTAGCTTGGCTTGACTGTGTTTGATCATTGCTTTCTGGTATTAGTGATTAGGAAGATGGAAACCAGATCCTCCGACTATAGCTGTGACACTATTAGTTGGTAATCTCTCATCTAGCCTAACCATAAAGCTCCTACGGATCGACCCTGACTACCACTGTGCTAGTGTGTGTTAGGTAATTCTCTTATTTTTGATCGCACGACGACCTAGGCGTGTCATGCAAGAACGGCTCGATCGCGCCCCATAGTCCGGCGTCTCTCAGAATGTCTCTATCTATGACTGTCGCCTCTAGCACCCGGCGACTCCTCAATGCGTCCCTCCGTGAGGTTTACTCTACAGAACTGGCCAGCTCCGCGGAGAACTGGAGGAAAGCGTGCTCCAATCTGAACATCATTAGAGCTCCGAGTCACGTGTGGGTCGTGTGAACCGCGACTCACCTTATAAAGGAGAAAACCGACTGATCGTTGACCGCGTCGCAGGTTTGCTCGTTGCGCGTCGCGCGTGTCACCAAATCAACCCCTGCGCATCGGGTTGGTTTACGATCCCGCGGCGCGTAATTCAAATATCCGCGGCACGGACTTCAAAAATTTCAAAACTTCTCAAATGACCCCACACTTATTTCAAACCACTAGTACCTACAAAAAGATTGATGTATTTTTATTTTTATTTTTTTTTTTCTTTTTTTTTCCTTTCTTTTTATATTTGGAATATATGTATAAACGTATGACACATCTTTCTGTATATTTTGTGTTTATATTTTATTTCTGTCATGTGTGTTTTTAATGTGTTTGTTAAGTTATGCATGTTATACCAATTTGAGAAGGAGTTGTCTCAGACAAGTGTGGGGTCACCGTGCCCACTCCACTTGTCTCGACCACCGGCGTGTTCACTGTAGCGCTACAACTCCAGAATACGAAATCAAGGATCCATTTGTACGCAATTATACCTGTGATATTGAGCACCAAGCAGTCTATCGTCCAAAAAGGGGTAACTCTTTCTCCCTTGTTTTGAAATAAATTTTGTACAACGGGGACGTTGTACGGTTTGAAGTGTGGGGTGTGGACGGTCGAAAGAGATTTTTTTGAAATTTTTGCAGAAATGATCAATTTTTAGCAATATTTTTCTAAATTTTTAATGAATTGCAATTTTGAAATGAATGGTTTGTGATTGTGATAGTATTAGTATTTTTCAAGAAATACTGTTTATTTGTGATCATGCTATTAGTTAGTCAAATAAGTTGAGTTTTATGAGTTTAGAAGATTGAGCTGTTTTAGGATTGGAATTTAGGAAGGAAAAGTCAATCGGTGGCCTTTGTTGTTCGAGCCGGTAGGTCTAAAATGGGTGGGCCTTATGCACCTTATCACCTAAGATCGTCTGGTCTGGGATGGTATTTCTGAAAGCTCGTTACACGGACAACATCGAAAGTCATGGACAATTCCTTAATGGCCTTTAGAATCTGAATGAGTAAGTACACTTCATTGTGGACAGAAAGTTTGTAATCAAGGGTTCTCTAGAAAGCCATGAATTCCAAAGAACAACTCAATTATGTTTTCGCAAACTATTCCACTCTAACTCAAAAGAGCAATAAACTTTGAAACTGAACACAGTCAGAAATTGTTTGATTCCTTATTATAATTTGTTAAAAACTCTCTTGCTTGGGGACAAGCAAGGAACAAGTGTGGGGTGTTTGACAACGCCTAGTGATATCAAGTATTTTAGGCGTTGTTAAGCCCTGTTCTTGATAAAAATATATCAAATATGTCTGGGTATTCTCACTTTTCGTGCCAGGACTTGTTTGGAGAAAAAGAATAGAAACAGGGACTAAAAGCGTGCAAAAGGAAAAAGTTGGGAAGGAATGGAAAATCAAGAGAACTCGTACGCGCGCCGCGGAAACATTATCTGCGCGACGCGGGCTTAAGGCGGTGGAACACATTCAAATGCCGAAGAATCGGGAAGAGATCAGTACGCACGCCGCGGATTTCACTTCTGCGCGGCGCGGTTGCGGGAAATTTGCAAATATAAATAGATGCATTTCCAGCCGAAAACCCTAGCAAAGACCGGGTGTAAAATCGACCTTGAAGCTCTTTGACTCCAGGATTTCATTTCAGCAAGCTCACAATTGGTATTTTATGTTTTTGGATTTAATTTCCTTTTAGTAGCAATTAGTTTTTGTAGCTAAAGTCTTTGGGAGTGACAACCACTGACTTTGAGCACTTAGGTTTCTGATTTTGAAACATTTGGTTACTGTTTTTGTGATTGGAATTCGGATTTAGTGAATGAGAAGCATTTGGTTACATTTAATCTTAGCTTTTCGGTGTTTTGATGATTGTGTTTGGTTTTGATTGATTGGTTGTGTTTGAATTGTATTTTGGACCTTGTTGGGACTGTTTTCCTTAGCTGAAATCAGTAGCTAATTAGGTTAGGTTGTAAGCATTAAACCTTGGCTAGTAACTATTCAGTGGAACTGTAGTTAGTGGCTAGTTTATGCTTTGCTTGGTTTTGCTAGTTTGGGTGCCTTTGATTGCTTCTGATTCAGAGATGTACTTCTGATTTCAGAAAGTGACTAGGTTCATTTGAGCATAGCTTAGCTTGGCTTGAGTGTGTTTGATCATTGCTTTCTGGTATTAGTGATTAGGAAGATGGAAACCAGATCCTCCGACTATAGCTGTGACACTATTAGTTGGTAATCTCTCATCTAGCCTAACCACGAAGCTCCTGCGGATCGACCCTGACTACCACTGTGCTAGTGTGTGTTAGGTAATTCTCTTATTTTTGACCGCACGATGACCTAGGCGTGTCAGGAGCCCCCAGGGAGTGCAGTCTTCGGGAGTTTGGGAGACGCACGGGCATTTACGCTAAGGCGGACCTCCAGCACCGATACTTCACGCAGTTCTTTCACACATGCGTTCAGGGCAGCCCGCGAGGGATGCCAATGCAGATGTTTGGGAACCTTTGTCCAACGTGTATTACGAGGCGGGGTCGGCAGGGAGAGCCAGCTCCGCAACCCGCTTCACCGGCTCATGCACCGTATCGTCACCACCTCCATCATGCACTGGGAGGGGGGCGAGAAGGTGTCCGGTGAGGACATGACGTATCTTTGGGTGCTCCTTGACCCTTCCAGGTTCCTCCACCTTTCGTTTGCCTTAGCCGTCTTTCTATCCACCCATGCGACGGGTGCATCGTTCAGTAGTCCTTTGGCCCGCGGGCACTACATCACCTGCCTGGCCCGTTCTTACCGAATACTTACTGCTGCGACCATGGCCTCCTTGAGTGCATTACCTCCAGTTCGCACATCGGTGCGAGCTCTGGAGAACATGGGGTTGATCGAGCAGCAGCGCCCAGGCCAGTATGTGAGGGTGGCGACCAAGGCACCCCAGGCTCCCTAGCCAGGCAAGAGACGTCGGAGACCGGCAGCACCAGTGGAGCCAGAGCCACAGCCGCAGCTATTCGATTTGCTGGCGGCTATCCAGGACCAGAGCCAGAGGATGTCTGCGAGGGAGGCACACGACCGGTGGATGGCGGAGACACAAAGGATGATCATGCTCCGGATGCAGATCGATGACATTGCACCTCACCCCTCCGGAGGAGATGATGGGGCAGGTCCATCTGGGACCCGCCAGGATGACAAGTGATGTATTTTTCTTTTCTTTTGATATACATGTACTGTACTTATGACACGATTATCTTTTGTTTGCTTATATTTTACTTTTAGTTTTTATTTTATTTTTGCATTTAATATTTTTGTGAGTTATGCATGTAATACCAAATGGAGGAGTTGTTTCAAGCAAGTGTGGGGTCACCGTGCCCCCTCTACTTGCCTTGACCACCGGCGTGTTTCACTATTGCGCTATAACTCCTGAATTCTGAATCGAGGACTTTTTGTTCGTGTTTGTGTACCTATGACAATCAAGCAGTCTACCGTCAAAGGGGTAACTCTTTCTCCCTAGTTCTGAAATATTTTTTGTACAACGGGGACGTTGTTCGGTTTTAAGTGTGGGGTGTGGACGGTCGAAAGAGTGTTTTTTGAAATTTTTGAGGGAAATGACCAATTTTCAAAATTTTTAGCAATTTTTCAAAATCTTTAATAGATTGTAATTTTGAAACGAATAGTTTCTGAATGTATGTAGTTGTTATCATGCTATTAGTTTAGTCAAATAAGTTGAGTTTTAGGAGTTAGAAGATTGGAATGTTTTAGGATTAGAATTTAGGAAGGAATTGTCAATCAGTGGCCTTTGTTGTTCGATCCGGTAGGTCCGAAAAGGGTGGCCTCGAAAAAGGAATTTATGCACCTTACCACCTAAGATCGTCTGGTCTGGGATGGTATTTCTGAAAGCTCGTTACACGGACAACATCGAAAGTCATGGACAGTTCTTTAATGGCCTTTAGAATCTGAATGAGTATGTACACTTCATTGTGGACAGAAAATTTGTGACAACCTAATTTTAAATATGAAATAAGGACTTAAGCTAAGTACTTTAATACTTAGAAGTTTGATGTTCAATCGAGTTAAATGTATGCGGAAGGGCAAAATGGTCAGATAATGTGAAAATATGGAAACTTGTGTTTTAAGACCTTTTATTAAGTCATAATGAAGTATAATTTATTTGGAAATTTGATTTAAAGACCCGAGGGCAAAAATGGGAATTTGGGACTAAAAGTGAAAAGAATAATTGTAAGTCTTCGAAAATAATATCTAATTATCTATAAGGAATTGGGAAAAAGTCATCAAAGAGACTTTTGTTGATTTTTATGTAATAAGAATATAGGAAAAAGATTCGGATCGATTGGATTTATAATGAAGAAGTTATGAAGGTGTAAAGATGGTTAAAAAGTGCCAAAAATGGCCAAAAGGTCGTTTTTGAGGGTTTATAACGTAAAATCTGGAGAGATTCAGCCTTAAGTCGGTAATAAGAATATGTAAAGCTCCTTCCCACCTTTCTACAGTTATAATGTTTGTAAAATTCTAATATCGTAGGTGAGAGTTATGAGGCCGTAAAGTTAAACTGAAGAATTATTCTAAGTCATAATGTTGAGGGTATTTTGGTAATTTGTGATTTTTGAGCTAAGTTAAATCAGACCGAAGTCTGATATCACGTTTTATCTGGAATCTTCCTTTTGTGCGTATCCTAGAACGGGAAATTCAAGAAAGAAGAACACGTGTGTGCATGTTCGTGATTTATGTATAGCGAGAAAGAGAGACAAATCGAGAAGAGGGAATCCCGATTTTTGGATTCCTGTGTTGTGCGATTGATTCAGAGAAAGAGAAAGAGAGAGAGAGAGAGAGAGAGAGAGACTTCGAGATAGAGTAAACAGCAGCAGCTATGGCTGCCGATTAGAAGACAGCAGCAGCAGGAGCAACCGCCGGAGCACCAGCGATCGGTTAGGGTGGTCGGAGGTGGTGAGGGTTTGATTCCCCTGGTCCGATTTTTACACCTAGATCAAGATGCAACTTCAATTTCTTCTGGTTGACAGCAATTGAAAGGTAACAAAAACCTGATTTGATATATAAGCCCTAATACTTAGAAGGAATGTCTGATTATATTGAGTGCATGTCTAACTTACATAAAAATGGTGAAGAATATCTAGACTAATTCAGAAATCATATTGAATCCGGGTGCAATGTTGAGCTTTATGTAAATAGGAGAACTTTGTTTAGTGATTCTGAAGTGGAAAGTCTATGGAATTGATATTGTAGCTGAAATTTGTATATATTAGACTTTTAGAATCAAGAGATCAAGTGTTTGTGTAAAAATCATGTTAAGTTAAAAGCTAAAAAATGTTTTAAGGTATATGTTATAGTTAACAATTGAAATAGGGAAATTATACTCAAGAAAATTATATGATGTTAGCATAGATATGAATTATGTTAGAAGTAATTAAGATTTATAAAATCAAAACAAGTGTTTGAGGTTGGAAGTGTGTAATTACAATATATGAAGTATAAACACATCAAGTATAGATTGTAAATTTGAAGTCTTTGGAAAATGATGAATTTTGTTGTTGATTCTTCCGATTTGTCCAAAATCAATCAAGAATAGAATTATAACTTGATAATGTAATTTGGAAAATGGTGGCATGTGTACATACAAAAGGAGATTTGAAAGCTTAAAATAAATGTTATAAATAATCATTGAACGAGTTTTTAATGTTGGAATGGAATTGTGGATTCCAACTTTTGGGATAATTTTAATATGTACAAAAATATCACAAAAGTGAATGTAAAATTTAATTCCAATAATATTTTATAAAGTGTTGAGTATATTTTAGTGTCAAGTGAAAGGAGAATAACATATTTATAAAGGTTTCTATTTTTAGAAACTTTATTGATTGAGATTTTTTAAAAATGACATAAGAGGGCAAAACGAGAAATGTTATGACATCTAAGTAATTAATAATGTTTTATAAGTATGTTAGACTTATAAAGTTATCTAATTTACATGTTAAACCCAAGAAATATATATAATTAGTCAAATTGGGACGAAAAGGGTAAAAGTGTCCCAAAAGGAACTATTATGATTTAATAATCACACATAACTGTTGGAATGAAATTAGTTGATGTTTAGAAAGAGTTCATGTATGTTTTTGTTGAAAATAAGTACGATAACTGATCTCCACGAATAAAGGTTTTTAAGCCGATTACTGTGTGACAGATATGTATTTTATCTATAATATGCGGAATGAATAAGAGTTGCGGAATAAAATAAAAACGGTAAATCTAAACTAGACAGTATTTAAATAGACAGAAAGCGGTAAATAAAATAAATGTTAGAAGTTAGAGGTTAGATGTAATAAACGCCATTATCAACGATAAAGTGTTTTTACAATAAATAAAAAGGTTAGAAGTTAGAAGTTAGAAGTTAGAAGTTAGAAGTTAGATGTCTCGGTTAAATACAGTCCATATATGTTTTCGTTGTCAAGGTTCAATTCGGATGTATTGGATATTTGGTACAGTTGATTTATAACAGTTTAAATAAATCAATAACGACACAGATAATTTCAAAAGAACTTATCGATAGCTGATGAAGATGGTGTTTTCTTTGAAGCGTCGATTCTTGTTCTTTTCGGTAGGATGAGGTTTGGTAGTTTTTGGTGTTTGGTGAAATGGGTTTTTGGTGTCGGTTTAATTGAGATGCACGGGGTTTTTGTGGTTTAGTTTTCGTGGTGTATGTATTTGGTAGAGGGTGTGTAGGTTTTGTGGTTTGGTATTCGGGTTGAGGTTGTTTAGAGGTTTGAAGTTTGGTGTCGGGTAGAGGTTTTGTAGGTGTCGGGTAGAGGTTTTGTATGATGTTGGGTAGAGGTTTTGTTTGGTGTCGGGTAGAGGTTTTGTATGGTGTCGGGTAGAGGTTTTGTTTGGTGTCGGGTAGAGGTTTTGTTTCTTGCGGTTGTGCGGTTTGGTTCTCGTTGACAAGTTCAGAAATTTGAGTGTCTTGAGGTGTTTGGTCGTGGGTTTCTTGGAGAGTATATGAGTATGTGGTGTAAGGTTTTATTTTCTACACTAGAATGGCAAGAGGTTTGCATCTTATTTATAGTGCTGATGAACAGGCTTCGCGTCGCGACAGGGTCTTCCGTCGCGTCGCGAGGGTGCTTGGCTGGTGGTCGGTGCGCTTTTTGTCGGGTCAGTGCGTCTTCGCTGGTATGTCGAGCTTTTCGTCGCGATTTCTTTTGGTTGCGTTGCTTTTGGTCGCGTCGCGAAGGATAGTGCGTTGGGTTGGTAGTCTCACGATTAGAAAGTTGGTGGAGTCGCGTTGGAGGGGCTTCGCGATGGAGCTTCGCGTCGCGACCACTCTCTCCGTCGCGTCGCGAGCGCTGTAGGTTTTTGGTCTTCTGTCTTTGTTTCTTCTTCACGTCGCGACCACTATGTCTGTCGCGTCGTGATTGCTGTAGCAGTTTGATATTTTGTATTTTGCTCTTTGGTTTGTAGCGTTACTTCCTCAGGTTTGGATGTTTTCTCAAAGTTTCTCGGTTCTTGATTTATTCTTGTTTTAGATCTTGAATTCACGCAATCTGAAATAAACTGATAATATTTGTTAGATAATAACAGTTCATCTTATTTCAGTGATTGTCACATACAAAAATATATTTTTCAACAATTTCCCCCTATGTGATCATTGCTGAAATAAGAACATATTAAAAGGTAAGGTTGAAAATTCTTGTAATTTGGATAAAACATTTATAAAACCATATCACTTGTTTTGAAAGAGTGTGACTAGATTTTACTTATGTTTTGAAGAATGTTTGTCAAGAATATTTGTTTCTGAATCAAAGTTTCATGTTCAATTATCAAAAGGTTTTTGTATATGTACTTTCATAATATTCCTTAAGATTTTATAACATTTATAAAGACGACAAGTGATCTTAATAGGTCGATTCAGATGAACTTCTCATAGGTATATCTCACACTTGACTGAGGTGTTTGTTTGTTCTGGGTGCAGAACGGGTGTATAATCACTAAAGATGAGTGATATCTCTCAGTTTGAAGGTGTTGACTTATGCTTAATATGGATTTATACCTATATACTTTAGTCACTTGGTCTTCATATTAGATAATCAATCACATAAGACTGGTTTCGGCATTACTCAGAGGGTTTTTTCATTCATGCCATTGATGTTCACTCTCTCTCCGTCGGGAAATACATGTAGAGGTTTTTAGAAATATTCATAGTGCAGTTTGCAACTAAGAATATCCAATTATGAAGGCTACAGTATTCCGGTAAGTCTTAGGTTTTGACAGCTATATTTGATAAAGCATTTGAGAATCTGTTTGTTTGGAAAATTTTGAGAGATGTCTGTCTTGATTGATTGTTGTTGTAAATCTTCCTTTTCTTTGGTGAGGTGTTCACCTTTGTCTTTATCTTTTCTTGATTTTGTGAAAAGATATCTGATGTGGTTATCAATTGTGATTTGTTGACAGCATTTGTTGGATGTGACTTTGTCGTTTCTTCATTTGTCAGACTTGCTATGCAAGATGATAAATATTTTCTTGATGTGGCTTCATTGAGGATAGGGATAGGTGATATAATAGACAGTTTGTCTAATATATAAGGAAATGAAAGTATCGTCCCTGGTCATTTTGATATCTAAGCAAAAATGAGACTAGCATCACGGTATAAGAGTATAAATCCTATAAGTCATAATGAGAACACCTTTGCTCACAGAAATGAATTCCACTTAGCAGTTAAAGACGAGGCACAAATTCTCACATGGGTTTGGTTTTCATCTGAATCTCCTGATCTTATGTCCCTTAATTGATAAAATCGTTATATTTGAAATAAATTCAAAGGGAATAGGAGAATGTACATAATGAAAAATGTTTGAAATTTGAACCTTCTCTTTAATTAAGAATCAATATAACTAAGAACATTCATCGAGCATAAGTATCTGAAAATTTAGTCAAAATGATGTTAATCACATGGTTTTATAAAAACTTTTAAAAGGATAAAACTTTATTCAATTTTTGTGATTTTTGATTATGTGGATGTTTTTGAAAATTTTGGTTATTTGAATGTTTTTGGTAAATTTTGGTTTGGGGGTGAGAATGGGGTAACGAGAGTTCCCCCATAAATGATGCACTGGGATCATTTTGGATAGGTAGATTGGGATTGTTTTAGAGAGGAATTTGGTTTTGGTGGTTCTCCCATAAATGATGCATTGGGATCATTTGGACAGGTGGATTGGGGTGTTTTAGGAGGGTTCTGGTTTTGGTGGTTCCCCCTCGACTAGATCCGCATCATTTTGGTTTGATTGTGAAGTTTCTGCATCGGAGGTAGTGTGGGTTTGAAGTCTTGTAGAAGACTATGGTTTGTTGTCATATGCTTGGAACGGCCACTATCGATATACCATGTATCATCCTTGGGCTCTCCAGCACAAAGTACCTGCAATTAGACAGAAAGTTTAGGTACCCAAACCATGGTGGGTCCTGATTTGTTAATGGTTTTTGATAATCTGAAATCATTATGGTTTCTGTTAATTGGACGAAGTGGTTGAGGCTTGATTTGACTTATCAGATTTTCCCAATTTAAGATTTGTTTTTGAAAGCCTGTCATTTGGAAAGATTTCTGATTGTGTGAAAGGTATCCTTTATGTAATGACTTGTCTGATAACCTTTCTTTGTTTTTGGGATGAGGATGGTTTTGAAAATATTTTTGTTTTTGTGGCAAGGAGGCTGGTTTCAAAGGTTTCTTTTGGGTTTGTTTGAAAACTTTGGGTATGTCTTGTTTCTTCTGAAGAGCAATTTGTTTAGAGGTACTGTCTTTCTTGTAAAAGGAGTTTGCTCTATTCAAAAAGTCTTTAAGTTTGGAGTTTTGGTTGGTAATTTGGATTTGGTGGGTTGAAGACCTATTAGTGAAAAATCTTTTGGAAACACTGAAATCAGTATCATCTGGGTTACAGTTGATAACTGTTTCGTCGTCTGAATTTTCCTCATTAACAGATGTGGATGGATCTGTTAGAGTTGATTCAGAGTTTTCACTGTTTGTCCTGGTTTCTTGTTTGGCTTGTTCGATTTCGAAGGATTCTCTTCCTAATCCAGGTCTGTAATTCGTATCGATTTTGCCAGATCCTAAGGATGTTGCTTTGATGAAAATATCATCACTTAGCTTTCTAGCAAGATTGATAGAATCCAGTTTTCCTTGAAATCTTTGATTCTCGGATTCAAGAAGTTTGATTTGTTTTGAAAAATCATCTAATTTCAGAATCAAACTAGAGTTTATGTCAGTTAAATCTTGAATTTTTAGTTTTAACTGAAGGACTTCTATTTCTAAGGCATCTTTTATTTCAGATGGAAAAACAGATTGATTTTTTATTTCCAAGTCCTTTTTTTGTTTTAGAGCTTTATTTAATTGATCTAAGACGTGATTATATTCTTCTGATTTTCGTTCGACGTCTCTTTCAAGTTTGTCTCTAGTCTTTGTTGATTCTCCAAATCTGAGTTGCAAGGTTTGTAATTCAGATTTGTAGATATCAGATTTGACTATTGTGTCATGATATAGTTTGAGATCAGCTTTCAAACTGTTCTCAATCTTAGTCATGTGGGACTCAAATGGTGTTCTTGAAAGACCGATTTCTGAGATCATAGACCATACCTGATCGATGACATATGGAGCTCTTGAGTAGGTTGTGGAAGACATTTTTGGGTTGTGTTTTTTTTTTGAAAATTTTAAGATTTTAATTTTTTTTTTTTTTTCGTTGAACAAGTGATATTAAGATGAAATTTTTAAAGAAAACTTATTGGTGGTTTATAAAAACGCTACACAAAAGTTCTCAACAAAAATTTCAAAGTAAATCACACAAGCTCTGATACCAATTGTTGAAAATAAGTACGATAACTGATCTCCACGAATAAATGTTTTTAAGCCGATTACTGTGTGACAGATATGTATTTTATCTATAATATGCGGAATGAATAAGAGTTGCGGAATAAAATAAAAACGGTAAATCTAAACTAGACAGTATTTAAATAGACAGAAAGCGGTAAATAAAATAAATGTTAGAAGTTAGAGGTTAGATGTAATAAACGCCATTATCAACGATAAAGTGTTTTTACAATAAATAAAAAGGTTAGAAGTTAGAAGTTAGAAGTTAGAAGTTAGAAGTTAGATGTCTCGGTTAAATACAGTCCATATATGTTTTCGTTGTCAAGGTTCAATTCGGATGTATTGGATATTTGGTACAGTTGATTTATAACAGTTTAAATAAATCAATAACGACACAGATAATTTCAAAAGAACTTATCGATAGCTGATGAAGATGGTGTTTTCTTTGAAGCGTCGATTCTTGTTCTTTTCGGTAGGATGAGGTTTGGTAGTTTTTGTAATACCGTAATTTTAGTTTATGGTAGAGTTATTTTAATTTTTAATATAAACGAGATTAGATGAGTTAAACACGAGTTAAGATGTATAGAAACCCATCTATGAGAAGTTGGATGTTAAAAAGAGTAAAAGAAACAACTTGGGTTCTTGAAAGGTCAAACCGGGTCGAGCTTTAAAACACGGGTCGAGTTGGGTTGAAATAAAAATGGAAAAAGAGTAACCCGGGTCGTGTTAAAGAACCCGGGTCGTGTTCGAGAAAACCCGGGTCGGGTTGGAGAAGCCGGACCGTGCTGCGCCTTGGACTGAAAAACGTGATTTTTGCGTATATGGACCCGGGTCGGGTTCTGTAACCCGGGTCGGGTTACGGTGCAGATGGTATTTAAGTGAGAAAACTTCATTTCGAAGGAAACAAAACCCATTTCGATTTTTAGAGCTCCAGATGCGATTTTTGATGAAATTAAGCCTGGAGAATCGTTAGGAAGCGTGGAGAGACTCGAATCAAACCCCGTAAACGCGTGCTCGATTCCTAATTTCTCGAGGTGAGTATTTCTTGGTTTTTGGGGTTTTAAACCCTAGCTTTCAATCTTCATGTTTTAGCTATAAATTGAGATATACGTTGTTAGTAGGTTGTTAGTGGATGCCTTTAGAGTTACTGGTGAGATTATTGTCGAGTTCCTACGGTTGAATGAGTAGAACCGCGGATTTGGGGGTTTCGGTAAATATGGAGTTGATAATTACCATTTATACTCCTTTTTCCTCTTTTGAGATATACATATTTGAGATAAATGATATTGAGATAATTGTGGATAATTGAGAAATTGATTTAGACTATGGTGATACGACCAAGTCTAACGATCAGGAGTCCGGTATGCGCGTTTTGGGAGTTCCACTTACTAAACCAATATCAGGTGAGTACTCTTATGTACTTGAGTAGAAATCTACCTTATGGTAGACTGAATACATATATATATGTTAAGTTATTATTGTTATAACCCAATTGTAGAGCGAATTGTTATATGTGAATAACAACAACCGAGTTGAGTATATATATATATTGATTGTATAAACTGAGTAGATGTTAATGTAGTCACATTAAAGAGTTTTGAGTCAATTTATATAGCCATGAGGGCTTATGAGCTAGAATAGAGTTTGAAGTGGAATAGAGTTCGGGGTGGAATAGAGTTTGAAGTGGAATGAGTTTATATGTGTTGTTTTAACCCTTGGTATGTATAATGAGATGTTGTGCAGGTTAATAATTTGTATATATGATGATGAGATGTGTTACAGGTTAGTAATTACCTACTAATTCTTTTAATTGAACTATGTTGTCGTTGAGTTGTTCATTGTAGAAAGAGAAAAGTTATATGAGTTTCATAAGGTGTTAATATTGTTTTGGTATCAATGGCTAAATGTGATAACCACAGCGAGGGACCGAGATAGTCCATTCAAAATGAATTTAGTTACAACGAGCGAATGAGAAAGTTTGTTGAGAATGAGTTTAAAGAGACATCGGATGTTGAGACTTGATTAATAATGATTACTCACTAAGCTTTTTATAAGCTTACACTTGAGTGTTATGTTGTTATGCAGGTATCCGTAGCAGTGATAGGGGAGAGCATGTGATAAAGAGAGACGGACAAGTTTAGAGCCTGTCCTTTAGCTGTCTTTGGTTTATTTGTAATGCCTGGTTAAAATTTGTAAGGACCTTTTGCATAATTACATGTGATGATAACATCTTGATCCGTGATTTGAGTACAAGTATACCCATTTAATGTATAATTGTTTGAAACTTTTTGGGTGTACTTTGTATGAGAAACCGGGTGTTACAAGTTGGTATCAGAGCATGGTTTAAGCGAACTAGGTCTTTGAGTGTAGAGTCCTAGACTTGAACCGAGAAGAGAGAGAGCCCCTATCACATGCTTGGAAAAGATACCGCTGCAGACGTTAGAGTATGAGTTGAGTATAACTCTTCTATCATATTTATTATTTGTTATATTCTATGGGTGAATACATGTATTGAGACAGATGAAGGATGAGTTGATAAAATGGTCACATTCGGTTGGACCTACAGAGGATGATGAGACGAAATTTTGGTTGATATGAGATATCAACTAATGAGAAGACGAGAACTTCAATTGATAATGAGATGTCAACTGAATACGAGATGAGATACCAAGTGAGATGAGATTCCAGAATGACGAGATTCCAACTGATGTTAAGATAAGATCCCGGTCGAGGCAAAATTTTAACTGATAATGAGAAAGAGTTTGAGCATATGTTGAGCATGAGCTAAGAGTTAAGATATGTGAGTGTAGCCGAGTACACTCAAGATTTGAGAACCGCGGTACGCAAGGTTCAACTAATGAGGAGACAAGATTTTGTTTCTATGAGGTATGCAAGTAATTTTACTTAACATGTTAGCTGTAACGTGTCGCGTGTGTTTCATTGTTGATAATACATGTAATAGAATATGTATAAAATATGTAGACACGTAAAAGATCAATTGAGATTACATGTATTAGAGAATTGTGGTTATAAAATGTAGTAATCGGCATTGAGATGAGAATCTCATGTCCATTTGAGGTAATGTTTATATATCACATAACGAGTGCTTTGTGATTGTATATAACTGAGATTATAAGTGGTTGCTTGATGAGTACTTAACAACCTTAGAGAAGTGTGTATAAAGAGTATATACATGGTAAATATATATATATATATAAATTTTGATATTGTATATATAGTGTTTATTGTTTCACAGATGTGACGAGACTTTTATGTACAAGTACTTGTGGTTGAGACCACATGCTTTGTGGGGCCACATGATTAGTACTTGTGATTGATCAAAATAAATGGCTGAGATAGCCAAAAGAGTATGAATTGAGAAAGACGGTGAGTGTGTAGTTGATTGCACACGATAACTGCTTATGAGTTGACATACTGAGAATTGAACTGTGTGGTTTGGAGTTGTTACAGAATGAGATATTTGTGACAGCGTTATCAGAGGACACTTGAGTAACCACATAAAGAGTACCTTGTGGTTATAAATTGAGAGAACCTAGAGTGGTTCATCTAGGCCTTATTGGCTTAGAGATTGAGTTAGTTACTGAGTAAATATGGTTGAGACCACATATTTTGTGGGACCATATATCGAGTAAATATGGTTGAGACCACATATTTTATGGGACCATATATTGAGTAAATGTGGTTGAGACCACATATTTTGTGGGACCATATATCGAGTAAAGTGGTTGAGACCACATACTTTGTTGGGCCACATAATGAGTAAATGTGATTGAGACCACATATTTCGTGGGGCTACATATTGAGTAGCTGAGGTTGAGGCCACATATTTCTGTGGAACCACAAGATGAGTATCTTGTGGTTATAGCATTGAGGATCTTTGTGACTCAAACGAAAGGAGGAGTGACGGTGAGTCTATATGGCTTGAGACCGTAAGGGAGAATTCCTAGAGTAAAAGAGGAGATGGATTGAAATCAGAAAATGGTACGAGGTACCATGATTTGATCAGAGGACGGTATGAGATACCGTAACACAGCGTTGAGTACTGAGAACAGAGAACGGCACGAGGTACCGTGAGAGAGTGTTGAGCAATGAGGTCGACGAACGGTACGAAGTACTATGAGATAGTGTTGATTAGTGAGTTTGGAGAACAGTACGGGGTACTGTAAGATACTATGAATGATGAGACCAAATGATGGTACGGGGTACCAAGAGTTGAGCCAGAGTGGTGCTATAGTGTTATGCTTGTGTGTAGACAGGCATGTACATTATGATGATGTAGAGTAATGAGACATGTACTATCCTTGCGTATGGATAGATATGAATGTAGCAGTAAGCTTGGGTGGCTTGAAACCTACGGGTTTAGAAGAGGACGAATCAGAGGCTGAGTAACAGTAAAGAGGTATTGTGAGATAATACAATGAGTAATACTATTGAGAAATGTTATTGTGAGTATGTGTGTTTATCATGTAGTCGTGTTGAGTATGTGTGAGATTTCTTACATGTTGAACGAAATACAGTTTTATAAATATATAATGAGAAGATATGAGTTAAAAGAGAAAGAAAGTAATTGTGGTTGTGATTGATAGGATTCGTTCCTTAGCAATCAAACCAATTACTGCCAGTGAAATAAATGCGTGAGTATGAATATGACAAAACTACTTATTCGTATGAAATGATCAATAGTAGATTTTGTTACAATAACGTTGGGTTATTTTCTTGAGATTAATGAGTTAGTCGAGTGATGAGATATGATCTCACCATAGAGATTGCGGTGACAGATGTTACTATTTGAGTCGTGTATAGGGATTACGGTGAGCCGTATGTATGTATAATTTATTTCGTATCTTTATAATAAATTAGAAATTTAGATGAGAATGACGGAGAAATGGCGAGGGGAGAATTCTTACTGATGATGTGTCGGGAGAAATATATGCGATTGTGTTGAAAATTTAATTGATAATAAGTTGTTGAGTTTGTTATGATTATCGATTGAGTGAGAGCGTGATGTGGATTGTCCAGATAAGTGAAGAGGTAATAAGTGAGTACATCGAGAGAAACAGCAAGAGGTATGTTGTTGAACTGAGATAAAAAGAAGTTAATTAGTAGAAGATTGTTAATTTTATATTGGGTGAAAACCTAATATGTGTGATGAGGAGGGAGCAGAGATGAATGTGTTTTCAGAGAAGTTGAAGTCGGTTGTAGTGATAAGACAACTGAAACGGATTTTGTGTGATTAAAGTGTCGAGAATTAAATAACAAATTCAGAGGAGGCGTGAGTGAAACTTGAGATAGTTTCTAATATTTTGTTATTTCTGGATTTTTATCCTAGTATTTATGAACTATGTTGATGAGAAATCAATTATTCACATGTTACAATATGAGAAATAAATTATGAGAGAATGTGAGCTTGGAATCGGTGATACCGTTTTCTTTATTGAGTTAGAGTAGACCATTTTAAGGAGATTGGAAATGGAAGTTGAATCTCAAATAGTTATTGAGATTAGTGTTGTAGAAAGAGTGAATGGTACGCTGAGAATATGGCTCGATGTGAACCATAGATATAGGTGTGTGTAAGTGATGATAGTGATTGGAGTATCACTTGAAGAGTGAGGTGAGATACCTTCGTGTCGGCAAAGCTATAACAAGGGAGTGCCCTGAAAGAGTGAGTGGTTGTCCATATGAAATGGTAACAACCAATGTGATTATAGAGATCATATTACGAGAATAATGGCGGGCGTAAAGATTTTGCGGAAAGAGAAGTCGAATGAGAAAGTTTCTAAATGTAATGTGAATCAAGGGAGCTTGAGTTCTATAGCTATATTATGAGTAAATAAGATGCGACAGTATGTACATGTTATATGAGTTGACGAGAGGATGATATCATTATCATACGTAATGATTGATTGCGGTGGTGAGATGATTGTATAAGCCATACCTAGTCTAAGAGATTCCGAGGACGGAATCTTTTGAAGGGGGTAAGAACTTGTAATACCGTAATTTTAGTTTATGGTAGAGTTATTTTAATTTTTAATATAAACGAGATTAGATGAGTTAAACACGAGTTAAGATGTATAGAAACCCATCTATGAGAAGTTGGATGTTAAAAAGAGTAAAAGAAACAACTTGGGTTCTTGAAAGGTCAAACCGGGTCGAGCTTTAAAACACGGGTCGAGTTGGGTTGAAATAAAAATGGAAAAAGAGTAACCCGGGTCGTGTTAAAGAACCCGGGTCGTGTTCGAGAAAACCCGGGTCGGGTTGGAGAAGCCGGACCGTGCTGCGCCTTGGACTGAAAAACGTGATTTTTGCGTATATGGACCCGGGTCGGGTTCTGTAACCCGGGTCGGGTTACGGTGCAGATGGTATTTAAGTGAGAAAACTTCATTTCGAAGGAAACAAAACCCATTTCGATTTTTAGAGCTCCAGATGCGATTTTTGATGAAATTAAGCCTGGAGAATCGTTAGGAAGCGTGGAGAGACTCGAATCAAACCCCGTAAACGCGTGCTCGATTCCTAATTTCTCGAGGTGAGTATTTCTTGGTTTTTGGGGTTTTAAACCCTAGCTTTCAATCTTCATGTTTTAGCTATAAATTGAGATATACGTTGTTAGTAGGTTGTTAGTGGATGCCTTTAGAGTTACTGGTGAGATTATTGTCGAGTTCCTACGGTTGAATGAGTAGAACCGCGGATTTGGGGGTTTCGGTAAATATGGAGTTGATAATTACCATTTATACTCCTTTTTCCTCTTTTGAGATATACATATTTGAGATAAATGATATTGAGATAATTGTGGATAATTGAGAAATTGATTTAGACTATGGTGATACGACCAAGTCTAACGATCAGGAGTCCGGTATGCGCGTTTTGGGAGTTCCACTTACTAAACCAATATCAGGTGAGTACTCTTATGTACTTGAGTAGAAATCTACCTTATGGTAGACTGAATACATATATATATGTTAAGTTATTATTGTTATAACCCAATTGTAGAGCGAATTGTTATATGTGAATAACAACAACCGAGTTGAGTATATATATATATTGATTGTATAAACTGAGTAGATGTTAATGTAGTCACATTAAAGAGTTTTGAGTCAATTTATATAGCCATGAGGGCTTATGAGCTAGAATAGAGTTTGAAGTGGAATAGAGTTCGGGGTGGAATAGAGTTTGAAGTGGAATGAGTTTATATGTGTTGTTTTAACCCTTGGTATGTATAATGAGATGTTGTGCAGGTTAATAATTTGTATATATAATGATGAGATGTGTTACAGGTTAGTAATTACCTACTAATTCTTTTAATTGAACTATGTTGTCGTTGAGTTGTTCATTGTAGAAAGAGAAAAGTTATATGAGTTTCATAAGGTGTTAATATTGTTTTGGTATCAATGGCTAAATGTGATAACCACAGCGAGGGACCGAGATAGTCCATTCAAAATGAATTTAGTTACAACGAGCGAATGAGAAAGTTTGTTGAGAATGAGTTTAAAGAGACATCGGATGTTGAGACTTGATTAATAATGATTACTCACTAAGCTTTTTATAAGCTTACACTTGAGTGTTATGTTGTTATGCAGGTATCCGTAGCAGTGATAGGGGAGAGCATGTGATAAAGAGAGACGGACAAGTTTAGAGCCTGTCCTTTAGCTGTCTTTGGTTTATTTGTAATGCCTGGTTAAAATTTGTAAGGACCTTTTGCATAATTACATGTGATGATAACATCTTGATCCGTGATTTGAGTACAAGTATACCCATTTAATGTATAATTGTTTGAAACTTTTTGGGTGTACTTTGTATGAGAAACCGGGTGTTACAGTTTTTGGTGTTTGGTGAAATGGGTTTTTGGTGTCGGTTTAATTGAGATGCACGGGGTTTTTGTGGTTTAGTTTTCGTGGTGTATGTATTTGGTAGAGGGTGTGTAGGTTTTGTGGTTTGGTATTCGGGTTGAGGTTGTTTAGAGGTTTGAAGTTTGGTGTCGGGTAGAGGTTTTGTAGGTGTCGGGTAGAGGTTTTGTATGATGTTGGGTAGAGGTTTTGTTTGGTGTCGGGTAGAGGTTTTGTATGGTGTCGGGTAGAGGTTTTGTTTGGTGTCGGGTAGAGGTTTTGTTTCTTGCGGTTGTGCGGTTTGGTTCTCGTTGACAAGTTCAGAAATTTGAGTGTCTTGAGGTGTTTGGTCGTGGGTTTCTTGGAGAGTATATGAGTATGTGGTGTAAGGTTTTATTTTCTACACTAGAATGGCAAGAGGTTTGCATCTTATTTATAGTGCTGATGAACAGGCTTCGCGTCGCGACAGGGTCTTCCGTCGCGTCGCGAGGGTGCTTGGCTGGTGGTCGGTGCGCTTTTTGTCGGGTCAGTGCGTCTTCGCTGGTATGTCGAGCTTTTCGTCGCGATTTCTTTTGGTTGCGTTGCTTTTGGTCGCGTCGCGAAGGATAGTGTGTTGGGTTGGTAGTCTCACGATTAGAAAGTTGGTGGAGTCGCGTTGGAGGGGCTTCGCGATGGAGCTTCGCGTCGCGACCACTCTCTCCGTCGCGTCGCGAGCGCTGTAGGTTTTTGGTCTTCTGTCTTTGTTTCTTCTTCACGTCGCGACCACTATGTCTGTCGCGTCGTGATTGCTGTAGCAGTTTGATATTTTGTATTTTGCTCTTTGGTTTGTAGCGTTACTTCCTCAGGTTTGGATGTTTTCTCAAAGTTTCTCGGTTCTTGATTTATTCTTGTTTTAGATCTTGAATTCACGCAATCTGAAATAAACTGATAATATTTGTTAGATAATAACAGTTCATCTTATTTCAGTGATTGTCACATACAAAAATATATTTTTCAACAGTTTTGATAAAAAAATATGTGTTTAGTGGTATAGTATATACTAACCTCTTAATAAAATCAATAGAGGTTGAAGGATGTTGAAGGAAGTAGAGTCAAGAGCTAGGGGATTATTGTAGCTAGACATACCTAGCTACTGAGGTGAGTACATGAGGACTTTTCTGGGTACATAGCAACAAGTTTTGTTTTTATGCAAATTGTTTAATGATTAATGGTTTAACAAATGATTTTCAAAAGTTATGTTAAATGTTTCATGAACAATGGTTTTTGAAGTGATTTTTAAAGCTTGAATGATTAAGTATTGATTTATGTTGACCGATTGAAATGGTTTGCAAATGATTCTAAAGTTCAAAGTTTTAAAAGATGTTTTATGCAAAGGTCGGAATGATTTCTATATGATTGAAGAATTTTTATGATTGAGGCCAACATGTAATGAATTGATGATAGTAAAAATTGGAATATGAATTAAATGTAAGAAATGTGAGAGATGTCCGGACAAGGACCTTACCCGCAAGAAGGGGGGTCAACAGACACTACTGGGATGGTACCTCCCTTCGCGAAGTAGTTGTCTTAGCACGCCCTTATGGGTAGATTCGTTCAATTCCATGAAGGGAAGAAAACTAGCACGCGCTCACGGATAGATTCGTTCTATTTCGGGGAGGGAAGATACGGGGAAACCCGTAGGAAACCAAATAATAATAAATGAACCATGAATTTCAGTTGGCCTATATTTTGATAAGAAAAGGTTTATTTTATGTTTTTGCATGATAAAGTGAAAAACCTAATGTTTTTATGATGAAGTAATGACTTATGTTAATGATTATAGCAATGAACTTTGGTTTTATTGTTTTGACATAACAGTGGAGTTTGCAGGTTTTGAAAAGAAGAGAAAGGTTTTATTTATTTGTTAATAGCTAATGATGTTCAAATTTATTTAAACTCATTGAGTCTAAAACCCATGTATCTCACGAGGCATTTTTGTCTTACGTATTGTTTGTTTTAAAATGCTATGTACTCAGGGACAGGATGCGGGTTAGCAGACGATAGAAGGAAAAGACTTAGAAGATGTCATGTGGAATGTAGATAGAAAAGAGGATCAGAAGATAGAGTTATCCCAATTGCGGTATAGTTTTATTATGTAATTGAGAGACATTATGTCTATGGTTTAGAAATACCCTTGTAGTTATACTGTAAAGTTTGGTTATGTCCCGTATTGTTTTGGGCTATCTTTCTATTGTGTCGAGTTAGTATGGATTTATTAGTATAGCCCAAAGGTCATGCCGAATTTTCGGTAGAAATGTTAGTTTAATACGGGACATAGCTTTAAGATGTTATAAGGCTTTACTATGGTTGTCTTTTGATATGAGTTTGTAACCCCCAATGTTATCTAAATACTTTTAAATTTAACTGTTTTGTTGGGACCAAATGTTTTAAATGTTGACTTAAAGGCTAAAAGAAAAGTTTTTGAAAGAATGGAAATTTTTATTCACAATGTTTTATAAACTTTTACACCAATTAAGGTGTAGGAAAGATGGGGTGTTACAAAATTTGTAATCAAGGGTTCTCTATAAAGTCATGAATTCCAAAGAATATTCTGATTATGTTTTCACAAACTATTTCACTCTAACTCCTAGGGCAATACGCTTTGAAATTAAACGCATTCAAAAATTGTTTGAGTCTTTATTATAATTTGTTAAAAACTCTTTTGCTTAGGGACAAGCAAGGCACAAGTGTGGGGTGTTTTGTAATACTGTAACTTTTAATTACGATAGAATAATATTAATTTTAATATAAACAAGCTTAGATAAGTTAAAATATGAGTTAAGATGTTTAAAAACCAACTAGGAGAAGTAGGATGTTAAAAAGGGACAAAAGAAACAACTTGGATTCTTAAAAGGTCAACCCGGGTCGAGTTATGTAACACGGGTCGTGTTCGATAGGAAACCAGGTCGGGTCAGTTAACCCAGACTGTGCTGCACCTGGTATAAAGCGAGAAATTTCGTATCAAAACTCGGGGCGGGTTTGACAGCCCGGGTCATGTTCGAGTAAAAACCCAGGGCGGGTTTGACATCCCGGGTCGGGTTGCGGGTGCAGGGTATTTTAAAGTGCAAATTTCCATTCATTTGGGATAAAACCCATTTCGAGCCAAACCCTCTCCAAACCCTAAAAATCGATTTCTAAGCCATTTAAGTCGAGATTTAAGTCTAATATTCACGAATTGAAGCTAGGGATTTATACTTGGAGCTTGAAAGGTAATCCTCCTTGAATTTGGTTTCATTTCAACGGTTGAATGCTTTGATTTGGAGTGATTCCATGTGGTCTCGATGACTTACAACGCCTAGTGATATTACATATTTTAGTCGTTGTTGAGCCCTATTCTTAGTGAAATTATATCATATATATCGTGGTATTCTCACTTTTCGTGCCAGTCATCGTTGAAGTACCAAAAATTCTACTTTGTAAAACTGTTTTACTTCAAAGAACTACTTGTCTCGACTTTCTTTTTAATAATTGCTCTTCTTTAAAACATGCAACAATCAAATTGAATTCTTTCTTTTTTTTTTCAACTCGACCCTTTGTTTTTTTTTTTACAAAAGATTTGAATACTCAACTTTGTGGTTAATGTTTTGAGGAAACCGTTCCTTATGAGAAAATCTTAATCAACTTTTGTGAAAAGAAAATACCCTTTCGAATTCATACAATTTATATAAAACAATAAAGTTTCAAATGTATCTAGGGACATATTTTCATCGAATTTATTAACAAAATCCCAAAGAAATCATCACTCATGGGTATTCACTACCGATTCATGATGGCCCCTTTGTCATTCACTTTATAAAAGTCTTGCATTTTGTGAGATATTCTCGTCCAATTTGTTTATAAAAGTTTTTTTTTTCAAATTTTTAACAACACTTTAGAAAAGATTGGCCATACGGCATTCTTAAGTTCTTATTAGGGTACGTTATTCACTATTTCACACACCCCAAGGCGATTAACGGTTTGATCCTATGGCCTCTAGTCTCATCATGCATCCATGTCTCTTCGCCCTAACATGACTTAGTAACTCACTATTCCCATAAGGTTTCATTAGTCACTAAGCCATTGCTAACTACCAAAGAACCTAATGATCTAAGTCCTCCTTGTGTCTTACATTAAGGTTTCTCTAGTTCACGCATTAAGGCGCAAACCATGCTACTCTTACATACACTTAGTCTTCTAGAGCTAAGGCAAGGTCACTAACTTGAACACTGAAAGATGTCGGATAGGTCTCAAAGAAGGTGAGGTAAGGAAGAAAGGTTTAAGGGTCACGACAAATAATTCATTCAACAGCTCCAAGTCTTCACCTGCCATCCACTTCACTAACACCATGCTCATCATGTTCCTTGCTTGCCCAGGGTTGACACTACAATTCCACTAGTCTTCTAACACCCCATCATCCTTTAATCGACTCCTCAAGATCAACCACCTCGCAAATCTCACTACTCTTCGAGCTTCATCCAATATAAGTTGTCACTTACTTCACCTTCCATCATCTTAGCAGTTTCCATTCACACGAAGTTGTTCCTCATGATCTCACGTACTCCCGATCCTTCATGATTGCACTTCATATCCACATAAGAACCGACATGCATGAATCCGATTTGCCCAAATACTCATCATGTCGGCCCGAAATCACTAATTAAGTGGTTAAAATCTAAATCACAATCAAGCATTTGCGAATAAGTTCTAAAGGCCAACTACTTAAGAGGTCAAACATCCTTAAGAGCATCATAGTTTAAGTCTAAGCACTACTCCTAGTACCTAGTTAACTTAAACTCATGCTCTGATACCAAATTGAAACACCCTCGCTTAAGGCTTTTCATAAAACATCATTTTAACCCATGGTTTATCATCATTATTTCAAAAATCATCATCCTTTAGTAAAACCCTAGTTTCAACATCTGCAAATAAGTCATTTTCCTTCAAAATCATTTTAAAACACATGGGGTTTAATGAGAAAATAATTTGGGTTTAAGTTGCAAAAAATATCGTTTGGTCCCATTTTAGATAAAACATTTTTGTTAATAAAGTAGCGAGGTTGCAACAATTTAACTACCATTACACGGCTTAAATGAAACCACACAAACTGTGGCCTTCTAAACGTCCAGCTCTTCTATAGTCATCTAAACTCCTCAACCTGAGTACACATCAAAATAAGTTAGGCAATTGAAATGCCTAGTGAGCTTACCCGAGGTTGACCCATTTTGAGTGGGTAGTGAACTACCGCACTCGGGACAAACTCCCAAAAATAGATTTTAAACACACTTCAAAAGTTACTTAAAACATCATAAAGATTTACTTCAAAATAGATAATTATGATATGCAAATGCAAATGCATGATGCAACTATCCCAAACCCACGTCCATCTCATAAAAGTCCAACTCACCTCAATGGCACCTACCTAAGTTCACAAATGACACGCACGAAGCATATCACTCGATCCCCGTATAGGTTAAACTAGAACTAGTGGCCATCACACTAGTCCCATGAGGGTTAGCAACTCCCTCATGCGATTCCCTATTGTCGAGAACAAACTCTCCTCACCCTCTTTATTTTAGAGAAGGGTAAAACTCATAATAACTCCTCACCCTCTTTGATTGAGAAGGGTTAAACTCCTCCTCAAGGTATCACACGGTCAATCCCATCCTATATGCAATGCAATGCACAAATAGGATGCTCAAAACATCTTTCAAAAACATCATTTTCATCTTTATTTAAAACCATCTTTAGAAACTCATTTTCATGCAATGCACAAGTAGTAATCATATAACACATTACACATAATAACATGCATGAAAAACAATTGATAACACACACAAAAAATATGGGAAGGATGTGTACTCCCGGTAAACTCACCCAAAGTCAACTGACGAGTCAACACTAACTCCGCACAAGGTTTGATGCATTTGGAGGCGCTCCTAGACATCATCCCATCCATCAAATCATCTTACTTGAGTGGTAGCTCAAGTCCTTAGTCTCACTTCCAAGTCACTACAACATATCCCCTTCCTATAATACAAGAACGGAAGATATCATACTCGATTCATCTAAAAGTCACACTATAATTACTTCTTTAGAACTAAGAAGGAACAATTATCCATCATCTAAAATGAGGTCCTTGACTCTCTAATATAAGGAAAATCTTAATTAAAATATTCCCAAGGATCGGCATTAAAACAAGGACCCAATGCCCAAACCGTAAAGCTTAAAACCCAAAAAGTGCCCAAAATCCGGACAGAGGCCAACACGGATCGTGTAAGGGGTTACACGGGTCGTGTAACTCACTTTAAGGACAACACGGGTCGTGCTTCTACAGCACGGGTCGTGTTATGCCCAGGTGCAGCTCCAATTTTGGTCATTTTCACTCATTTTTGACCCGATTCAAGTTCTGATTCTTCCCAAAACTCATGGACATCAAAAGGACATTATTCCTTCCCAAAATACACATCATTAGACTCAATTAAACTATTCAAAACCATTCCAAATGAATCAATTACATTCCATGATCACAACTTCACTCTATAAGCTTAAACCATGGAATACCCAATTCCATTCTTACAATTGATGATTGCAAGTGGAGATTCCTTCTTCCATTCCATGGAATCATTAGGAAATGATCCTCACTCCACTTATACATCCAAATTGATACATTAAACTCATTCATCCATCCATTAAACAAGAGATCCAATCATCATCTATATGAACAAAACCCATTTCAACACCTAATTCTCATTTTCTAGTGATTCATGGTTTAAGACTACAAATCAAAGGTTAGAATCCTTAGGGAATCATTAGAGATGAATCCCCTCATACAAAACTACCATAATCATCCATTAATTTCTAGATTCTTCAACTATTCATCAAATCCCCAAAATCTAGGGTTCATAACACCCAAACAAATCAAGCAATTGAATCTAGAGCATCCATGGATTGAATGTAGACTCCAATCAACTTAGAAACATCAAATAAACATTGGGGAATCATAGGAATAACCTCATCCCACCATAAATCTTGAATTAAGTCAAAACCCCAAACCCTAATTCGAATTCAAAGCTAGAAGATGAAGGGTTTATACCTTAGATTGGCTGAAATCTTCAAGGGCTGCAAGAATCATCAAATCCAAGCTCAATTCTCTCAAGAACTATTAGAAAATCGCCATCTCCTCTCCTCCTCTCTCTCAAATCACGTGAATGAGGCTGAAATGGGGGAAACCCCTCTCTAAAACTTGATATCTTTCACAAATGGCAAAACTAGTCCCTATAGTTTGGTCCTTCTTCACCCAACACCCCAAAACTCCATTATTCTCATTAGAAGTCTCCAAATTCATAAACATGCCCCAAATACAATTATTTATTTCACTTGAGTCATTCTCTAGGTCAACACTAACCCTTAGTTTCCCAATTTGGCACAAATGGTCCCTTACACTAAAATTCTTCACAATTTAGGTCCTTAATGAAATTCAAAGAATTATTAGACCTAATTTAACACCACTTCAATTCCTTTAATATATCTTCTAACATTCTAAATCCATGACTAGTCAAATCTACTTCGGATAAGTTTGGCCAAAATGATACTTTTAGTCCTTATGACAAAATTTCTCACATTTGGTTATAATTTGATTTTAAAACTATAGTTGGCTCATTTATTCACCATATGAAATATAACAAGATATTAAATTTAGTTATTAATTTGTTTTCTTTATGTTGCTTTCCGATCCCATTCGATTGGAAAATCTTTATTGGTATTACAAGCAAAAATTACAAACTGAAGATAGCATGTGGGACACTGGAAAGATGAGATCTGTAAAACAACTACTGGGAGCGGCGCTGGGCACGCTTCATGTCAAGCCCTTGACTTTGAAGAGATATAGAAGGAAGGATCAAGCTTGGAGGTTCAAAGCTACATCCAAGCATTCACGAGAGTTAATCAGAAGGCAGCGACCGGGCAGCAGCAGGAGGACCAACAAGCCATTCGATCCAGGAAAGTTTAAGGAACAGTGGGTCAACAAAGGGACGATGGTGACTGAAAATCAGCAAAGGAAGAAGGCATACGATCCACCGTAGCTGTAGAAGGACTCCACGTTTGGTTGAAGACGTTAAACTTAGCGCTTGTTGGGAGGCAACCCATCGTGTCATAGAAGAGGTTTTGTATTTCTTAGAAGTAATTAGGAAAAATATCATCATTAATTGCAAGTACTAGTGGTCTAAGGCAAGTGTGGGGTTGTGTGAAGAATTTGAAAATTTTAATGACCGCGCCGCGGTTTGCTCATATGTGCGACGCGGGATCGTAAACCAACCCGATGCGCAGGGGTTGATTTGGTGACACGCGCGCCGCAGTTTATGCATTTGCACGATACGGGAATCGATCGGTCGGAATTCTTCGATAAAAAGGTAACCCGCGACACTATTCACACACACCACACCTCGGAGCTCTGATCAACAAAAATTTCTCGTGTTTTTTCTTGCTCATTTCATTCCTACTACTACGGTACGTCATTCTAACTAGCTATTACTTGTTAAAACTAGTGATTAGGGGGTTAATTTGGTTGATTTCTCCAAAAACTTCAAAACTTAGAAATCGCCAATGCTGACTCATTGGGTGTTTATTTTGCCAAATAGACACCCTAGATGAGTTAGTCGGCAGCTAGGCTACCTTGTGGTATAGTTGGATTGAGTTTAAACAGGTTAAAACTCGATTTGGGTTTGGATTTTGGAAACAGCCGCTCGCCGCGCCGCGCCCTTGCTCTTGGGCCGCGCCGCGGTGCGGTGGGGAAGAAAAGGTCTTAATTTGCAAAAAAATTTCCTTTTGTGCAGATGTCGTTCAGATTGGATCACGAGTTTCTTCAGTTTCCAGAGGGACCATCCAGCTCAGTGGAGTACCGATCACGGAGAGACGCCCTCATCAGTCGCCAGGTTCTCGAGGTGACAGTCATCGATAGAGACATCCTACAAGACGCAGGGCTCTGGTGTGAGATTGAGCCCTTTTTGCATCGCACCTGGACCTATGGGGACGCTTCATTTACTTGCCGGGGCTGGGATTGGCTCATGGCCACCGAGGAGGACATTGTCTACACCGAGCTCCTTCTGGAGTTCCTTTCCACTGTCTAGTACGCACCGAGGTCGACAGACCCGCGTTCCAGGCTGATACGGTTTAGACTGGGAGGTGTGCAGAGGGAGTGCAACCTCCGGGAGTTCGGGAGGCGCACTGGTATATATACGGAGGCGGACCTGCAGCACCGCCACTTCACACAGTTCATGGAGGCATGTATTCAGGGGCAGCCTGAGAAGGCTGCCAACACGGAGGTTTGGGCACCATTGTCCAACATTTTCTATGAGGCGGGGACCTTCAGGGAGAGCCATCTCCGTGATCCACTCCACCGTCTCATGCACCGTATCGTCTCCACCACCATCATGCATCGGGAGGGGGGCGAGAAGGTGTCTGGTGAGGAGATGACATTTCTCTGGGTCCTTCTCGACCCCTCCAGGTTCCTTCACCTCCCATTCGTCCTAGCCGTCGCATTGTCCACCCGTGCTACGGGTGCGTCCGCCAGCAGTCCATTGGCCCGTGGGTACTTCATCACCCGCCTGGCCCGATCATACCGGATCCTCACCGCCCGCACTGTCGCTTCTTTGACCGCTTTACCTCCATCTCGCACTTCGGCGCGAGCATTGGAGAATATGGGGCTGATTGAGCAGCAGCGTCCAGGACAGTTTGTGAGGGTGGCGACCGAGGCACCCCAGGACCCCCAGCCAGCATACCCCCAGCCTGGCAGAAGACGCAGGAGGCAGCCAGCACCGACAGAGCCAGCACCACAGCCACAGCAGCAAGAGGATCCATCGGCCATCCACCGACTAGAGATCAGGGTCGCCAGGATGGAGGACCAGTTAGAGTGGATCGGGGAGGTGCTTCTACAGATTGCATCAGCACAGGGCCAGCAGACCCGACCATTCCCAGCCAGAGCCCATGACTATGAGGCGGGACCATCCAGGCCACCAGGTGGCACTTGATGTATTTTTTTCTTTTTCATTTTTTTGAATATATGTACTGTACCTATGACACACTTTTATCTTTTGCTTGTTCATATTTTATTTGTTATGTTTGCATTTAATGTTTTTGTTGAGTCATGCATGTTATACCAAATGGGAAGGAGTTGTCTCAGACAAGTGTGGGGTCACCGTGCCCCCTCCACTTATCTTGACCACCGGCATGTCTACTGTTGCGCTACAACTCCAGAATACGAAATCGAGGACCCTTTTTGTTCGAATTTGTACCTGTGATACCGAGTACCAACCAAGCAATCTACCGTCCAAAGGGGTAACTCTTTCTCCCTTGTTCTAAATAAATTTTGTACAACGGGGACGTTGTACGGGTTTAAGTGTGGAGTGTGGACGGTCGAAAGAGTATTTATTTGAAATTTTTGTAGAAATGACCCAATTTTCAAATTTTTAGCAACTTTTTCAATTTTTTTAATAAATTGTAAGTATTGAAACGAATGGTTTGTGATTGTTTATAGCACTAGTATTTTTCAAGAGATATTATGTAGTTGTTATCATGCTATTAGTTTAGTTAAACAAGTTGAGTTTTAGGAGTTAGACGATTAGAGTGTTTTAGGATTGGAATTTAGGAAGGAAATGTCAATCTGTGGCCTTTGTTGTTCGAGCCGGTAGGTCCGAAAAGGGTGGCCTCGAAGTGGCATTTATGCACCTTACCACCTAAGATCGTCTGGTCTGGGATGGTATTTTCGAAAGCTCGTTACACGGACAGCATCAAAAGTCATGGACAATTCCTTAATGGCCTTTAGAATCTGAATGATTAAGTACACTTCATTGTAGACAGAAAATTTGTAATCAAGGGTTCTCTAGAAAGCCATAAATTCCAAAGAACACTCTGATTAGGTTTTCATGAACTATTTCACTCTAACTCATAAGGCAATAAACTTTGAAACTGAACACAGTCAAAAATTATTTGAGTCTTAGTTAGAATTTATTAAAAAACTCTCTTGCTTGGGGACAAGCAAGGCACAAGTGTGGGGTGTTTGACAATGCCTAGTGATATTACATATTTTAGTCATTTTTTAGCCCTATTCTTAGTGAAATTATATCATATATATCGTGGTATTCTCACTTTTCGTGCCAGTACTTGGTTGGAAGAAAATAATGAAAACAGGGACCAAAAGCGTGCAAATTGGAGGAAGTTTGGAGAAGAAGGCAAAATCAGGAAAATACGTACGCGCGCTGCGGAAATCAAGAAGGCGCGACGCAGATCTAAGGCGGTGGAACAAATTCAAATGCCGATAAAACGGGAGAAGATTAGTACGCGTGCCGCGGAAACCATAATTGCACGGCACGGCTGCGTAAAATTTGCAACTATAAATAGAGGTGTTTTCAGCCGAAAACCCGAGCAAAACCCTGGTGAAAAATTGACCGTGAAGGCTCTTTGACTCCAAGAATTCGTTTCAGCAACTAGATTTTTGGTATTTCAGGTTTTTATGTTTAATTTCTTTTAGCTTAGTAGTTAGCATCAGTGGCTAAGGTGTTTGGGAGTGACAACCACTGACCTTGAGCATTTTAGTTTACTGTTTTCCAATAGTAGGTTACTGTTTGATTGCAGATTAAAAATAATCTAAGTTGGAAAGGTTGAGTAAAACCAAGTTTGAGTGTCTAAATCAAAGAGTAATAGAGTATGTGATATATTAATGACTGAGATAGTCATTTTAGATCTGTCTGAATGGGGTGTGGGATTATATAATCAAATTATTACTTAATTACTCACTGAGCTATTAAAGCTCATAAATTGTTTGTTTAAATGATTTTTTTAGGTTCTGGAAATGTTGATCGTGGGAAACGCATCACGGAGGGATAGCTGAACTGAATATGGACTTTGGACTTTGGTCTTGGATTGTCTTTGTTGTTCAAACTATATAGTTGGCCCGGTTTTTGTGTAATAGCTGTAAACACTTATTGTAAATAGTTTATGACTTAAACTATGCTTTTGATATAACTTTGTAAACTTGTTACTCATCTTGGGATTTACAGCACTAATGATAATTATGTTTGATTATATGTTGGTGTATCCTTGATTTGAGAAACCGGGCGTTACACGTTGGTATCAGAGCTGTGGTTTAAGAGAATTAAACCTTGAGATGGGTTTAGACTTAAACCAATGAGATAGAAAAGTCCCAAAGAGTCCCGAATAGTTATCCTTCGTGGTGTACTAATGAGTTGATTATGTAACCATATTGAGTATTATGGTGGCATACAAAATGAGTTGATTATATACCATATTGAGTATTATGGTGGTGATTGCTAAATGAGTAAATTTTCTTTTCAGTTAAAATGAGTTCTGGAAAGGAAAAAGAGGGAGGTGATCACCACGACGAGCATTCGGGATCACAAGATTCTAGACTGGGGCGCCAGTCCGACGGCGAGAGACCGCATGAGTTGACATCATCCTTACAAGTGTTAATTGATGCAGAGGTAGCAAAAGTCGTTAAGGACTTATTGCCTACCTTAATAAGGCCTCAGACGGAGGTGACTAATAGAGATGATCGAAACCGACCTCCTATCATACCTGTGGTTGGGGAGGGTCGGAGAGAGCCAGTTATTACACATGCTGAGGCTGGAGGATCGAGCGAACCAAAAGGTTGCAATTATGAGACATTCCGCAAATGTAAACCGAATGATTTCTTCGGTACTGATGATCCTATTCTTGCACGAAATTGGCTAACTCATATCAAGAAAGTTTTTCGTACGAGTAAGTGTGCAGAAAAAGACAAGGTTGAGTATGCTACGAATTGTCTGCATAAAGATGCTCAGTTCTGGTGGGAGAATATAAATCTTGATATAGAGAAAGGATTGGAATCAGAACCGACGTGGGAAGAGTTCAAAGTAAAATTTATGAAAGAATATTGCTCAAATACTGCAATGAAAAGTCTAGAGGAGGATTTTCTGATATTACAGCAGGGAACACGGTCGGTACAGGAGTATACGACAGAATTTAATGAAAAAACTAGATTTGCCGCTCATCAGGTAGATACTGAAGAAAGGAAGATTGATAGGTATCTGTGGAGACTGAGGACCCAGATACGAGAGTTTTTACAGAGTTCAAACTTTACAACATATCAGCAGATTGTCGAGGCAGCCAAATCTCGAGAAAAAGAATTACGGAGGCAAGATAATGAGAAGAAGAGGGATCAAGAAAGCGGAGGTCAAAAGAGGAAATGGGAAGGAAAACTGAAAGGTGGTTCTAAAAAACAACCAGTTCTGAGTTATCAACCTCGAGGTGATTCAAGGAAGACTGAGAGCAAGTGGTGTGAAAGATGCCGTCGAAAACATTCGGGAAATTGCGATGCGAATACCCCGTCTCTTATGTGTTATCAGTGCGGGAAAACAGGGCATATGGCTCGAGATTGTTTAGATAAAAATCGTGTGTGTTTCAATTGCAGGGAAAGAGGTCATATTCGCCCGGATTGCCCAAAGCCGAGAACCGATTCATGCCGCGAGACTCCAAGGGCGGGACGAGGTGATAATCGAGGCGATAGACGAGATAGAGGCGGTGGGAACGTTAAAACTCGAGCTTTTCAGATGACCGTGGAGGAGGCTAGAGAGCGATCGGATGTGATTACAGGTATCTTTAGCCTAAATTCTCTACGAGCTCGTATGATATTTGATACTGGTGCTTCAGTTTCTTTTATATTTGTACCTTTTGCGTCTCGAATAAATATTCCGATATCTAAGATGAATGAGAGTTTGGTAGTTGATGTTGCTGACGGGAGGGATGTTATAGTAGATAGTCAATATATAAATTGTCGGCTTGAAATCAACGGGATTTCTTTCCTTATTGATTTGAAGCCGATGACTACTCGTGCGTTCGATGTGATAGTTGGAATGGACTGGTTAGATGATAATAGAGAAAATATGGATTGTCATGGAAAAACTATTTCTGTGAGAACTCCGAGCGGGTCCCGAACTTTATACTAGGCGAGCGCCGTTTTCAATATATTCCGGTTGTATCTTTCGCGAGAGCGCGAAGGTATACCGAAAGAGGTGCCCTTTTATTTATGGCACATGTTACTCCAATTGAACCCGAACATTCCACTGTGAAGGATGATGAGGTAGTGAGAGATTTTGCTGATGGTTTTCCTGACGATCTTCCGGGCATACCGCCAAATCGTCAATTAGAGTTTGTTATCGATTTAGTTCCAGGAGCGAAACCGATAGCTCGAGCACCCTATCGGTTGGCGCCGTCCGAGATGGAGGAGTTAAAGAAACAACTATAAGAACTTTTAGATCGTGGTTTTATTCGTCCGAGCTCGTCTCCGTGGGGTGCGCCGATACTGTTTGTTCGAAAGAAAAATGGTTCCATGCGTATGTGCATAGACTACCGCGAGTTAAACAAGATTACAGTGAAGAATCGTTATCCCTACCAAGAATAGATGATTTGTTCGATCAATTGGAGGGAGCGGTATATTTTTCGAAGATTGATTTGAGATCGAGATATCATCAATTAAGAGTAAGAGAATCTGACGTCCCGAAGACGGCATTTCGCACCCGATACGGTCATTATGAGTTTTTAGTAATGCCGTTTGGTTTGACGAATACCCCAGCGGCCTTTATGGATTTGATGAATCGAGCTTGTCATCCATTTTTAGACAAGTTTTTGATCGTGTTTATCGACGATATTCTAATTTATTCGAGAAGCTGGGATGAGCACAAACAACATTTACAGTTAATTTTGAGTCTTCTTCGCAGAGAAAGGTTGTATGCAAAATTTTCAAAGTGCGAGTTCTGGTTGCAAGAAATTCAGTTTCTTGGCCATGTGATAAACCGAGAAGGTGTTAAAGTAGATCCTGCCAAGATAAAAGCAGTGATGAGTTGGGCACCACCCAAGAGTCCGACTGAGGTTCGGAGCTTCTTGGGATTAGCCGGTTACTATCGACGATTCATTGAAAAATTTTCGAGTATTGCATTACCCTTAACAAAGCTGACCAGAAAGACAGAGAAGTTTATCTGGGCTGAAGCACAACAAGAGGCTTTTGAAAAACTGAGACGAGCGTTATGCGAAGCCCCGGTGTTAGCATTGCCTCAAGGTGTAGAAGACTTTTTTCTTTTTACCGATGCTTCACAAATCAGTCTTGGATGTGTACTAATGCAAAGGGGGCGAGTAATTGCATATTCGTCTCGACAACTGAAGTCTCATGAGCAAGCATATCCCGTACATGATTTGGAGTTAGTCGCCATTGTTTTTGCACTAAAGATTTGGCGACAGTATCTTTATGGTGTGAAGTTCCAAATATATTCAGATCACAAGAGTTTAAAGTATCTGTTTGACCAAAAAGAGTTGAATATGAGACAACGAAGATGGATGGATCTTTTAAAAGATTATGAGTGTGAAATACTTTACCATCCTGGTAAAGCAAACGTAGTGGCAGACGCATTAAGTCGAAAAGAACCACCTATTCGAGTCGTTTCAGCTCGAATGGGACTCGAATGGGAGTGATTAGTAAATTACCAGAGATGATTCAATGTGCCCAGAGAGAAGCCAACGACATGAAGAATGTGAGAATGGTTGGCTATGTAGATAAGTTGGTTGAAAATTCACAAGGAGTGAAGACTTTTCAGGGACGAGTGTGGGTCCCAAGGCACGGAGAAACGAGACAGCTGTTACTTGAAGATGCATATGGTACACGTTATTCAATCCATCCAGGTAGTACAAAGATGTATAGAAGTTTAAAACCATTTTACTAGTGGCCGGGAATGAAACGTGATGTTGGGAGATGAGTAGAGAAGTGTCTGACTTGTTTATAAGTCAAGGCAAATCATCAGCGACCATACAGGTTAATCCAATCGCTACATGTACCGATGAAAAGTCGGATGAGATTTCTATGGACTTTATCACTAAATTACCCCGAACTCCACGAGGGTTCGATTCTATATGGGTAATTGTTGATAGGTTGACCAAATCAGCACAGTTTATTCCCATACAAGAAGATTATCAAGCGTCCAAATTAGCAGAGATCTATGTTAGGGAGGTGATGAGACGACACGGAGTACCTACCTCGATAATCTCCGATCGCGATAGTCGTTTTACTTCTCATTTTTGGCAAAGTTTTCAAAAATATTTGGGAACTAAAACCTTAATGAGTACGGCTTATCATCCGCAGACTGATGCCCAAACTGAGAGAACTATACAGACGTTAGAAGATATGCTTAGAGCTTCAGTGATTGATTTTGGAGGTAGCTGGGACGATCATCTACCTTTAGCTGAATTTACGTATAACAATTCATATCATTCTAGTATTCAGATGGCACCCTTCGAGGCGTTATATGGATCAATGTGTAGAACACCATCATGTTGGTCAGAAGCAGGAGAAAAGTCACTAGCGGGTCCCGAGATTATAACTGAAACTGAGGCGAAGATTAAAAGTATTCGTGAGCATATGAGAGTTGTTCAGCAGCGTCAAAAACAATACGCAGATAAACGAAGAAAACCATTGAAATTTCAAACTGGAGATATGGTAATGTTAAAAGTCTCCCTGGAAGGGAATTATTCGCTTTGGTAGGAGCAGGAGCAGTAGCTTATAGACTCGAGCTTCCTGATGAGTTACGGGGAATTCATAATGTGTTTCATATTTCACATCTTCGAAAGACCTTATACGATGAGTCGGCACAAGTTTCTTTGAAAGAAGTTCAGTTAGATCGTAAACTTCAATATCAAGAGCAACCGGAGAAAATTTTAGACAAAAAGATCAAAAAGTTACGGAATAAAGAGATTGGCGTGGTCAAAGTACAAAAGAGACATCATAGAGGAACAGATGTCACTTGGGAAGCCGAGGAAGACATGCGGTCAAAGTATCCCTTTTTGTTTCAAGAGATTTCGAGGACGGAATCTTCTGAAGGGGGTAAGAACTTATAATACCGTAACTTTTAATTACGATAGAATAATATTAATTTTAATATAAACGAGCTTAGATAAGTTAAAATATGAGTTAAGATGTTTAAAAACCAACTAGGAGAAGTAGGATGTTAAAAAGGGACAAAAGAAGCAACTTGGATTCTTAAAAGGTAAACCCGGGTCGAGTTATGTAACACGGGTCGTGTTCGATAGGAAACCGGGTCGGGTCAGTTAACCCGGACCGTGCTGCATCTGGTATAAAGCAAGAAATTTCGTATCAAAACCCGAGGCGGGTTTGACAGCCCGGGTCGGGTTGCGGGTGCAGGGAATTTTAAAGTGCAAATTTCCATTCATTTGGGATAAAACCCATTTCGAGCCAAACCCTCTCCAAACCCTAAAAATCGATTTCTAAGCCATTTAAGTCGAGATTTAAGTCTAATATTCACAAATTGAAGCTAGGGATTTATACTTGGAGCTTGAAAGGTAATCCTCCTTGAATTTGGTTTCATTTCAACGGTTGAATGCTTTGATTTGGAGTGATTCCATGTGGTCTCGATGACCCATTTGTGAATCGATGATGTTAGAGTCAAATTGTTAGATTAGCAAGTCTATAAGAGTTTAATTTTAGGCTTGAGTTAGGGATATTCTTATTGATTGTGTTTATAAACTTGAATGGGTCAAAGTGGTGAAGTGGAGAGCTATGACTAGAGTGTTATTGTTATTGTTTGATTATGACTTCACTATATGATGCTAATTTCTGAATTATTGTCGATATAAATTGTGAATGAGATTATTATGAGACTTGAGTATTGAAATTTAGCTGTTGTGTTACAGCTAAGGCTAGACAGGATCAGGCACGAGATTCTGGAGTTCCACATACTGAGTCAACCTTAGGTGAGTATTTATCACTAGATGAATTATATATTGATGAATTGTTTGATTGCAGATTAAAAATAATCTAAGTTGGAAAGGTTAAGTAAAACCAAGTTTGAGTGTCTAAATCAAAGAGTAATAGAGTATGTGATATACTAATGACTGAGATAGTCATTTGAGATCTATCTAAATGGGGTGTGGGATGATATAATCAAATTATTACTTAATTACTCACTGAGCTATTGAAGCTCATAAATTGTTTGTTTAAATGATTTTGTTAGGTTCTGGAAATGTTGATCGTGGGAAACGCATCACGGAGGGATAGCTGAACTGAATATGGACTTTGGACTTTGGTCTTGGATTGTCTTTGTTGTTCAAACTATATAGTTGTCCCAGTTTTTGTGTAATAGATGTAAACACTTATTGTCTTTGTTGTTCAAACTATATAGTTGTCCCGGTTACATGTTTGACAACGCCTACTAATATCAAGTATTTTAGTCGTTGTTGAACCCTATTCTTAGTGAAATTATATCATATATGATGTGGTATTCTCACTTTTTGTGCCAGTGCTTGTTTGGAAAGAAATGATGTAAACAGGGGCTAAAAGCATACAAAATGGAAGAAGTTTGAATATAAAGACAAATCAGTCGAATTCACACGCGCGCCGCAGGATTCACAAAGGCGCGACGCGGTGTTCAGGCGGTGGAGAAAATTCAAATGCCGAAAAAATGAAGATAAACCCATATGCGCGCCGCAGATTTCACTTGTGCGCGACGCGGCCTCTTAATTTTTGCAACTATAAATAGAGGGTTTTAGGCCGAAAAATACAACAAAGACCTGGCATAGGAACTACTCCCAAGGCTTATTTGACTCCGAGTTTTAGTTTTCAGCAACCATAAATTGATATTTTTATTTTTTCTCTTTTAATTTCCAATTAGTTTAGTGATTTCGGTAGATTTAGTGAGTGTCTTTGGGTGTGACAACCATTGGCACTAGGTTTTAGTTTTTGAATTTGATGTTTACTGTTTTAAACCATTGGGATCTGTGTTTTTAATAATAATCATTCGGTTAGTGTTAATTGCTCTGTTTTCGGTATTTTATGCTTTCAAATGGATTTTGGATGTTTTGCTTGTGTTTGATGTTTGGTTTGATCTTTGTTACTTCTGATTTTGAGATATATTTCTGATTTCAGTTAGTACTTAGGTTAGTACTGGTGTTGGTTTAGTTGATGCTTGAGTTGGATTTCTTGATTTGTGATTTTTGGGATTATTTTGGGTATAAGTCGGAAACTAGATCCTCTGGCTGTAGAAGTGACACTACATTTGGTAATCTGTTGCCTACCTTGACCACGTAACTCCTGTGGATCGACCCTGACTACCACTGTGCTAAGTGAGAGTGAGGTTATTTTACTATTTTTGACCGCATGACGACCGCTGCGATGTCAACATAATAAATCAATCTCTCTCTCTTAAAGGTAATTCTATCAAATTGCCAGGTATGAGGGCAGCCCAAAAGGACTTTTCTACTATCAATTAAATATATACTAATTATAGTCATTGCTTAGACACCTAATCCAACAGTCTCCCACTTGGATAAGTCTATGACTATAACTACCAATATAGCTTTCTAAATTAACCAACAAATTGTAGCTTCCAAAAGCCGCTGCCGAACTCTGACCCAGTCAGTTCTGTCCTAAGATAAGTGATCATATGATCGTCCGTTCTACAAGATATCATTCGAACTTGAGACATGGATTAGAATCAATCTCAGTCTGATACTATGTTTCCCGGTACCTGATTTGTTATGATACATGACTTCTAATTGAACACATCAATTCAGTCCTCGCTAGGCCTAGCATTATAAGCCAATCACCAAATCACCGAGGGGCCCACATATATCGCTTTTCCCGTTAGGGAAAAAGGAACGAATAAACTTTGACTCATATGCTTGTGTCTTTTACTAATCAAATCGCGTACAATAATACGTTTTATAACATCAAGTTACCGATGCATTTACGCATTACCAATGCACAACCGACTTGCAAATTTCAACTCAGATGTCTTCGCTTCAAGACCATAAGATATTATCATCGTAGAATTACTCGTGATGAGATCCATGAAGTAATTCTCTGAGCGTGGGTTTATCCAATACTCAAATCTCTATTTCTAAGTACTCATGAATGTTGTAGCAATGATGTTGCTATGCCTAACTCCTTAGACAGTCTACAATCCAATTAATGACAGTCTTAATTCACTACTTACTTCAGAAAGTATGAGCGACTGTGGACTTTTGAATAATCATATTATTCGGGAAGTAAAACATGCAAAAGTGAAACATAAAGATCTGACTGGCAGCTACTCCTGCTTATTACCAAGTCTCCACGAGGTAATCACCAAGTCGGATCTATCATGATACTATTATGTGTTTCTTGGTATCTTTTCAACTTTCAATTCAGGTTTTATATCTATGTCTATATTCCTTAAATAACTTTTCACTCTTTCTATGTATCAAAAAAGGTCTTACATTGATACACTTTATTGCAGATAATCCAATCGGATACTCTTCCGATTATTTCTCAATTTGACATTCTGTCTTTCTCTCTCCCAACTCCATTCCGGAAACAGTGATGTGTACTGCGATTTCCCATGGTTCTCGGGGTCTTTAGTCTACATGACTGCACCCTAAGACTATTTCGAGGTGTTATGATGTGCCGGTGAACCACACGCGCTCCATCAGAATACGAATGAAACTCTTTAACCATGAAGTCCTTTAGAACCACGTCCTGATGTTAGTAATTACAGATTTGAAACTCCTTTCAAATTATTACTATCACATTCACCCCAATCATTTCCCAATGATTTCTCACGTGTGTTTAAATAAACCATCCACTATACTCAGTCAGATTGTATCCTGAATCCAACTTACTATGCTCCATGCATCAAGTCATCAGGATAAGTTCATGACACTAGTGATCAATCCAAGAAGCTCGTGGAATCCGATCTATTCTATTCCAAACCCTTTCGGAATCTAAAGATTACTTACAATCCATGTGTCATGACTTTCGGAAACTATTTCCTTTTTGGTGACATGAATCTTGAATCTTATCAAGATCATACAAATATTGGCAGGGTCTATACTGGTGTTTTCATCTATTTGATAGATGCTTGCAACTACGTGAATATTTTGTATCTCTTTTAGATCATGTCAGGTCATTACACTTTGTAATGTTTAGAAACTCCTTTCTTGAAGTCATGCATCCTGAATCTTATCAAGATCATACTTACATTGGCAGGATCTACACTGATGATGTCATATATCTGATAGATGCTTGTGACCACCTTAGTATGTTGTATCTGTTCTAGACTTTTCACAGCGAATCATCTCTTAACGCTAACTCATCACACTCTGCAATGATAAGAGACGTTTCCTAGAATCGTATGTATCTTATATACATTAACAGACAGATCACAACGATACTCCTACGGGCTTTGACACGGTAATAGGGCTCTTTTGGACTATCACAAAATTCAAACCCTTTGGCATATTTTGAGATTCCAAAATCCAAGCCGTCTCACATAATCACAGGATTCTTTCAGGCTATTCACAAAATCCAAACATTTAGCACATTTTGAGAATCCGAATATCCTTCCTTGCGAGGTCCCTGCAAGATGAATCTCGGGGCCATGTACCTTGTTTAGATATACTGGCATGCTCCTTATGAGTCCCTATTAGTGTGCCGGTAAACCACACATGCTTCACTAACGACTCATAAGGTGTAGTTATATCAAACAGTATCTTTTCATATTTTCATCTTCTATTGAGAGCGTTTCTCTCGAAATTAATTACTTGACTCTGAGTATCGCCTCACTCAACCAGATGTAAGTACATTTCTATCTATGTCGCTTTCTTTTGATGATTCATTTACTTCCACTGGTTCTTAGACCAGGTGTAAGATCAGTTAAATTACCACATAGACTGAGTCTCGCCCTTAGGTTCTCTTATTTGGTAGCAACCGGGCTCACCAATGCTTCCAAGTAGTAGGATTGCTTATCCATACCAACTTAGAGTTTTACCACTAATCGGTATGTCACCCAGATCATAACTCCTTATGACGGTGATCAATACTACTGGTCAGGCAAAGAGAAGAGTATGTCAGGTTTAACAGGAATCTGATTCCTGGTCAAGGCCTAGTGATGACTAGAGGTTCTTCACTTGGCTAATCCCTGAACTCCTTCAGGATTATTCTTACTCCCACTGTTTTCTTAGAATGTGAGTCTTTTCTAAAAGGGCTCTTCTTTCACAGGTACAGGCGGGATGGCCAATGAAACAACACTGCTGATCAGGCATGTTATGAGGTTCAGAAGAATGCTACATGACCCTGGACCTTCCATGTGTAAGTAGGGGTGAACCCTACTTTACATTTCAGACGGTGTATGTGCAACCTACTTAGTTTAAGATGTGGTCTGCATATGCTTTCATGGTCTGACTGGTTTAATATCCAATTTATCGAAAAACTAGTTGGAAGTGTATCTTATACACCGAGGATCGAACTATTTCGACTAATGCTCGATCATCTTCCCTAAGATACATTATAACCATTAATGTTCTTAGAAGAGGATGAACTGTGAAACATTTTCTCAGTTTATGTTATCACTCAGGATCTGTTGATCTTATACTTCCTTTGAAGTCCTTGAACAACTCAAGGTTTCAATCAATCGCTTATTCTAACAAGCGAAGCCATATTTGTCTTAATAATTGGCAAATATTATGAAATATAACTAATTGTGTTTTGTTATAAGATTCGAGCAATTCATAATAACTAATGTGTCCGTTGCTCATAATCTTAATGTCTTTTACATCTCCATGTAAATTTAATGACTTTGTTAATTTGTTCAAGATATGCATTCATCACTTGACTCTAAGTCAACTGATTCCAAAATCTTGTCCATTGGATCTTTGGGTGATTCATTTCTTGCAACAATTAATTTTATTAAGAACTCAATTAATCATGTGACTCCAAGTCATATGATTCCAAAGTCCTGTCCAACTGGACCTTTGGTTGAAGTGATTCTTATAAAATTTACTTTAACAACCATGGAAGACAAAATTCATGAATCCAACACACTTTGGATGCATCAACATTCAAGTTATTACCATTTATGCTATCAACACATTCACACAACATTTTTTAGGATAATTAAACAACCATGTTTTAAAAGAAAATATTTTATTAAGCCAGAATTATCCTCAGAACAATGTACTATGTGAAACAATGTCATATGCATTTATAAACTAACAACATAATCAAATATCTAGCTAAACTCCAAAACTACACGAGCCCCATATCCAATCTGAATACGCTCCTATGCAACAATTTCCTGCATCCTACTGAGTCCCTGCATACAGTGTAAATGTGAGAATCACATCCTGTATCACGGAAATGAGGATCAGGAGTTTCGAGTTTTAAGATATGCCTGAGTTGCCAAACTGTTTGGCTTCGGAGCATTTTTCCAATCTTTCTATGACTGTGTCCCACCCTGTGGATTCCCAGTTTGAAACATTGAAGAGCCGGTCCAGACGATCTGGATCATTTATTGATGCGCCTTATCACTGGACTCAATCCCGAAGCAGCTGAATTAATGGAACTATGCTTCTCCATGAACGACTCATATAGAGTCAACATTGAACGCATTCCCATGATAGTCTTATCTGGTTACCCTTCCTGTACATCTGGATGAACATATCAGCGAGTCGAGTTAATGCTCAGCTCCCGATTAAAAAGGGTGACAAATTTTATACAGTTCGCCTATGTGTCCCTCAATCTTGAGAACATGCGAACCGGTGCTTCTTCCTTCTAGCTTGAACACTTCAAGCTCTTTGAATATCCTAGTTCGTTCTTTTTCAACCGGTTCTCGGAATCGTTCCTCAACCAGCTATGCTAATTCATCTGACCCCAGGAATTCTAAATCCCTGCGGAACTCGGGGTCAATAATGAACAGCATGAGGCAACGAACTTCCTCGGATTTATCAATCAAGAAGTCATGCTCATCACAAGGCTACTGTGTGATGCCATACTTCGGTAGAACGGGGAGCGAACACTCAATAAGATATGGCTTACCAGCAAAACTAAGAACCATTCTCTACTTGCGAATTCATAGTCCATATAATTTAGGCCAGTCAGCCTTTCCATAGACTTTCCATTTTTTACAGGTACTTTCTGAAGCTCTCAGAAATGGGTGATGGAGGAGAATTGATACTAGATTCAGACATTTATAAATTCAGAATTTATTAGTTTAATTAATCCTTTTAAATAATTACCCAATTTATTATCTAACAAGGCTAGGATCCAAAATCTCTCAACTATGCTGTGAAGAGGGATGTCGTAATCACACCATAATGGTCATTAAGGTAGATATACATTTATCAATTTCAGTCTTATGAAATTTCTAGATCTGTCAAATTTATTGAACTATTCAATGGCATGTTAAATCTCAGACTATGCTCTTCCATTTGTGACTGGGATGCCGAGGATCACAAACAAGATGTGAATAACCATGCAAATGTGCTTGGTAACCTCAATGTCATTTATCATCTCAAATTGATGTGCCGGTTAACCACACACTCTCCATCAACAATGATAATTCATGAGAAACCCATTACCACTGTTTATAAGCCCCTATTAGTGTGCCAGTTAACCACACATGCTCCACTAATGTCTCATAAAGTGTAATGTGCAATTCCATGGATTAGCATATCTTTCACATTTTTTCTAAAGTAACTAGATTTGAGAATTTTTATAAAACAGGTTCTAGTACTTTGATTAATGACATTATACTTTTAATGAGATTAAGTTCGTCCTATCAAAATCGTTCTGCTAACGACCCTCCACTAATCAAGGGAGTGGTGGGTGAGAGTGGACACCCATTCAACCGCCATTTTATAGGCAGTTTCCTTATATCCCCTTATAGATCAGCTTCGTGAATGAGGCATACTAGCGATTTAACTGACTGGTTCTTATACATATAAATATTAACTTTTAATAATAATAATATATAAGATGTATTTTAAACCTTTTGAAATATTTTGGTTATCTATTTAAAATTTTGAAATTAAACTTTTAATTTAAATTTAAATTTAAACCTTAATTGATTTAATATTTATCTTTTAATTAAAAATTAATTAAATAAATTAAATCAGATAAGGATCAACAAATTAATAAAATTAATTTTAATCCTATCCTTTAACCTACTAAAATCGAAAATCACATAAAGGTTTAAGGTTATCCATTTATTAATTAATCACATTTACCAAAAAACAAAAAAAACCTTCTAAAACCCTAATAATTTTGAAAATAAGGTGGGGAGGGGATAGGGTTTCGAAAACCCTAATTCCAAAGTCGATTAGGCCTATTTTAGGGTTTAGTTTCTATAAACCCTAAATTCAAAGTATAACAATTATAGCAATTCAAACAGAAAACAACTAAATAGCTCTGATACCACTGATAGGTTTTATGTAAATCAACTAAACTTAAACCCTAAGTTCTCATGCAACTTAATTAGATCTATATTTTCACTATTTGAACATATAATAAATACCTATAGGCCGATTCGAAATTTACTAAAGGATTAAAAGAAAATTACTAACCTTTACTAATCTTTTGGAAGCGAGCACCACAAGCGTCGTGCCTGTAATGGTTCACACCCAAAACTAGCAACAAGAAAAACCAGAAAGAGGAACAAAAACCCTTAAAATTTCGTGGCTTTTAGGATACTGGGGCTCCCTATTTATAGCCTCATGGGTTTAGTAGATAAGCCTTATTGATAAGCCTTATTTGAATTCAAACTGGATAAACCTTTTATCTTTAAATTCAAACCCTTATTTATCTAATATATATTTCGAAGATTATAAGGATAAATATCCTTAAATTTTCGTTCACCATATATATATATATATATATATATATATATATATATATATATATATATATATATATATATATATATATATATATATATATATATATATATATATATATATATATATATATATATATATATATATATATATATATATATATATATATATATATATATATATATATATATATATATATATATATATATATATATATATATATATATATATATATATATATATATATATATATATATATATATATATATAATTATCTATTGCTCAACTATTGAACAATTACAACTCAGCCCCTACACTTTTAATTAATCCCAAAATTAATTCCAATTAATTTCTGATTAATTATTAATTAAATAATACTATTTCTAATTAATATATTATCCTCATAATATATTAATAAATTATTTATATTGATTTATTAATCATATAATAAATCAATCTCTCTCTCTCTCTCTCTCTTAAAGGTAATTCTATCAAATTACCAGCTATGAGGGCAACCCAAAAGGACTTTTCTACTATCAATTAAATATATACTAATTATAGTCATTGCTTAGACACCTAATCCAACACATCCTGTATCAAGGACCCAAGAACAGGAAGATGATGAGTTTTTAGAGATAGTATATATACTTGCTGACGATGTCTTCACTTTGTCATCCTTGGTGTCCTGCAAGTACTTCAGGCAGCTTCTTTTCCAATGACCATTTTCTTTGCAATAGAAGCAGTCGGCATCTTTAGGGTTCGAGACATGAGGAATGCCGGAAGACTTGGGTCTTGGGCCATTACTGGATGACCCGACTTGAACCTTTTCCCTGCAATTCTACTTGGGAGGGCCCTTCCTTTTCTTTCCTTTGCCTTGTCCAATTGCCAAGACGGGAGTGCTCACTGAAGGTACACTTTTACCTTCAGCCCGTCTTCTGCAGTCTGCAGCATATTATGCAGCTCAGCCACCGAGGTCTGAGTGTTGTGCAAATGATACGCCAGTATAAATTGGTCATAAGAACTCAGTAAGGAGTTAAGGACCATATATATATATATATATATATATATATATATATATATATATATATATATATATATATATATATATATATATATATATATATATATATATATATATATATATATATATATATATATATATATATATATATATATATATATATATATATATATATATATATATATATATATATATATATATATCAATGGCCAGCTCCTCATCAACCTACATACCTAGCTTCTGCAGCCTCTCCTTATAACCTTGCATTCTTTGCACGTGAGTGCAGACAGACTCTCCGTCTTTTAGCCTGTCGGTCATGAGGGCTCGGACTACTTCACATTTCTCGACACGCGCTCACTTGTGGAACTTTTCCGCAAGGTCATTGTGCATCTCATATGGTCAGTAGTCTTTGTAGAATCTTTTCAATTCAGTAGTCATTGTAGCAATCATGATGCAGGCCGCTTTGGTCGCATCATCAACAAGTTTCTTGTACGAGGCATATTCCTTGGGAGTAGCTGTGTCGGGGTCAACTTCAATAAGCTCTGTGTCAAGAACATACTCCTTGTTGTCAAACCTTAGAGCCATTTTAATGTTCCTCATCCAGTCATTGTAGTTCGTGCCATCCAATGTCACTTTAGAACACAATGAGAGGATTGAAGTGACGTTAATGTTGTTGGAGTGGGGTGCGGATTGGGGAGCAGAAGCATCAGTAGGAGACATCTATAAAAGAAGGTAGTTTTTTAATTAGATATAAAATCCTTAATATTAACCCAATAATAATAATTAAGGCTAGGACACAACTATATAATTCACAACTTAAAATAGCGATGTCGTAATCTAATTGTAAATTTTATAAAGGTAGGTGAATGACGATTCACCAATTCCACCACGGAAGATAATCATATTAAGTGAAATTCCTAGATCTTTAAGATTTATTCAACTGTTCAATAGCATGTTTAATCTCGGATATGCTCTACTGTTTGTGACTGGGATGCCGAGGATCACAATTGATGTGCCGGTAATCTTAAAGTCAATTATCATCTCTAATTGATGTGTCGGTAAACCACACACGCTCCATCAACAATGATAAGATTGAGATACCCATTGCCACTCTTTATGAGCCCCTATTAGTGTGCCGGTAAACCACACACGCTCCACTAATGTCTCATAAAGTGCAATGTGCAATTTCATGGGTTAGCATCATTTCACATTTTTCCTATAGTAACTAGATTTGGGATTTTATAAAATTGGTTCTAGAACTTTGATTAATAACATTATACTTTTAATGAGATTAAGCGGTCCTATCAAACCCGTTCGACTAACGACCCTCCACTGATCAAGAGAGCGGTGGGTGAGAGTGGACACCCATTTAGACGTCATTTTATAGGCAGTTTCCTTATACCCTCCTTATAGATCAGTTTCGTGAATGAGGCCTACTATTGATTTGACTAACCAATTATCTTATACATATAATATTAACTTTTAATTATAATATATATAAGATGTAAACTTTTAAAATATTAATGGTTTAACTATTTAATTTTTTTCGAAATTAACAATTAAATTTAAAATTAAATTTAAGCATTTAAATGATTTAATTTTAATCTTTTAATTAAACAATTAATTAAATAATTAAATCAGTTAGGTATCACAAATTAATCAAATTAATTTAATCCTATCTTAAACCCTTAGATTTTGAAAATAGCAAATAAGGGGTATAAGGTTATCCAATTATTAAATAATCACAGTTACCAAAAATAGAAAACTTTCTAAAACCCTAGCAGCTAAAATCGCAAATAAGGGGGAGGGGCTAGGGTTTCGTAAACCCTAACCCTAAAAACGATTTTGGCCATCTATTAGGGTTTAGATTCTATAAACCCTAAATTTAAGGAAAACAATTACAGCTATTCAAATAGAAAACAACCAAAAGCTCTAATACCACTGAAAGGTTTTATGCAATCAATAAACTCAAACCCTAAGTTCACATGCAACCTAGATTAGATCTATGTTTTCTATCTTTGAACATGTAATATAAATCCTAAAGGTCAAACAAAAATTACTAAAAGAAATAAATAAGAAAACTAACCTTTAGTTGTTTCTTGCAAGCTAAGCAACGCAAATGCCTTGCCTCAAATGAGATCACACCCAAGACTAGAGGAAGTCGAAATCCAGAGAGAGTGGGGAGGTTTAAAGTTGGCGCAGAAAAGGGATACCCAGGGGTACCTATTTATACCTTTCCAGGTGCTAACCAGATAAGCCTTAGAGATAAACATTTTGAATTCAAATCAAGATAAACCTTTGTTGAAAAATATATTTTTGTATGTGACCATCACTGAAATAAGATGAACTGTTTTTATCTAACAAATATTATCAGTTTATTTCAGGTTGCGTGAATTCAAGATCAAAAACAAGAATAAATCAAGACCCAAGAAACCTTGAGAAAACAACCAAACCTAAGGAAGTGATGCTACGAACCAAAGAGCAAAATACAAAAATGTCACCCTGCTACAGCAATCGCGACGCGACAGAAGCCATGGTCGCGACGTGAAGAAAAACAAAACACAGAAGTCCAGATTGCTACAGCAATCGCGACGCGACGGCACTCCTGGTCGCGACGCGAAGCCTTCAATGCGACACCACCAACTTTTCAATCGCGAGACTACCAACACAACGCACTAACCAGTGGCCGACCAAAAGCAACACGACAAACGCACCCTCGCGACGCGACGGAAGCCCTGGTCGCGACGCGAAGGCTGTTTCTCAGCAACTATAAATAAGAAGCTAAACTCTTGCCATTCTAATAAAAACACACATAACCATACTCATACACTCTCAAAGAAACCCACGACCAGACACCTCAAGACAGTCAAATTTATGAATTTGGCAACAAGAATCAAACCATATAAACGCAAGAAACAACAACCTCCACCCGACACCAAAACTTCAAACCTCTAAACCACCTCTACCCGACACCAAACAAAACCTCCACCCGACACCAAACCCATACAGCACCAATACAACTACAATACACACACACAAGCAAACCCACGTCCAAACCAACACAAAACCGAAGAAATACCATTTCAGCAAGAAAACCCGAGCAAAGAACAAGAATCGAAGCTTCAAAGAAAATCACCATATTCATCTGCTATCGATAAGTTCTTTTGAAATTATCTGTGTTATTATTGATTTATTCAAACTTTTATAAATCAACTGTACCAAATATCCAAGACATACAAATTAAACCGTGACAACGAAAACATATGTGGACTGTATTTAACCGAGACATCTAACTTCTAACCTCTAACTTCTAACCTTTTTATTTATTGTAAAAACACTTTATCGTTGATAATGGCGTTTATTACATCTAACATCTAACTTCTAACATTTACTTTATTTACCGCTTTATTTTATTTATTTACAGCTTTCAGTAACTTAATTTTAGTTTATATTTATTCCGCAACTCTTATTTATTCCGCATATTATAGATAAAATACATATCTGTCACACAATAACCGGCTTAAAAACCCTTATTCGTGGAGATCGATTATCGTATTTTCAACAATTGGTATCAGAGCTCGTGTGATTTAGTCTGAAATTTTTGTCGAGAACTTTTGTGTAGAATTTTTATAAACCACCAATAAGTTTTCTTTAAAAATTTCATCTTAATATCACTTGTTCAAAAAAAAAACAAAAAAACAAAAAAAAAAACATTTAAAAATTACTTGTGTGATTTATTTTGAAAATTTTTGTCGAAAACTTTTGTGTAGCGTTTTTATAAACCACCAATAAGTTTTCTTTAAAAATTTCATTTTAACATCACATTTTCGTTAACAAAAAAAAAACAACAAAAATGTCTTCCGCAAACTACTCAAACATAAATTCTGTATCTATTGCTAACAGTATAGGTTCAGGTACTCGAGCACCCATTCTTATTCCCGAAGAATATAAATCATGGGTAGGTCGTATGAATCTTCATCTCAACTCTATAAGTGAAGATGTGTGGAAATGTGTAGACGGATCTCTACCAGATAACATGACCTCTCTTACGAGTAACTTGGATATACTGAATGAAAGGAATAAACTTGAACTTCAAGCCAAAAAGGAGCTTGTGTCTGGAATACCCCACAGTATTCTAAGCCAACTGAATGATATAATCCTTTTAACTGCAAACCAAATTTGGCAAACTTTGAAAAATCGTTTTGAAGGAAATGAGAGAATCATTGGAAACAAGAAAACATCTGTTTTAAACGAATTTGACAACTTCAAAATGTTTTCACATGAGACCACCCATGATGCTCATGACAGATTCAATCTCATTACCATCAAAATGAATAATTTGGGCATCAAAAAGTCACAGCATGAGATAAACCTCAAATTTTTAAACAACCTTTATGAAAGCTGGAAAATGGTAAAACTAATCATTCAGGGAAATCCAGCAATTCATACTGAATCTTTGTACAATCTATACGGAGAATTACAATCGTATGAATCCTCGATTGACCCACCAACGTCTACTTCTTTTGGAGGACCACTTGCTCTTTTGTCAACATCCTCTCAAAACCAAACACATTTTCCTGATCAAAGTCAAATTGATTTAAATTAAAACCAAGCTTTTTTAAGTAATTCTTGTGACTTGTCTGATCCAAATAATGAAGCTGACTACCATCAATTGTGTGCTTTGGTAGCAAACACTAATCTCGAAAGATTTTTGCCACATCATAGACCAAATTTTCAACAAAGATCTACTTTTGGACAAAACTTTCAGAATCGTGGATTTCAAAATAATCACAACTCTTATAATCAAAACAATGGTTTTCAAAATAACCAAAATTCTGGATTTCAGCAAAATCATTCAAAACCATCTCAACAGAAACAAACTCAAACATCTGAAAGACCACCCGTTAAGAGCCAAAAGGCTGACAATAACGATGATGATGATGACGTAATCATTTGTCACAAATGCAAAGGACTAAATCATTATGCCCGAGATTGTCGAGCCAAAGTCAAGGTCAAAGACTCAGCTTACTATGCTCAAAAAGCTGAAGAGCTGAAGAAACAAGAAAAGAAAGCAAAGCAAAAAAGCTTTGATGGCATTCTACGAACCTAGCGTGGAACACTGGCCAACTTCTGATGATGAAACAGATACTGAACCAGCTCAGTCAAACTTCTGCTTCATGGCTGACAATGAACCAACCACAAGAGCTCCATATGTCATCGATCAGGTATGGTCTATGATCTCAGATCTCGGTCTTTCAAGAACACCATTTGAGTCCCACATGACTAAGATTGAGAACAGTCTAAAAGCTGATCTCAGACTATATCATGACACAATAGTCAAATCTGATATCTACAAATCTGAATTACAAACCTTGCAACTCAGATTTGGAGAATCTACAAGGACTAGAGACAAACTTGAAAGAGACATTGAACGAAAATCTAAACAAAATAATCACGTCCTAGAACAATTAAATGAAGCTCTAAAACAAAAAAGAGACTTAGAAATAAAAACTCAATCTGTTATTTCATCTGAAATAAAAGATACCTTAGAAAAGGAAGTCGTTCAGTTAAAACAAAAAATTCAAGATCTAACTGACAATAATGCTAGTTTAATTCTAAAACTAGATGATTCTTCAAAGCAAATCAAATTTCTTGAATCCGAAAATCAAAGATTTCAAGGAAAACTGGATTCTATCAATATTGCCAGAAAATTGAGTGATGATGTTTTCACTAAAGCAAACAACTTAGGAACTGGCAAAATTGATACGAATTATAAACCAGGAATTGGAAGAGAATCTTTTGAAAATGAAAAGACTGAAAAGAAAAATGGAACAATTTGTGAAAACTCTAAATCGCCTCTACCAGATTTTTTCTTATCTGCCAATGAGGACGATTCAGATGATGAAACAGTTATCAACTGCAGCCCAGATGATATTTTTTTCAACAAGTCATTCAAAAGAGTTATGGATGGTAACTTGGGCATTAGCTTAGCTGTATATCGGCTGTGTGTTGAAACCAAAGTGATGGGGATTATTGCGGAAGAAATGACGGTAATGATTTATAATCATGTTTTTGTTTTACGCATAAGAGAGGCGGTTGGGTTGTGGCCTACATTTGTTAAAGAGGAGGATGATGTTAGTTTAGAGGATGAGCCACTACTGGATGCATTTCTGTAAAACAAATTGTAACGCCAAGACACTCTTTTTATGTAATTATAATAAAAAGGGTAAAAAGGTCATTTTACCTTGGAGGGGTAATTTGGTCTTTTGGACAAAAAAGAATTTAGTTTGAAATAATATTTTGAGTTTTGGACTTAAAATGTTATAAAAACTGATTTTTGGTCATTTTACCGCAAAAGGGTAATTTGGTCATTTGACCATGTGAAGGACCAATTATGTAAAAATGTTGTTGCTTGTGGCAAAAATATAAGAAATGAAAGTTTTATGTCATAAAACTTGATAAAAGAGCCAAAAGTTCAAGAAATGGAACTTAAGGACTAAAAATGTAAACTTTGGAAGTATAAATAGAGAAGAGTTGACTCTCTCTTTGACTAGCCATTTGTGCAGCAACGGGAGGAGCAAGGAAGATGCGATTTCTGCAGGAAATCATGGAATTGAAGTAAGGAATTGGAATCATAGCTTGGAATTGGTGATTCCTATGTTAATCAATGTTAGTAAACTTGATTTTAACCAAGTTCTTGAAGTGTTCTTGATTTGGTTTTATAGAAACTGAAATTTGTAAATTTCAGTTATGTTTATGTGGTTTAAATGGTTTAATGCTTCCAATAAGTCATGCTAAAAGGACTTAATTCAAGAAATATGGAAGTAGGTTGCTATTATTGAAAATTTGGAACTTTGCTCAAGAACCCTAGAATACATGTTTATATGATTCAGTGGATTCTAATGAGTTCTAATGAGTTCTAATGAGTTCCAAATGTTGTTAATGATGAGAATAATCAGTAGAAGTGATTAATTTTGAAGAATTTCGGTTTTTGGACCAAAATGTCAAAAACGGGAATTGTTGGAAAATGTTTGAAATATATGATTTCCATGGGTTAAAACTAGATGTTAATGAAGGGTTTTGGTCTTGGAACAAACCCCTATCGTTTAAGAAGAGAATTAAGGACTTAATAGCTGAAAATGGGCATTTGTAGCATGAAAAACGCACAAGAGAAACTGCACAGCGGCAGATAGGGTCCCGATCTCCATGGAGATAGGGTTGCGATCCATAGGGTCGCGATCCACATGGAGATAGGGACGCGATCCTGCGTCTGCATGAAAATGAGCTGATTTCTCCTGCCTTCTGTTAAGCTTTGGTCCAATTTTGGGACTTGATGCTAGACTTGTCTGTTTGACCTCAAATTTTGAACATAGGTCTAATATGATGTGAAACTTCGGGGAAAATTGTCGGAATACGTATACGACCTCCCGAAAGTACTGTAGCAAAATACGTGTATTTTGTAAAAATGTATAATTTAAAGAAAGATGGTAAATGGGAAGTTTATCATCTAGACATTGTTTGTAATGTTATTATATTGAACTCTTATGCATAAGAGTCAATTGAAATGGTAATTAACCTATAATCATTTGTTATATAAATGAATATATAGGTACGGGACAAATGGTTGTGGTGCATGTAAAAGCAAGAAACAACCGGAAATTAAATGCAGCTAGTCTCCAGGTGAGTAATCTCACTGATATCATATATGATATATGATGATTGAACTGTATATGATATATGATGATTGAACTGTTACAGGTTGAAACAGCTTCGAGGGACGAGAATGACGAGTGTCAATACATGATTGGAAATATGACAAGACCAGATAAGCCGTGAGTCTGTTATAGACAAGAACGGAGCTGTGAGTCAATAATGCGACAATACCAGATAAGCCGTGAGTCATTGCGATGACAAGAACGGAGCTGTGAGTCCACTTTAATTTGGCAAGACCGGATAAGCCGTGAGTCATTGCGATGGCAAGAACGGAGCCGTGAGCCTAGGCAATAGCGGGTTAACCCGTGAGCCATAATTGATCGTGAAACAAGCTGTTAATATTTGGTGCGGCCTATATGGCTATGATATTGGATTCTATATCCAACTGGTGCGGCCTATATGGCTATGATATTTGGTGCGGCCTATATGGCTATGATATTGGATGCTATATCCAACTGGTGCGGCCTATACGGCTATGATATTTTTACAGGTATACGGTGCGGCCTTTTTGGCTACGATATTGTTACAGGAACATGGTGCGGCCTTTTGGCTATGATATCGGGTTATTAAACCCAGCTGGTGCGGCCTGCGGGCTATGATTTATATATTGATAATGTTTTGGTGCAGCTTATATAGCTATGACACAGGGTGCGGCTTAAATAGCCATGAAATACGATGCGGTCAAATTGTGACTAAGAAATATGGGACAGAAATGTATGCGAATAACAACCTGTAAGACTATATGATAGGATGTGCAAATCCTAAGACATATACGGTTAGCCAGAACGGCTAGGAGTTTGGAACCGGTATCCAGACAGAGATATACGGTTGATAGATTTATCATATATAGGAAATTATATATGAATGTATTCTTATACGTGTTATTTGCAGATACGATTACTCACTGAGCTTTGTAGCTCATACCGTTTGTTAAATGTCCCTGCAGGTTAGCATAACCCTGATAAGGGTAAGGATAAAGTCCGTGACTCAAGAAGTGGACTTGTAGATGCTGTCAGTAGCAGCCCGGCTTATAAGGAGATTATGGTATATTATACTCTCCTTGATACACTTGTACCCGTTTTATTTAAAATATACCCCTTTTATACTGGTTTTATGTATTGAAACCTGTGTTTTAAATGAAAAATTTTCAGGGGTGTTTTGTTTTAAAAGCCGGGCGTTACACTCTGAATCAGACTCTGCTAGTTCAGTAACTCATCAATTGAGATCTACTAAACTAACAAAGAATAATGGCACAATCAAACTTGAAAATTTCTTAAATGGAGAAAATTCTGATCATCAAAATGGTAGTACTTCTGTTCCAACTGTCATTCCCTCTTTAAACTCAACCTTTATTGGAAAGAACAGTCTGGGACAAAAGTATTCAAAGAAACAGCAGACAAATAAACAACCCATTCAAGCTGTCTTTAAACCAAAAGAACAAAGCAAGCCCATTGTTTTCAAAGAAACCCAAGAGAAACCTTTGAAACCAGTCTCTGTGCCACAAAAACAAACCTTCAACCCAAAACAAAAACCATTTAAAAAACCGATTCAAAATCGCTTTCAAGAGATAAACTTAAATCTCTCAAGGAACTTTCAGAAACCATCATTTCACCAAATTCCATCTCATCATCATAATGTTTTTCAAAATCATCAAAATCTCAGATACAAAGAAAGGTTATCAAACAGAACTTCACATATAGGATACTTTTCACAAAATCAGAAATCGTTTCAAATGACAGGTTATCAAAGACAAATCTCACTTTGGGAAAATCTAATAAATCAACTTAAACCTCAACCATTCCGTCCAATCAACAAATATTACAATGATTCCAAATTATCAAAAACCATTAACAAATCAGGACCCACCATGGTTTGGGTACCTAAACTTTCTGTCTAATTGCAGGCACTTTGTGCTGGAGAGCCCAATGATGGCACATGGTATATCGATAGTGGCTGCTCCAAGCATATGACAGGAAACCAAAGCTTTCTACGAGACTTCAAACCCACAGAATCCAAACAAGATGTTACTTTTGGAAATAACATGACTGCAAGAATCAAAGGTTATGGAAACATAACAAATGGTCACTTCACCATCAAGAAAGTAGCCTACGTTGACGGCCTGAAACACAACCTAATCAGCGTATCACAACTCTGTGACAACAATCATGAAGTTCTTTTCACCAAAAAACGAGGCACAATCATGGATGCCAAGACCAAAGCCATTCTAGTTAATTCTGATCATCTAGGCAACATGTATCCACTAGATATGGACCTTATCTATGGAAAACCAGACATCTGTCTCTTATCCAAAGCTTCAGCTGATATTAGTTGGTTGTGGCATCGTCGTCTTTCCCATCTCAATTTCGGCTACATCAACAAGTTGATTGCAAATGATCTTGTTCGCGGACTGCCACTTCTAAAACTTGATAATGAAACTCTTTGTGCAGCTTGTGAAGGAGGAAAACTGTCCAAATCCTCTCATAAAAGCATTCCTGAATCTAGTGTATCCGAACCACTAGAATTACTGCACATTGATCTTTGTGGCCCTGCAAAAACCCAAAGCATAAAAGGGAAGAAATACATCCTTGTTATTATTGATGGATATTCACGCTTTACTTGGGTTTTCTTTTTAAGGCTAAAGTCAGAAGCACCTGAAGAAATGATCAACTTCATCAAACAGATTGAATTAAAGCTCAAACGACCAGTTCGAAGAATCCGAAGCGATAATGGTTTAGAGTTCAAAAACATAACTCTAGACTCATTTCTCAAAAACAAAGGCATCGAACACAACTTCTCAGCCCCTTACACTCCTCAACAAAACGGCGTTGTTGAAAGAAGGAACCGAACTCTGTGCGAAGCTGCAACATCAATGCTCATCTTTGCTGATCTGCCACAATACTTCTGGGCAGAAGCAATAGCCACAGCTTGCTACACTCAAAATCGTTCTTTAATCCATAAACATCTTCATAAAACACCATATGAAGTCATTAACAACCGAAAACCAAACATCAAATTCTTTCATATTTTTGGTTGTCGATGCTTCATAAAGAATAACAAAGATCACCTCTCAAAATTTGAATCAAGATCAGACGAAGGAATTTTCCTTGGTTACTCTTTTACCTCAGCTGCTTATCGAGTACTGAACAAACGTACTAGAGTAATTGAAGAAAGTACTGATGTTCATTTCGATGAATTTTATGACAGGAAATTGGATCGTGAACATTTTGGTTCTAAAATGATTGATAATATTTTTCAAAATCCAATTCAACAAATGCCTTCTACGGACATAGAACTCGATCTTGATTTACTTTTTGAACAACCCAAAACCGCTTATAATTCTGAGTTTCTAACATCCTCTACTATTCCTACAGGAAACTCCGATGCAGAAACTTCACAATCAAACCAAGAAAATGCAGATCAAGTTGAGGGGGAACTACCAACACTAAATCCCTCTTTGAAAACTCCCAATCCACCTGTTCAAAATGATCCCAGTGCATCATCTATGGGGGAACCTTCATTACCTCATTCTCACCCTATAATCCAAAAGGACATATCTGACAACAACCAAAATCTATTCCCAACAGAATCACCTGACCAAGAAGAACAATGGGACATAGAAACACCAATCGAAATACCTGAAAAAAACTCGCCTAAACAAATGGACCAGAAATCATCCTGCAGAACAAATTATAGGAGATCCCAATTCTGGTATTCAAACAAGAGCCGCTACCTCAAATGAATGTTTATACGGAGCATTCTTATCCATGACTGAACCCAAAACCATCCATTCAGCTCTCAAAGATCCAAACTGGGTCAAAGCCATGCAAGAAGAACTAGCTGAATTCAAAAGAAACCAAGTATGGGATCTTGTTCCTACTCCTCCCGATGTTACTGTAGTAGGTTCAAGATGGGTTTTCAGAGACAAAACTGATGATCAAGGCATAGTTTGTCGAAACAAAGCAAGACTTGTCGTCAAGGGCTATTCACAACAAGAAGGAATCGACTACGATGAAACTTATGCTCCAGTTGCAAGACTCGAAGCCATTCGTATCTTTCTAGCATATGCAGCACACAAGAACTTAAAGTATTCCAAATGGATGTAAAATGTGCATTTTTACATGGAGAGATTGATCGCGATGTGTATATTCAACAACCTCCAGGTTTTGAAGATCCACAGTTCCCAAATCACAGTTTTAAGTTACAAAAAGCAGTTTATGGCTTAAAACAAGCACCTCGAGCCTGGTATTCAACTTTGTCAACATTTCTAGAAGAATCAGGATTCAAAAGAGGTTCAATTGATCAAACTCTCTTTCGTAAAATCTTTAATAAACATCTGTTAATCGTTCAAATATATGTCGATGACATCATTTTCGGTTCTATTGATGAATCATTGAGTGTCAAGTTTGCATATTTAATGAAGAGAAAATTTGAGATGAGCATGATAGGAGAAATGACTACTTTTCTTGGACTTCAAGTCAAACAATCATCAGATGGAATTTTCATCAATCAAGAAAATTATGTCAAAAATCTTCTAACTCGTTTTTCTCTTGACAAATCCAATACAGTAAAAACCCCAATGGCCTTTGGTTACAAATTAGATGCAGACTTAAATGGTAAGCCTGTTGATCAAAAGAAATATCGAGGAATGATAGGATCACTCCTATACCTCACAGCCAGCAGACCCGACATCATGTTTTCTACATGTGTCTGTGCCAGATACCAAGCCAATCCTATGGAATCTCATGCTATAGCTGTGAAAAGAATTTTCAAATATCTTAAAGGAACTCCATCTCTTGGCCTTTGGTATCCAGCTAACTCTGATTTTCAGCTTAACGCCTTCACCGACTCCGACTATGGAGGATGCAGACTAGACAGGAAAAGCACATCTGGTTCTTGCCAATTTCTAGGAGGCAGACTGGTAAGTTGGACTTCAAAGAAACAATCATGCGTGTCCACTTCAACCGCAGAAGCTGAATATGTAGCTGCCGCAAGCTGCTGTTGTCATGTGGATGCAAACTCAATTACGTGACTATGGCTACAAAGTCTCACAAATTCCAATATTTTGTGACTCAACCAGCGCTATTGCCATTTCTCACAATCCCGTGCACCATTCCATGACAAAGCACATCGACATTCGATATCATTTCCTCAAAGACAACATTCAAAAGGGTCATATCGAATTGCACTTCATCAACACCGAAGATCAAATTGCTGATGTCTTTACTAAGGCTCTAGACGAAACGAAGTTTCAATACTTCCTAGGCCGTCTAGGAATGTTGAATCCAGATAACATCCATCCCTAATCTCTTACTTTTTGTTTGTACAAAAGAGTGTTAACTTTCAGTCAAATAACCAAAATTTTCCAAAAACATTCAAATAACAAAAATTTTCCAAAAACATCCACATAATCAAAAATCACAAAAAATTAGAATAAAGTTTTATCTTTTAAAGTCCTTATAAAACCATGTGATTAACATCTTCTTGACTAAATTTTCAGATACTTATGCTCGATGAATGTTCTCAGTCATATTGATTCTTAAATTAAAGTGAAGGTTCAAATCTCAAAATTTTCATTATGAACATTCTCATATTCCCTTTGAATTTATTTCAATTATAACGATTTTATCTATTAAGGGATATAAGATCAGGAGATTCAGATGAAAACCAAACCCATGTGAGAATTTGTGCCTCGTCTTCAACTGCTAAGTGAAATTCATTTCTGTGAGCAAAGGTGTTTCATTGTGACTTATAGGATTTATACTCTTATACCGTGATGCTAGTCTCATTTTTTGCTTAATTATCAAAATGATCAGGGACGATACAATCATTTCTTTATATATTAGACAAACTGTTTATTATATCACCTATCCCTATCCTCAATCAAACCACTTCAAAGAAAAGATTCATCATCTGGCATACCGAATCTGACAATTGAAGAAACGACAAAGTCATATCCAAGAAAACCAGAAGAAAACTCAAAATCTCAAAAAGCAAAGTCATATCCAACAAATGATGTCAACAAATCACAACTGGTAACCACATCAGATATCTTTTACACAAAAGGTATTCGCGAAAATCAAGAAAAGATAAAACAAAGGTGAACACTTCACCAAAGCAAAAGAAGAGTTATTACAACAATCCATAAAGACAAACATCTCTCAAACAACGAATTCTCAAAAGCTTTATCAAATATAGCTGTCAAAACTGAAGACTTACCGGGATACTGTAGCCTTCATAATTGAATATTATTAGTTGCAAACTGCACTATGAAAATTTTTAAACCCCTCTACATGTATTTCCCGACGGAGAGAGAGTGAACATCAATGGCATGAATGAAGAAACCCTCTGAGTAATGCCGAAACCAGTCTTATGTGATTGATTATCTAATATGAAGACCAAGTGACTAAAGTATATAGGTATAAATCCATATTAAGCATAAGTCAACACCTTCAAACTGAGAGATATCACTCATCTTTAGTGATTATACACCAGTTCTGCACCCAGAACAACCAAAACACCTCAGTCAAGTGTGAGCTATACCTATGAGCGTTCATCTGAATCGACCTATTAAGATCACTTGTCGTCTTTATAAATGCTATAAAATCTTAAGGAATATTATGAAAGAACATATACAAAAACCTTTTGATAATTGAACCTGAAACCTTGATTCAGAAACATATATTCTTGACAAACATTTTTCAAAACATAAGTAAAATCTAGTCACACTTTTTCAAAACAAGTGATATGGTTTTATAAATGTTTTATCCAAATTTCAAGAATTTGCTACCTTACCTTTTAATCTGTTCTTATTTCAGTAATGATCACATAGGGGGAAATTGTTGAAAAATATATTTTTGTATGTGACCATCACTGAAATAAGATGAACTGTTTTTATCTAACAAATATTATCAGTTTATTTCAGGTTGCGTGAATTCAAGATCAAAAACAAGAATGAATCAAGACCCAAGAAACCTTGAGAAAACAACCAAACCTACAGAAGTGATGCTACGAACCAAAGAGCAAAATACAAAAATGTCACCCTGCTACAGCAATCGCGACGCGACAGAAGCCATGGTCGCGACGTGAAGAAAAACAAAACACAGAAGTCCAGATTGCTACAGCAATCGCGACGCGACGGCACTCCTGGTCGCGACGCGAAGCCTTCAACGCGACACCACCAACTTTTCAATCGCGAGACTACCAACACAACGCACTAACCAGTGGCCGACCAAAAGCAACACGACAAACGCACCCTCGCGACGCGACGGAAGCCCTGGTCGCGACGCGAAGGCTGTTTCTCAGCAACTATAAATAAGAAGCTCAACTCTTGCCATTCTAACAAAAACACACATAACCATACTCATACACTCTCAAAGAAACCCACGACCAGACACCTCAAGACAGTCAAATTTCTGAATTTGGCAACAAGAATCAAACCATATAACCGAAAGAAACAATAACCTCCACCCGACACCAAAACTTCAAACCTCTAAACCACCTCTACCCGACACCAAACAAAACCTCCACCCGACACCAAACCCATACAGCACCAATACAACTACAATACAGACACACAAGCAAACCCACGTCCAAACCAACACAAAACCGAAGAAATACCATTTCAGCAAGAAAACCCGAGCAAAGAACAAGAATCGAAGCTTCAAAGAAAATCACCATATTAATCTGCTATCGATAAGTTCTTTTGAAATTATCTGTGTTATTATTGATTTATTCAAACTTTTATAAATCAACTGTACCAAATATCCAAGACATACAAATTAAACCGTGACAACGAAAACATATGTGGACTGTATTTAACCGAGACATCTAACTTCTAACCTCTAACTTCTAACCTTTTTATTTATTGTAAAAACACTTTATCGTTGATAATGGCGTTTATTACATCTAACATCTAACTTCTAACATTTACTTTATTTACCGCTTTATTTTATTTATTTACAGCTTTCAGTAACTTAATTTTAGTTTATATTTATTCCGCAACTCTTATTTATTCCGCATACTATAGATAAAATACATATCTGTCACACAGTAACCGGCTTAAAAACCCTTATTCGTGGAGATCGATTATCGTATTTTCAACAACCTTTATCATTTAATTCAAACCTATTTATCTAATATATAAATCTCGAAATTATGGATTACCTCATCCATAATTTCACCAACCACATACTGTTAAAAATTGTCACTTACTCAACTATTAAATAATTACAATTCATCCCCTGCACCTTTAATTAATTAAATTAATCACCAAATTAGTTCAAATTAATTCCAGATTAATTTCTAATTAGTTAATAATGTTTCTAATTAATATATTATCACCATAATATATTAATAAATTATTTATTTTATTTCTATTGATTTATTAATCATATAATAAATCAATCTTTCTCTCTTCTGGAATTTCTGCCAAAACCTCTAGTTATGAGGGCAACCCAAATGGACCTTGCTACTATCAATTAGGTAAATACAAATTATTAAGCATGGCTTAGACACTTTATCCAACAAAAGCGTCATGTAAATAATCCAAAATCCTAATTCTCAACTAAGCACAATAGAGAGAAAACCAAAGTCGAGTGCCAATAGCGCTTGAGTCATTGCAACAAATAATGGTCAAAGTATATCGAGACTAAAATTAATACCCAACGTCGATGAATCTCTCATGGAATTTGCAAAAAATCGTCGATTTTGAAAAACTACACTTCGTTTTAAATGACCATTCTTTATTCTCCCCTTTTTATGACCATAAAAATATGAATGTATATAAGAATGTGCTCAATCGGATAAACAAATAAAAACTCCCCCTTGACTTGTGCATAATCATCAACCCCCAAAAATTCGTCTATGCCTTGTAAAAGATCGTGGAATCCGAAAAATATGTACTCGTGTATTGTTCATCCGAAGCGTATCACTATTCATCTCGAAAATATTTTTCTGATTTTGAATCGGAAGTCTGAAAATAATTTTGCAATGCGAAGTCTATCAAATCCGATTTGAAATATTCTATTTATTGCCCAAGAAAAAAAATTCCAGCCCAATATCAGGATTAAATGTGGCCGATTAAAAGAATCCTTGAGTCCGAATTGGTTGTGCTGGGCAGATTTGGTCTGAATTGTTTGAACTGTTGGGGTCCGAATTGGTTCCTTAACCTTTGACTATAGGAAGTCAAACACGCTTCGTCGTCCTCATCGTTTCATGACTTCATCGGTTCATCCCAGATTTCGCCTTCATCGTCATTCGTCTCCCTTATTCAACTCCGGCGTTTTCATCTCATCTCTTCACATCGAAGTCAAGATCATTCATCTGTACCAGCGAAGGTAATAACACACCATCGAATCCAATCAGCCACCGAAGTCATCGGATCACTTCGGCGTCTCAGTCTCAAACCACTTCGCCGTCTACTTCATTTTCTCCGTTTAACCAGACCCGGAATCAGCGAAGCCATCATCGTTTCATCTTCAATCGGCGAATCAACAATCCATCGGAGGCATTGATGCACTTCCCATCCGATTCTGGTAATCCTTCACCACTTCTTTGCTTCCCAATCAACCGGATTATCTTTGTTTTCATCACCGAACAACATTTGGTCATCGGAAAATCAGAATCTCAGTCCTCTATTATTGCCACTGACTTCGTATATACGTAAATGACCCACAAACACCATTTCTCAAATTAAACATGGGTTTGAAGATCTGGAATGATTTACGACAAAATAATCACCGTTAAGTTCAAGAGCTTCATTCCCATTTTTCCCAGAAAATTCATCGACGTATTCATCAATCAATACGATTTTCATTTTCAAAACAAATATCGATTCTGAAATCATAGCCTTCATCTATTAACACATCGCTAAAAGGAATCAAAATATCAAAATGAATGTTGCCGAGACCCACACATCGTCTTTGTTGTCTCAAACAAGCATCAATCAGCAAACTATAAGTTTCGTTTGAAACCGATTATTGATTCCAAGAACAGTATCGTTGAACTAAAATCAAACATTAGCGAAAACCCCTATACATTTATCTTTGACAATTGATTGACAAATCAAAGTCGATTTTTCAAATGAGTAACGTGAAAATCTGGACCCAATGCATGAATAAGCGTGAATAACTAGGATTAGATCTGGTTAAAGCAATCAAAATTGAGAGGGAACAAAAATTGAATATCTAATAGATGTAAAAGACGTTCCTCAGTAATATCATCATCTTTTTGAGTATTTGCTGAGAAATAAGAACATATGTCGATTGAACAGAAGCTTCAAATATTGAATGAAACTGGAAACGAGAACAGTCAATTTTATTGTGATTTGGGGTTCAAATATCGGATTCGTCAATTGAATAAATAAATTTGGGCACAAATTTTGATTATGAACAATGTAAACCAGATATGATAATAATCCAATGAAGCAATGGAAAATGAGTATAATAATCAGGTTGAATTGGAGCTGCGAACAGTGAACAATGAATTTGATAGAAACATGAAGATCCATATGAACAGTAACAAAAATGTAATATGATTATTTATTTGATTTGAGAGTCTCACCCAAAAATACTTGAAACTTAAATCAATCTTTCAAAATTTGTCAAATCGAAATCGCTCCCTTGAAATAATCGTTTGAATCTTCAATATACAACTCTGATACCACTTGATAGGACTTGCATAGATTCAATAAAACATATTATGCAATCAAATCAATCAACAATTAACACAAATACGAATAATCAGTGTGCCGAATACTTAGATTTCTGGTTTAGTACAATAGAATCGTGCTCCGAATTAGACAGACGTAATGAGCAACGCACTAAGAACAACGTACTAAACCAATACAAAACCTTAAGATACCACCTAATATTTATACACAATTAGGTGAATCGGTATTACAAATAAGATAAGGACACGTGTACCAACTGCCTATGCTAGCTGATCTACGCAGATTCCCGAGTGCACATTAGCCTTCACAAGGTAGGTAAACAACTGTATACCTCAATGTAAAAATAGACTTTGGACAATTGGTGACTTTGGACTATAAAAGGTTAGACTTCGGATCCAATAAAGACCGGTACTTCAACACAACATATAATACTCAACAATCGCGTTGAATTGCAAATTAAACCAGTCTTCGTGGACTCGAACTCTTTACCGTTGTACACAATTTTGTGTTAGAGAATTAAGGTTTTAATTTTGTTGGCCTCAACAACCACCACTAAGGTAATCGGTTTTGACAGGAGGGACAAGATTGCCAAAGAAGTTGATGGATGACTTGCCATCCATAAGATTGTCACCAACATCAATATCCCAATGACGAGAAAATATAGGACCTATGGGATGACCAAATTAGACAGGGTACTAGGAGGAACCCAATTTGAAAAGCAGGGGAAGATGGGGCTCGGAGGAAGAAGCAACAACATGTCTAGTACTTGGACCAATCACCTGGGAAAAATCTTGAAAATTTTTCGGATCAATATTATGACTCCTCTTGATCGTCTTTGAAGAGTCGGGTCGATCATTGCTAAATAAGGTGGTTGGGTAAATGCCACACACAGAATCGGAAGGATGGCACCTTTGCTTAGTGAGATTCTCCCTAGAGTCAACCTCATTTTCTTTTGGAACAATAGGGGAATGAACATGGTCACCCCAATTAAATTCGAAGTCAAACGAATCATAGGGGTTGAGATTCTCCAAGTCAGTAGACAAATTTTCATCCCGGTCATCGTGATCGGCTATCCTAACCAGACTATCCGACCCTAACGTCCTTAAGGGGAACATCCCCCTCCTGATCTGATATGAGTGCCCCTTAATGGGCATGCCCCTATGAGTGCCCCTTAATGGGCATGCCCCTGATAAACTCTTGGAAGAGGAAAAGAATCCGCTCCCCACTGGAAAATAAACATGACATAAAGAACATATCAAAACATGTAGAAGACCTACCAACCTAGGATATATATGGAAACTTACTTACAAGCTGAATAGACAAAGATAGAGCGTGACCAAGATGAGGATAGTGATCACTCATCTTGGCTAAGGCCAATACATGCTCAGGGAACTTCCAACCATTGACGGATAAGCATGAAATCTTAGTTATCGCTCTCTTCAACTCGATATTGTCCATGGGGGAGCATCCTTGATGTTATTGCGAGATCCAAAGCTGTTGTGAAACCTGAATCGACCAAAAGAATTTGGTTTACCAACTATTGATGGAGTCAGGCAGCCCATCAACAACACTCGCCCCTCGTGCACGGAACGTAAACCATCCACCATTTTTGTAGACCCGGGAGTAGCGTCAGAATAACTCAATAGTAGGGACAACCACAATAGCAAAGCAAAAAGTTCAAAGCAAATGATTTTGGAAACTCCATTCAGTATCAGTTGTTCCAAGTGTGCATGATAAAATGTGATGACATTACCAAAAAATATAGAATGATGGATACTCAAACCAACCTCGAAGAAGTAAACATAAAACCCTATATTTTCGTACGGAGGATTATCGACCGGATGGTATTTGGCCACCTAGCCTAGATTACTTGCGAGGAGAGGTTATAAAATATTAATGGAAGCGCCAAAGGACGAGACATGAAGAATAAGAAGACAAAAATAAGAAATAAGAACGACAGAAAAATTGGCAAAGCATGAGAAATTGGGAAGAAGAGAGTAAGCAATAGTTTCCTATTAAATAAGGGCAATGATGTTTTTGAAAACCATGCAGGGATCCGACAGTTTCAGTCTTGGCAGTTATGCTATTAGTATGCCTGGAAAACAATATGTCAGGGACCACAACTAGAAAAAGCCTGAATATCTACGGAATTTGCTACGAAAGTGGTATGCGTAGCTATTATGCTACGAAATGACATTCTTTAGCAATTTTTCTACGAAGTTTGCTACGAAATTGCACTCCGTAGCTAATATCTGAACAACTATGAAATTTAGCAACCAAAAATAGAATCCGTATGTCACCCCTGACAATTGGTGACTTTGGACTATAAAAGGTTAGACTTCGGATCCAATAAAGACCGGTACTTCAACACAACATATAATACTCAACAATCGCGTTGAATTGCAAATTAAACCAGTCTTCGTGGACTCGAACTCTTTACCGTTGTACACAATTTTGTGTTAGAGAATTAAGGTTTTAATTTTGTTGGCCTCAACAACCACCACTAAGGTAATCAGTTTTGACAGGAGGGACAAGATTGCCAAAGAAGTTGATGGATGACTTGCCATCCATAAGATTGTCACCAACATCAATATTCCAATGACGAGAAAATATAGGACCTATGGGATGACCAAATTAGACAGGGTACTAGGAGGAACCCAATTTGAAAAGCAGGGGAAGATGGGGCTCGGAGGAAGAAGCAACAACATGTCTAGTACTTGGACCAATCACCTGGGAAAAATCTTGAAAAATTTTCGGATCAATATTATGACTCCTCTTGATCGTCTTTGAAGAGTCGGGTCGATCATTGCTAAATAAGGTGGTTGGGTAAATGCCACACACAGAATCGGAAGGATGGCACCTTTGCTTAGTGAGATTCTCCCTAGAGTCAACCTCATTTTCTTCTGGAACAATAGGGGAATGAACATGGTCACCCCAATTAAATTCGAAGTCAAACGAATCATAGGGGTTGAGATTCTCCAAGTCAGTAGACAAATTTTCATCCCGGTCATCGTGATCGGCTATCCTAACCAGACTATCCGACCCTAACGTCCTTAAGGGGAACATCCCCCTCCTGATCTGATATGAGTGCCCCTTAATGGGCATGCCCCTATGAGTGCCCCTTAATGGGCATGCCCCTGATAAACTCTTGGAAGAGGAAAAGAATCCGCTCCCCACTGGAAAATAAACATGACATAAAAACATATCAAAACATGTAGAAGACCTACCAACCTAGGATATATATGGAAACTTACTTACAAGCTGAATAGACAAAGATAGAGCGTGACCAAGATGAGGATAGTGATCACTCATCTTGGCTAAGGCCAATACATGCTCAGGGAACTTCCAACCATTGACGGATAAGCATGAAATCTTAGTTATCGCTCTCTTCAACTCGATATTGTCCATGGGGGAGCATCCTTGATGTTATTGCGAGATCCAAAGCTGTTGTGAAACCTGAATCGGCCAAAAGAATTTGGTTTACCAACTATTGATGGAGTCAGGCAGCCCATCAACAACACTCGCCCCTCGTGCACGGAACGTAAACCATCCACCATTTTTGTAGACCCGGGAGTAGCGTCAGAATAACTCAATAGTAGGGACAACCACAATAGCAAAGAAAAAATTTCAAAGCAAATGATTTTGGAAACTCCATTCAGTATCAGTTGTTCCAAGTGTGCATGATAAAATGTGATGACATTACCAAAAAATATAGAATGAGGGATACTCAAACCAACCTCGAAGAAGTAAACATAAAACCCTATATTTTCGTACGGAGGATTATCGACCGGATGGTATTTGGCCACCTAGCCTAGATTACTTGCGAGGAGAGGTTATAAAATATTAATGGAAGCGCCAAAGGACGAGCCATGAAGAATAAGAAGACAAAAATAAGAAATAAGAACGACGGAAAATTGGCAAAGCATGAGAAATTGGGAAGAAGAGAGTAAGCAGTAGTTTCCTATTAAATAAGGGCAATGATGTTTTTGAAAACCATGCAGGGATCCGACAGTTTCAGTCTTGGCAGTTACGCTATTAGTATGCCTGGAAAACAATATGTCAGAGACCACAACTAGAAAAAGCCTGAATATCTACGGAATTTGCTACGAAAGTGGTATGCGTAGCTATTATGCTACGAAATGACATTCTTTAGCAATTTTTCTACGAAGTTTGCTACGAAATTGCACTCCGTAGCTAATATCTGAACAACTATGAAATTTAGCAACCAAAAATAGAATCTGTAGCTGTTTTTCTACGAAATTTGCTATGAAATGAAAATTTGTAGCAATTTTGCTACGAAATTTGCTATGAAATTGAACTCCGTAGCTAATATATGAATAAGTATTTTTTACACTTTTCAGGTCCTTCAGGGGTTGATAAGGGGAAGAAACCGATGTGATCGTTGCGCACTCCAATTTTTCTGTTTAGTTTATATGTTTTAGACCTCCACGTTATCATTAAGACTTATGTTTTTATTTTAAAGTTGAGCACTCTGATATGTTTTTGAAGTTTTTATTTAATGGGAAATAAATTTTGACGTTTTATTTAATTCGATTATTTTAAAAGGAAAAAAAATATGTTGCGGAATTGGTCCGTAATGAATTTGTTATTGAAGCTTCGTTACGAAATTAGGTCGTAGTAAATTTGCTACGAGTTAGTCCGTAGTTAATTTGCTATGGACTTGCTATGGAAAAAAAATTTGTAGCTATTTTGCTATGAAATTTGACTGTGACTAATGTGTTACGGAATAATTCAATAGCAAACCCCGTATCAAAAGTGTTATGGATTCTGTATCGACCCTTTAATAAAGTAGGCGGAGCCTAAACCACACAAGAAAGAAAGGTCATTCGACATCCTTTAACTTACTACTATTAATATGTTGACTCGATTTTCTAAATTGGGCGTCACAAAGTATTACCGGGAGCAATCTTGGTAATACTATCCTTTATTTATTGTGTCCCTCTTTCTATAGGTAATATTCCCTACTACTCAGAGATTCCAACCACAAACGAAGCTCAGTAGCATCATCGACGCAAAATGATAGCGATAGGAACAACGAAGGGGAAAATGAGAATCAATCATCTTCCGAGTAGTTTTATATTTTATTTATTGTTTCATACATATTAATTGTGAACTAGTTCTATGGATTTCGTAATTGATGCTACTAATTAACCCGACAAATTGTAGTTTATGAATTTGTACTAGTTTCGTTTTTTTATCTAAAAAAGTACAGTTTTTCTACATGTATGCATATAGTATCATGTTTCCTATATTCGTTTTTGTGGTAGCTGGTTTCTGTATCTGTTATTAAAAACAGTACGCAATACTTGCGACAGGAATAACGACAACATAAATACTATTAAAAAAAATTCAATAATGGTGACAACATTAGCAGCGACAATCTTGCAATAACGACGAAGCATTAGCGGCAACATGTCGTCGCTCGCTCCTAATACTATCATATGTCGTGGCTAAAGGCTATAACCGTGACATGTTGCCATTATAGCCATTAGCGAAGATATATTATAGTCTTAACGGCGACATATATCATCGTTATTGTCGTAGATCGTCTTATAGTATTAAGACAAAATTACAGTTTTGGTCCCTGATGAATGCTGGAAATTTCAAGTTGGGACAAACTATATGAAAATCACGGTTTTGGTCACTAAAGTTTGCAAATGGTTTCAAATAAGTCCCTGTGACATGTAAAAAGACTGAAATACCCTTTCTATTTTCTTTTTTATTTTTTTAAATATATTATTTATTAAATCCATTTAAATAAATAAATAAATAAACCCACCCACCCCATCCCACCTTCCACCTCGTACGTGTCTCTCTCCCTTTCTCTCTGCGTGTGATTGTTGACATTGATGTAGGAATTCGATCGTAGAGGTCACCGTATAAAGATTTGTGGATGATGGTGATGTCTCCTCGTTTATCATCATCTCCTCCATTCTTGATCGACGAAGGATTGTTAACAAGTACAGAGAGAAATACAAAGAGTTTAGAGATAAAAGGCTGAATTTCTGATATTTATTTCTTTCACCGGAAGAGTACATTTATAGCTATTACAAGACAATATAAAACATACACCACTACCTTAGTGGGAGGAACATTACAGAAAACATGGAGCAGGTTTAAGGGCACTACTTATTAAAATACATATCTTTTAACACTCCACCTCACGTTGAATAATGGGATTTCCAAAATTCAACTGGATCAAACACCCTTTTAGGATTTTTCCGTTGACAGCTTTTGTCAGAATGTCAGCTAATTGGTCTTCTGATCGAACAAAAGGTAATTCAATGATTCCAGCTTCCAATTTTTCCTTGATAAAATGTCTGTCAACTTCTACGTGTTTCGTTCGGTCATGTTGTACAGGATTTTCTGATATTTGAATAGCAGCTTAGTTATCACACATAATTTTACTTGTTTCCTTTTGGATAAAACCAATTTCAGTTAATAGCTTCCGTATCCATAGAACTTCAGCTACTCCTCGTGCTATTCCCCTGAACTCTGCTTCGGCGCTAGATAAAGAAACTACCTTTTGTTTTTTACTTTTCCATGTAACCAGATTTCCTCCAACTAAGGTAAAATATCCAGAGGTTGACCTTCGATTTCCTTTGTCTCCTGCCCAGTCTGCATCAGTGTAGAGTTGGATTTTTAAATGCCCGTTTATTTTAAACAAAACTCCATGGTTGGCTGTTCCTTTGAGATATCTGAGAATTATCCAGACTGCCTCCATATGAGAAACTTGGGGTTGATGCATGAATTGGCTAACCACCCCCACAGCATATGATATATCAGGACGAGTATGTGAGAGATATATCAATTTCCCCACAATTCGTTGATATCTTTCCTTGTCTGTTGATTTCGCCTCGGTTTCTATACATAGCTTTTGATTTATCATCATGGGAGTCTCTGCTGGTTTGCAATCAATCATTCCAGTTTCTGCTAATAGATCTAAAACATATTTGTTCTGGCAGATAAAAATCCCTTGTTTTGATCTTAAAACTTCAATTCCAAGAAAGTATTTTAGTCTCCCTAGGTCTTTCATTTCGAACTCTTGAAACAAATTCTTCCTTAGTTTTGTCATTTCCTCCTCATCGTTTCCTGTAATTATCATAGCATCAACATATATAATTAAACAGGTTATAAGGTTATTTCTTCGTTTAAGAAACAAAGTATGATCAGAGTTACTTTGTTTGAAACCATATTTTCTCATAGCTACAGTGAATCTCCCAAACCAAGCTCTAGGGGATTGTTTTAATCCGTAAAGGGATTTTTTAAGGCGACAAACTTCTCCTGGTTTAAAGTTCTCCGTGAAACCAGGGGGACTTCCATATAAACTTCTTCTTTTAGTTCTCCATGTAAAAAAGCATTTTTTACGTCAAACTGGTGTAATGGCCATCCTTCATTTGCAGCAATGGAAAAAAGGACCCTAATTGTATCAATTTTTGCAACCGGAGAGAAAGTTTCAGCATAATCAATACCATAGGTTTGAGTGTAACCTTTGGCTACCAATCTTGCTTTATATCTCTCAATAGTACCATCGGGCTTATGTTTTACTGTAAAGACCCATCGACATCCTACTGGAATAACACATTTTTCCCATGTGTCATTTTTTAATAGGGCTTTCATTTCATTTTCCATTGCATCTTTCCAGTTCTTCATCTTCAAGGCTTGGTCTATGCTAGTTGGAGTTTCTTCAGAGTATAATGAGGCAATAAAGGCCCTTGCTTCTTGAGTTAAGTTTCCTTTTGCTATATTAGCCATAGGATATCTTGAACTTCGAGGTTCTCTTTCTGGAGAGTATCTTTTTGGAGGAATCCCTCTGTTACTTCTTGGTGGTAACACATATCTCTCAGTTGATTGTTCCTGTACTGGTTCTTCTTGTTCTGTGTTAGTTTCATGACCATCGATAACATCTGGAGAATCAGACATATATGGAGATTGAGTATTACTTACCTTGGATGTCAGGTTCGGAGATTGATCTGGGATGGCACTAGAGTTAGGATTGTTTGATTGTGTGGATTGTGTGGACGTGTCACGTGATTCTTCTTGAGTGGACTCTTCTTGAGTATTGTGATTTTCTTTTGGTGTTATCTGAACATACTCTAACCAACTTAGTGCGTCTGTATATTCTTTCTCCTCCTGACCACTATGTTGGGAGGTATAGTAATATTCCGTTTCAAGAAAGTCACAGTTCATAGTAGTGAACATATGACGGGTTTTTGGGTTATAGCATCGGTATCCCTTTTGGTGCATTCCATATCCGACAAATACACATTTCTCAGCACATGGGTCAAGTTTATTTCGTTGAGATTTGGGTATATGGACAAAAATGGTACATCCAAAAATCCTTGGTTCAAGTATAAGAAAAGAGGGAATTTTAATAAATTCAGATAGGGTTTGTAGTGGTGTTTTAAACTTGAGGATCTTGGTTGGTAGCCGGTTTATGAGATATGCTGCTGTGGCAAGGGCTTCAGGCCAAAAAAATTTTGGAACTTTTGATTCGATTAAAAGAGCTCTAGTTATTTCTAATAAAAAACGGTTTTTTCGTTCAGCCACACCATTTTGTTCAGGAGTATGTGGACATGTGGTTTGATGTATTATTCCTTTTGACTCACAGAATTGTTTCATGGCTATGTTAACAAATTCCCCTCCATTGTCTGACCGAAGAATTTGGATAGTTTTTTGAAATTGGGTTTGGATCATGGTATGAAACATAGTGAATTTGTTGAAAACTTCTGACTTATTTTTTAAGAAATAAATCCAGGTCATACGAGTGCAATCATCCACAAATGATACAAAAAAACGAAGATTTTGTCCTCCAGATATTGGAGAGGGACCCCATACATCAGAATGAATCAGTGAGAAAGGAACATCAACCCTGGTGTTATTTGGTTTAAAGGTTTGTCTATGGCTTTTAGCTAACACGCATGTTTCACACAGTGAGGTAATTTTTGAGGAAAACAACTTAGGAAATAGAGTATGTAAATAACCCGTAAAAGGATGACCCAATCTTCTATGCCATATCCAAGCTTCTCTTTCTGTTGTTCCATGAGCTAACATTGCAGTCCCATTTTGGGTCACCTCATCCACATAGTACAATCCCTGTCTCTCAGTGCCACGCCCAATGATCGCTCTCGTCCTGATATCCTGTAAGATACAAAAAGTGGGTTGCATTAGAACTGAGCAATTTAGTTCTTTTGTAACGTGGCTTATTGATAAAAGATTTTGTGACAAGGAAGGAACATAGAGGCAATTAGATAGTTTTAGTATAGGAGAAATCTCGATCATTCCTCCTTTTTTAACTTCCATTTTTCCACCATCTGCTGTTTGTATATACGTTCTTCGAGGTTCGGTCAATGAAATAAGATCAGATAGTTCATGAGTCATAGTGTCTGTAGCTCCGCTGTCAAGTATCCATGTTTTATCTTGTTTATTATCACAAGAAAAAACCACGTTTGTATTTCCTCCAATTTGTGGGTTTTTTCTGCAATTTTTAAAACTCGTTTCCAAAAAAGGAATTATAGAATAAATCGTGGAGTTATTGTTTGACACTTCCTTTTCTTCAGGGTCATTTTTGAAATTTTCCCAAATTGGAATTGGGTTTAACGCTGGGAACGTGCTCAGTGGGAACCCATCATAATTCTTTTTCCCTAAAAAATATTCATCCCTTCCATCGATTCTTCTCGCTGCTACAGCACCAAAAACGATCGCCGCCGCCAGGTTTGTTTCTTGGCCTGCACCTGACCCGCTACCGCCGAGCCTTCCGCTGCCGGAGAAAGCTTCGCCCGGACTCCCGCTAGCAAAGTTTGCCAAAGCCGAAGCCGAAGCCTGTTGCGAGTTGTCGGAGCTGCGCTGCTGTTGCGAGTTCGCCGGAGCTGTGGCGGCGGCGGTTCTTCCAGGTTCGGATCCTCTGTTCTTGCTCCCCCTTTTTTCATCGGTCCACCAGTCGGGATATCCGACTAGTTTGAAGCACTTTTCTTTGGTTTGTTTTTTCATCCCGCAATATTCACATTTCAGGTGAGTTTTATCTTCTTTGTTGAGTGGTTCATTTCTTTTCTTTGAGAAATCTGATCTATGGTTTTGTTTGGCTATGAATACTCCTCCGGTGGATTCGGTTTCGTTTGAGACGGTTCCCAAGATATGTTGGTGAGCCGCCTCCTTTCGGACAGAATTTGATGTATTAGTTTCTGACATTTTTGGTGGTGGATGATGAGCTAATTGAGGATCTTAAGCTCTGATACCATGTTAACAAGTACAGAGAGAAATATAAAGAGTTTAGAGATAAAAGGCTGAATTTCTGATATTTATTTCTTTCACCGGAAGAGTACATTTATAGCTATTACAAGACAATATAAAACATACACCACTACCTTAGTGGGAGGAACATTACATAAAACATGGAGCAGGTTTAAGGGCACTACTTATTAAAATACATATCTTTTAACAATGATTTTAACAGGAAAACCCAATACAAGCCCTAATTCCAGATCTGCCAAGATTCGTTTCAGTTCTTTCCCTTCACTCAACCATTCCGGTATCATCCCCCTAATCAGATTGTGTGACAAAATCAAAGAAACAAGTGAATCCATCACCATTTCATTACCAATCTTGATTGGTCCTGAAAACGAGTTATACGATACGTCAATTGATCCACTGCAAAACTTTAACGATTCAAAAAAAACCACATAACTAAAGTAAAACCCAAAAAACTTGCAACTTTCTTGATCCACTGCAAAACTTTAACGATTCAAAATTTATGGGGGTGCTTCTCGATAATAAGTTTGCTTCCAGAAAAAGATCTGAGTGATTTTTTCGTGTGTTGTTGCGACCTGGTTTTCTTATCAGGCGAGAAACCTTTCACAATGTTAGAATCCCGTATCGATCTCGGCTTGAAATTACAAGACGCGATGTTGTTTTTATCCTTTGATCGCCGGTAGTGACACAGCCATATCTGTAAAACCACCAGCAATCCCTCCACTACCACATATCATATAACCCAACTCCAAGAAACTCGATAATTTTATTAGGTAAATAATGGCTGCATATATATATAGCCGTACATGAACTAGAAAACGAGAATAAAGCTAGACCTTCCAGGAGACTAGGAAAACCGGTAAACATAGAAAAGACTTGAAACAGACTCATGATCTCCTATAAACTAAGAGTTTATTCAACAGCTATGACTAAATCAACTCCAACATGGAGGCATCGGAAGCCACCGAGTCTTTGCGTCTACATGCTTCAAAACCTCATACAGTAAGTTTTCGTCATTGAGAATAGTCGCGGCAGCGGAAGAGGGTGAGGACGGCTTGATCTTCTTGTTCTATCTTCCGTTCGTGAAAATCAATAGTTATTAGCACGTGTGTGTTAGAGTCTTTTTTTTTCCTGCGATATCGAGGCTTTTATGCCCAACAGTTCCAGTTGGGGTGAATCACAGGTTGCCTTTTGACATTTTGGAGAAGATAAAGTTCTTGGAGATTTTTGATTAAATCAAATATAAGCGGAAAATATTCAATTGAATCTTTTATATGGATGTTTTAGAGAGGTCAATTACGCAGAGTTTGATACTTGGTGCTGCACCCGTCTCTTTTCGGGATATTGAAACCCAGAAGAAGAAACTAAAACTCTCCACACACACACAGGTGGGGTGGGGTGGGGTGGGGTGGGGTGGTTGTATTTTTTTTTCTCTAAAACTGATTTAATAAATAATATATTAAAAGAAAAATGAAAAAAATAATAGAAAATGTATTTCAGTCTTTTTATATGCCCCAGGGACCGATTTGAAACCATTTGCAAACTTTAGTGACCAAAAACCGTGATTTTCATATAGTTTGTCCCAACTTGAAATTTTCAGCATACATCAGGGACCAAAACTATAATTTTGTCTAGTAGTATTAATTGAAGAGGATGATCAGTGTTCTAAAACGCGCGCAATTGCTTCGCCAAGGCACGCAAAGGCTCTGAGGTGCGTGTTCGACGCCACGCCATGAAAATCGCCGTCTTAAGTCATATATATGTATATATGTAATTATACATATATATTTATATGTAAAATTAAAAATTATAGACAAAATTTCCGCCTTAAGTCACGCCTTAAAACGCCGCAGCCTCGCCATGGCTCGCAAAGGCTTGAGGCTTGATCCTTCCGCCACGTCACGCCTCACGTCTTTTAGAACCTTGAGGATGATAGATAATCACTATAAAAACTTCCATTAGAAGCATTTAATATAAGATCTAATTAATTGCCTATAAAATCCAATTCAGTCAATTATATTTATAATAACAATTTCAAATCAATTAAAAAACGACAATAATAATTATCGAGTTAAAAGACAATAAACGATTAATCAGCTATACAATAAAGATATGATTATCACTTTGTGCGTGAGCTTGTTGTTTTTGGACGACTAAATACTTGTTTCGTTTTCACACATCTTTTAATTAGTCGATATCATTACAAAGAGTCTTTCGTGCCCTCTTTTCGTAAAATTTTGTACCAAATTTGTGTTAATCTTAGGCTACAAAGTGTGCATGTGATGCAGTAGGCGTGACGTCTACGTGGCAATGTGGCCACGCTAGCAACACCACCCCTAGGGTGCGTGAAGGTTCGCCAACATGAGGTGGTATGAAGCTGATCACAGAGAGGGAGGCACCCGTTTGACCGTTGAACGGTCATTTTTTCGAAATTAAAAAGTTAATTTATTGTAATAGTTAACATTATTTAACGATAAATATCAACCTCTATTAACCATTTTACACACACCAAAACATTCATCTTATAACTCAAAATCTTTTCTACAAAATGGATAAAAATCTTAGCACTAAACCATCCAACAGACACTCAAACACCTTCACACGGGAAAACCATTTCCATACACCAATAGGTTATGCACAATACAATCAAACTTTTATAAACTCCCCCAAATTATTCTATTACGAGTTTACCACAATGTTCATCACAATCTCCATATCTACCAAATTTCTTTAACCTTAACCGATTCCAACCGCTATTCCAACAACAATTGTTTGTCCAAAACCGTCATTCGAACAAAGTCCAAGCCCACATCAACAAAGTCAAAGCCAAGAACAAGACGTTCAAACCGAATAATCTTATGATGACGTTGTCGAGGTACTAGAAACGTAAGAAGAACCGACAAAACAAAAAAAAGAAGGCGAAAATTGGCAACGACTCAAGTTGGTGTGAAAAATTGCACCCCTAATGAAGAAGTGGTTTTAGCTCAAGCGTAGATTGCGATTTCAACCGACAACATCAACGCAAATGACTAAAGTATCATCGATTTTTGTGAACGGGTTTTGATTCTTTTTCACACGATCATGGCTAAGGGTCCGTATCGAAGCAATAACGGGCTAAGTGAAAAAGGTCATGAGGTGCGAAAGAAAGTCACAAATATCAACGACATTTATAATAACCTCGTTTCTCACAAAGGAAGTTGTGTTAGAGACTTTGATATTTTGAATACGGCTCTCGAGACATATATATCTACGTCAAAATAGAGGGAATACTTTTACTCATATGAAAGCATAAGATATTTTGAAAAACGGCCCGATAGGGTCATTTTGTCTGCAATTCCTTTCGAAATATTACAAATCGAAACGTACAAGAACTTCGCAATCGAATGACTTTACAACCACTTCCGAAGCCCGGATCCATATCGACCTCAACGATGAAACAGACGACATTTCGGAAGAGGTACCGTTTGAACGCCCGAATGAAAAAGATAAAGCGAAGTGAGCAGTGTCATCAGCGACGGTAAACCAAATGGCATCAACCGAGTTGCAATACGTACAAGACAAATTCGACGAGCACCTGCAAATACAAAAGCTTTCAGTTGCAAACACCAAGGGTACCTCGAACGACAACAAATGCTAATGGATTTGCAACTGCTCAAGGCAACACAACATAATCGAAGATCTCGAAACGTTTCTTAACATGAAAAAGACTGTTTGAGAGAAATATATTAAAATTAACTTTTTAGGATTTATTTTCATTTAATCTTGTTAGTGTTTTTTTATTTTTATTTAGTATTTCAAGGTTTTTAATTTTATATAATATTAGTTGTAATCTTTTTCAAATTAATGAAATGTTTTTTTTATTTTAAATTGGTTTTAATTCTTAATTTATTTATTTTTGGAAAATAAAATTATATGAAATAAAAATATATATGATGAGATTGTATGCTAATTATTTCGTAGGATAAATGATAGAGCATTGCTGGCTTGAAACTAAGATGTGGTAACCCAAATTTTGTTGTGATGATAAGATGCATATACGATATACCGTGTAGCCTTGGGATGAATGATGGGTGGCTTGATACGGAGATGATGCTAAGATAACACAAATTTGTTGTCATGATACGATTGTTATATTTTAGAATGCTTCATCATAACAATAAGGGTTTTGCCTCATATAAATAGGGATACAAAATGGATCTTGACCAAACCTAAACCTTAATAAGCTTACCTAAACCCTAATGGGCATTAACCCTAATCCTTAATATCCCCCATCAGTTTGACCGGGAGGAGACGGTTAAACTAGAAAAATAAACAATACATAAAAAAACATAGATGAAGACAGCGGCAACGGCGGTGACAGAGCTCTGACGATGGCGGCTAACATTGCCTGCTCGTCGGAGAATAAGAGAGGAGGAGCGGCGGCTAGAGTCAGTTCCGTTAGAGAAAAAGAGAGAGTCGTGACAACGATCATGGAGCCGACGACAGAGGAATCCGGAGAAAGGAAGCGAGCAAAGAGAGAGGGCTCGAGCTGCGGCAGATGAAGCCAATTCTGGCTAGATCGACGACTGCAGTGTTGATAGAGGGAGAGAGACGAGTACAAATCAAAGTCTGCCTGACGAACAATGTACAGAGGATAATAGACCATCAAAAGAGAAGTGTTGTAGCAGACAAGGCAGTAGAAGAAAGCTCTGGTTTGGTGCGGATGTATTATTATTTATGAGAAAAAAGAGGAAAGAGAAAATATTAAAGGCCCCTCCGACGACTAGAAGGTCGCCGGAGGTGGCGGTCGGCAGCGGCGGGTTGTGGTCAGCAGTATGGTTTTAACTTAGAGCTCTGATATCATGTTATAATATAGAATTACGTGATGATAATATTGAGGTTTTAACCTCATATAAATAAGGATACAAAATGGGATCTTGGTGTAACGTAAACCCTTATGGGTATTAACCATAATCCTTAACAACGATGCATAATTGCAAATACTCGTAGCCCTAGTTTGACGGACTTATAGTCTTATTGAGATAAATATGTACTTTATTTGATTTTAATTTTCAAAATATTATAATTTAGGGTGGTGTAATCTTTACTATATATACTCTAGTACCAGTGGAAATCAATGGTGGATATAAGATTTTGATATGTTGGGGGCATAAAAAAATATCAAATAATTTTTCGGGTTAGGTCAAGTCAAAACAATTTTCAAATTCACAGTCACATTATCATTAATGAACATTTGATTGTCATTAAAAGTAAACAATTTATGAAGCTTGTAAACTAGAAACACCAAAAAACTATGGCACTTAAGGACTCCTACGACGTGTTAGTCTTTAGTGATGTGGCTGACTTAGCGCTGACATGACTATAGTTTCTTTGAAAAATAAATTTTAAAACAACAATTATAAGATAGTATATTTTATTTAGTTTTTTAAGGATACAAATACAATATTTTGAATGTAAGATGATATACGGTGATTGTATATACTGATATACTAACAACTATAGAAAGAAATTTAAAGTAGACTTTTTAAAATGTAAGATGATATACTATCTACTGATAATTATGTTAAAAGTATAAAATATATATTTACTAAAAGTGGCATGCATGCATGCATGTATGTATGTGTGGGTGGATTTGTTAATTGTGTCATTATTTATCTTAATAATCAAATACGTAAAAAAATAAAAGATATTTTTAGCTAAAATAGAAAATATCATCATGCAACGTCAGTACCACACCAACAAATACTGACAGATCACTACACAACGTCAGTTGACAACCGAAATGATCGGTCAATTGTCAAAATTGCAACAATTTGGAAAACTTTATGACTTAATTGCAAAAACAAAATTACAGTGTTAAAATCAAAATTTTATGTTAAAATCAAATTAATAAAGCAACTTTTTGCAATTTGCCCTAACAAATATCGTAAACATCAATGGAAGATTGAAGAAAACTTCGTATGATAACCTGTTTCCGTTTCACTCAAAGCTCGATTTTTTGTCAGTATGCTGAATAGTAGGTTCAATTTCAAGTTTCTTCCCCTTTGATTTTCGAGTGGCTAAAGGGAAAAAGATTATATTTTAGGATTTAAGCCTTTGCGGTTTGATAAAACTAACGAATTACGGTTTGATAAAACTAACCAAAAAAAGAGAGTAAATGACAAAAACCAATAGATATTGCTAATTCTAATTGCTAATATATACGTGAACCAAAAATGGGCTTATTGTTTTCAGCTTAAGCCCAATGCCCTGACTCTCAAGGAGCAACAGTTCAGGGGCTCCTATGTTAAAGAACAAAAATTGGAGTTTTTTTTTTTGCAAGAATGGGGTCATTTCCTATTTCATTTGCAAAAATAGGGCTCTTTTAATTTCTTTTATAAAAATACGTCTGTGACCCCACTCAACAGTTGTAGAATTTTCATAAAAGTCCCTTCTACGATTCAAATATTAATAATTCTACACTTTTGTAATATCTTTTATTTATGCCTCCTCCACCAAATTTATATTTTACTTTTATTTTCTTTTATATATAAACTTATGAACATTGTTAATATTTGTAGTGAATTGTTAACGATCTAAACCGATGATCTTATAAATATTTTTCAATCAATACTGAAATTAAATGTTATTACAAATATATAAATAAAAATAAATATACAAAATGTATCTCAAATTAAAAAGAAAAATCCTTGAAAGTAGCCGAAAAAATAAATGCAAATATCATAACTAATAAAAGTGTTCATCTATTCTTGTATGTAGAATTATTGTTGTCTTATATTATAAAAAATTTGACATATTAAACTTATTTCTCTAATTTAATCATTGTGATTATGTGTGTTTGAGTATATATATATATATATATATATATATATATATATATATATATATATATATATATATATATATATATATATATATATATATATATATATATATATATATAGGATCATGTATAAACAATAAGTATTGTGTGAATGTATGAGTAATTCTGGACCAATCAATATCTAGGGGCAAATTAGTCAATTGATATAATGTAATTATAACTTCCTTTTATTAATTAATTAAATTGCCAAATTAATTGCCTATATTTATGGAATGAAGCATTCATTAACCCTATTCATCCGTCTCTCTCATTGACATCGTCGGCTTACTCTCACTTTGCCGTCGATCTCACTATTACAAAAATGGCGAGGTCTTCTTTTGAATCATGGAGAATGGCACATTCATGCTCCTAAAATGACTGAATATACTTTTTTAATTGATGTAAGTGGAAAGTTTGAATCCATTTGTTTTTTTATGTTTTTAATGATCGATGCTCAACATTACCTTTTGCATTTTCTATTGTTTAGTGTTTTGGTTTTCAATCCATTAACGGATGTTTTTTTTAAATTTCAAGAACGATGCCGATGCACCTTTTTGTATTTTGATTATTTTTATCATGTAATTCAACTCGATTCCCTCTCTTGCTGCCGGCGGTTGCTCCTTCGGCGATTGCTCCTCCGGCGATTGCTCCTCCACCTCCGACGACTACAGACTTCACGCCTACAGCCTGCATTGTTGCTGTCTGCGAGACTGCGACAATGCCGAGTGGTTACCGAGTGGTCCTTCACCATTATGCCAAATTACTCCTTATCTTCAACCATGAATAATTGAATCACCAAGGTAACGAATTTGCTACAGATTTGATTATGGATTCATGTTAGCTATGAGTTTGCTCCTGATTTGATTATTGATTCTAGTTATTGTACGTCTCTCTATCCATCTGTAAGTTCAAAAATTGAATGAATGTGACTGATTAAGTCATGAATTCGTAAATGAATCTAATATGGTATTACGATGTTCTTATCGATTAATTCTTCTCTCAATCCATCTGTTTGCATTTTATTAGGATTTCTCCCTATTTTTTATTTGTTTTTAAATCTTTATCGTGAACAAGTTTTTAAATCTTTATGTTCGTTTTTAAACATTTTGGGATTTGTTAGTTTTTGAGTAAAATTTGTTAAAATTTCAGCCAGAAGATTGGGATGACGAGGAAGATGTTGAATGGACAGTGCCAACTATCATCAACAAATTCTTTTAGAATGTATCAGGACATGAGTATATTTTTTCAGAATTTAGCAGTATTTGAAGATTGAGCTAACAAAATAAGCAATATTCTTTCGGAATAAATGTGGTGATACAATATTATGCTTCATTCTTACACAATGTGTACATTGTCATTTATGTTTTTATACTTGATATAGAATTTTTATATATTTTTCAAAAATATTGTATATATTATTGTTTACTATTGAATGTTGACAATATTCTTCAAGAATATTGTATATGTTCTTGTTTATATTATAAGTGGTCCTAATATTCTTTTAGAATGAAATCGTGTTTTTTAAAAATGATTCGATGATGACATGTATTTTTCGTAATATGAGTAAATACCTGCGTTTTTAATTTCTATCCATTATTTTAACCTAAATTCTGTAAGAATATGAACAAACACATTGTTAAAGAATTAAATTTGGTTGTAAATAAAAAAATGATACAAATACATAAAAATTATAAGAATGGAAAGTACGATCATGCAATATAACTAATTAAATTCTAATCCCTAAATATCCGCACTTTCCAAAATTTGTCATGGGTAAATTTGACTAATTTACCCTTATTGATTTTTTTAATTAAAAATAATTAATTTTTATTCAATTAATTACGATCATGTCATCATCATCTTGGCCATTCATTCTTTTCATCTAATGGCTGATATTGTCTCACACGATCACACAATATTTGTATTCCACATTTGATCCTAACTATATATATATATATATATATATATATATATATATATATATATATATATATATATATATATATATATATATATATATATATATATATATATATATATATATATATATATATATATATATATATATATTATAATAAGACCCAGAATTATTGTGTGGTCGTAAGGACCAATCAAAGATAAGAATCAGCGTTAATTGATTTATAAATCATTTAATTTAGAGAAAATTGCAAAATTGGTCCCTGTGGTTTGCCAAAATGGCCAGATTTGGTCCAAAATGAGTTTGACTAGCACCTAAGGTCCAAAAATGTTGTATTTGTTGCGAGTTTGGTCCAATTTTTTAAAAAAATACCTAGAATGACTATTTTGCCCTTATCATTATATTTTTCATTTTCTTTTAATTTGTTTAAGGTTTTTTGATTAAAAAAGAAAAGAGAAATAAAAAAACTGCCATCCCCACCCCTTCGTCTCTCACTCCTCTCTCTCTCTCTCTCTCGTATCTAACTCTCCCTGCGTGTTCGGTACAACGACATGTTCAGATCGCTGGTCAAAGTCAAGCGCCCATTGCCAGAGTGGAGATGAATCTACAACTGCGACTTCTACGTAACCTAGACAAAATGTTGAGCAGGGGCCGCCGGATGTGGCTAGTGATGATTAAAAACGATGAGGTTGTCGAGAGGATCCGATTGAAACCTAGCACCGCTGCCAGATGAACCAAACGAAGCATGATGGCTCCGATTGAAACCTAGCACAGCCGCCAACATAGCCCCACCTCTTCATCTTCCTCGTTTCTCTCATCGCTCCTATCTCTCAATTGCAACTGCAAGATTGGGGGTTTATCTTCAAAAATTCTTCAAAGCGAGGTGGTTTAGGTTTAAAATTGCACGTCCTCCATCTGTAATCGATTTCTGTAATCAATCGTTGAAATCGTAGAATCGGATCCATCATGGGCGCCAAAGTCTTTGTTCTCAATGGTGAAGCCGCTAGAGATCTCCCTAAATCGATTTTTGTAATCAATTTCTGTAATAATCCATTGTAGGTTTATGTTGATGAAGCTTTGGTAGGGGCTGATAGTGATTCCTCCCTAAGTCGATGCAGATGAATAAGACAAGAAACAGAGGGCGGATCTCTAGTGGTGGTGGTGGCATTGATATCTGGGTAAGGGATTCCTCGTGTTCTTCTGATTTTCTCTTCAACTGTGGTGGTGGTGGCATTGTAGGTTTATGTTGATGAAGGTTTGGTGTGATGGTTTTTGATGATCATTGGCTGGCGATGGGTTGAAGATGATGAAGCAAGTGGTGCAATGGAGATGATTGCGACGTGATGTAGGTTTAGCGATGGTGGTATGGATGAAGGCAGTGGTGTTTTCTGGTCCAGAAGGTGGTTTTTTCTTGTTCTTTCAAATTTATCGAGTTCTTGTGTGTTCCGGTTCTTTGGAAAAATCAACTTCATCTATGTTCTTGTTCTTGCAGATCTGTCGACTTCATGTGTGTTCTTGTTCATGGTCTTGAACTTTCAACAGAGATAGTTACGGTATTGATCGGAGATCATGGTGGTGCTGTTGACCGGAGATGGTGGTGGTAGTTGTGATGACCGGAGATGGTGGTGGTGTTGAAAGGAGATGGGGGAGAGATGGAAGAGAGAGAGATTGTTACAGGTTAAAAGGGTGGTGTTTTTTATTTTTATTTTTTTTAAATCAAAAATTCATAAATAAATTAAATGAAAAGGAAAAAGGAAAAAGTAAGGACAAATTAGTAGTTCTAGGTATTTGTTTTAAAAAGTTGGACCAAACTCGCAACAAATACAATATTGTTGGACCTTAGGTGCTAGTCAAACCCATTTTGGACCAAAACGGCCATTTTGGCAAACCACAGGACCAATTTTGCACTTTTCTATTTAATTTAATTTAAATCTATTCCTATAATAAGGTAAACTGAACCTATAGTTATGGAATCCTGATAACTACTTCAATTACCCTAACTGCCATCGACATCCTCAAAGAACCTCCGCCACATTTTTATAATTTTTTTATGTTTACTTGTTGTTTAGAAAACAAGAAACCTCATTTATTAAGACATTTTGACAATGTCACTGCATCCAAATTTCTTGGTTATTATGATCTACATAGCAAATGCAAAATACAAGGTTGTAGTTGAAGTGATGCTTGACGAACATCATTAATGACTTCAATTTAAAGATATTAGTAGATATATGGTTAATGTTATAACTTGTTCAAAAATTATATATAATTTAATAATATATGAATAATTAAGACTATATATAAAAAATATAATATATATATATATGTATCAAACAAAATTAAATAGAAAGTCATTAATAACATCAATCTAAAAATATTAATAAATATTTTTTGACAGGATAACTTGTTGAAATTTATTTATACATTTAATAATATATCAACGAATAAGAGTATAATTTAATAATATAATAAATATATAAAAAAATCGAAAGAGTTGATTATAATATATTGTATAATGTAAATGTCAACTTTTTGAAATTTAGAGGGTTTTGATGAATAATATCTCAAAGGTTTGGTTGCGTTGGTGGGGTCAAAGACCTATTTTTACAAAGTAAATTAAATTAGCCTCACTTTTATAAAAGAAATTGAAAACAAACCCATTCCTCCAAAAATTGATACCCGAGTTACACTTGGCACTAAGGCTACAACGGTGAACAGGCGATTGATACCTGAGTTACACTTGGCACGAACTCAAGTTTGTAGTGATTAAATTCATTTGTTTCTTGTTAAGTGTGAAACACGTGTTTCTGTTTTTGAAGACGCAGGTAAGCAAGCAAAAACAAAACTGAAAGCAAAAGGTGCAATCAGACAAGCAGCAGCGCAGAGAAAATAACACAACAATTACGGCCTTAGACCGTAAATTCGTTTTAGGATAAAACGATCAAATTTGCTTAGATTCTATCTATTGTTGGAAAATAACCTATTAGTATGGCTTTAGGACTATTTTATAATATTAATTACATGTTAGGTATAATTATATTTTGTACAATAATGTTTGCCAAAGTGATATACCAGGTCCCTAGACTTTAATTTTGTAGTATGATGGATATGACATATGTCTATAAATTAAGGGACTAAACTTTAGTGGTTCTATAACTTACTCATAATGTGTAATTATGATTAATTAACACATATTAGGGAAATTGATAATGGAAATTTGAAAGGTCTTTTCCTTCATATTCCTAGTTCTCTATATAAACACCATATTGTGTGTCTAATGATCTATCCATCAAGAACTCTATCAAACACCTGTGTGGGAAGTGAAAAGAATCATAATATAAGATCGTCGCCATTAAACCCAATGAGATGTTATCCTCTCCAAGTAAGCATTCTTCTTTTGATTTAAAGTTTATCATGTTTATGTTGAATTGATCATGTTATTATGCCTATAATCTCTACATGTGGTATCAGAGCATGGTTAGATTTAAGTTTTATACCCTAATTCCAATTTTGGTGTTTGATTGTGACAACGCTATTGTCACTGAGTTTGTCATGTTTTAACTTAAAACTAGCGTTTCATCCGTGCTCCGCACGAGTCAGGGGAAATGTTTTGACATTGAATATGTAAGCAACTTAAAAATAGATAATTTCTCTTTATTGGTAATGGATAAATCCAGCTGCATTTAATGTACTTACAATCAGAGGTCAAAGCGGGAAAAACCGACCTGCATCAGGCTTCACTTTTTCATCATTGACTGTTCTTCCTCTTACAAAGGCTTTTAATCCAAGTCCATCATCACCTTGAAATGATTCAAGAAACTCAGTATATAATCGACGTGTTTCATCTTCAGCCCTCTACAGAAAAAGATAATAAGTGAGTTATCTAAATATAGAAAATATATATACCTTAATTGATATTACCTTTTTCTTTGCTTTTTCTTCTTCACGGTGCTTTTGAAAAGGTGTCTTCTTCCTTGTAATTGAGAAAGAACTCATCTTTCCTTCAAAATCTTTATCTGTTGGCCAAAATGCATCAATATTAAAAAATAACATTGATAATTTATTTTACTACTAATAAAAAATTGCATGTTCAAAATTGTAGCTTTTAGAGTGTCATAAACAAAGCCTTTTGAAATGACATCATTATTCAAACATCAAGTGACATAATAAAATATAGTTTTACACAAGTATATGGAAATGAGAGATAGTCTTGGAAACATTTCACCAGAAGTAGCATTTGGAAAATGAATTCAGTTAGAAAGATTAATAAAGAAACCAGAAAAACACTAATCTGGGTGATTTAAGGATTCAATAGTAAAATATAGCAAAATGGAAAGGACACAAACATTGGAACTCTCAATCGGAAAAAAATAAACGAGAGACTCACTTTTGCTGCAATTAAAGGTAATTACTTGCTTTGTTGATGAAGTTCGTCTTTTTGCTTTTGATCCTACACCTCCTTTACCTTCTTCTTATAATTTGTTAATAGCCCAAGGACAATAAGATGAGATCAAAATATAAGTGACTATGACTTCAAAGGCTGGTAGATAAAAAAAAGCATATTAATATATTATAAAAAATATATATAATCCACATTAAATTAAAAACAGTTGTTATTCAACTGTTGCTTCTGTGAAGCAAAGTAGGAGTATATTAGTTGTGAATTCAGAATGAGACTCATAAGCTAAAAAATGAAAAGTAAGGGACAACCATTTTGGGGTTAAATTAAAAAAATAGCAATGTTGTTTCATTGTTTTGTTTGTTATAACATTTTACTTTCATTTCTTCCTAGACACATTGAGAACCTGATTCAAAGCAAGAATGATTTATAAAAAGACAAAAGGAAAAAGATATTTAAGAGATAAATCTAAAGTTATGTTTCTTTTTAAAATAAAATCTTTATCCTTTCTCCCGACTTGTCACTTATGCAAATCACTGATTCACGCTAATATTCAATACTACCAATTTCAGTCAAGTTTCATTTTTCAAATATTTCTTTCTTTTCTGGAACATGTCAGTTTTGCATATGCACTCTGGTTAGCATATTGATTTTTGAATTTTTCGGGGTGTAGCTTTCTTTCTGCATGAAAAGCGTATGACACTTGAGTATCCATTCCTACAATGAGAAACATCAAATAACAATTAAAATATTAAAAGATTGATGCATAGTTAAAAATAAAGTCAATATGGTGAAAACAGACAAGTTAAAATTATACCCACACTAAAGTAATTCCAAAATCCTCCACAAAATATGCGATGCCCTTCCTGCAAAAAAACAAAAAATGTGAGATTTCTAATGTTATCAATTACATGATGTTTTTGAAAAAGGATTGAATTATGAATTTGTTACTTCTTCTAATGGATCTGATTGAGGGATACGATGAACAGCATGCAAAGAGTGTGGTAATCCCAAAGGTGCAATGGGATCACAAGAACCTTCTTTTCTTTGAACTCTCATATTCATAAAAACATGCCAGCTGTCTACTTACATCTCTTTTGCATCTCTTACTTGATTCAAAAACATCTTCACAGATTCAAGATCCGCACCAGGGTTTTTCTTTCCCTATAAAACATAACAAAAAGAATGTTATGCTTCTCATTCATACTAATGTGAAATTCTGAGTAAATCATAATTATAACAACTATCTTACCCAACCAAATGCAAATGGAAGATTTTTTTTCAGTTCCTAATGGCAGTATGGCTACAGGAGGTGACTGTGATAAGTTGAGATCAGATATCACTCCAACTATCCAACCAGCAGTTCCATCACCGCCTGCCACCTGATTGACATAAAAATCTTCCAAAAATGATGAAAACATTAAAAGAACAAAAACCAGAATCTGTGGAATCACCTTGTTACATCTAAGTTCCAGTTCTTGTTATGAGCTCATCTTGTAGCCGTGAACTCGAACTCCCAAATAGAATTTGAAAATAATAAATCGAGGACCATAAAAGCTATCAAATATCATAAAATCAAACACAGATATCAAATCCATGAATAGGCGAATTATCACAGAGTCGAAATCAGATCAGGTAACCTGGAATTTGGAAAGCTGAGGTTTGGCCGTAAATTTAGGGTTCAGACAAGCAGTTGATGCGATTGCAGCTTCTCTCCTCTCGTCGTCCTCCATTCTCGTTGAATCTAAAGGCGTGTCGCGTGCGTGTTGTGTTTTTGCGTTTTTCCCAAAGAACATATCAAACCTGCAAAATCAAGAACCCGAAATTCAAAGAAGAAGAAGATATAGATGATTAATAGAAATCGATTGTGGGTGTTACACGGGTTGAAGTAAGAAGTGAGGTGTAGGGAAGAGAGGGAGAGGAGGAATCGGAAGAGTGAATCGCACACAATTGACTCCTCTATCTGTCGATCTCGCACCCTCTCTTTGTTTTTCCGTTCTCGCGTGAGGTGGATGTGAAGAGGGAGGAAGGAGTAGCAGTGGTGGCGGAGAAGGGGGACGAAGGTGAAGGGGTGGGAGGTTTTGCACAACCTATTGATTTGGGGAGAATGGGGCGGAAGAAAAACGCAACAAAAAGTAAACAACGGCACCCGAAAAAAAACGTACACAAAAGGCAAACAATTACGGAAATTAAATATATACTAGCGGGTGACCCGTGCGTTGCACGGGTCGATGGGTTAGAATTTCCAAAGTACAATGCCTTAATAAAAAGAAATAAAAAGAACATTGTCATAATAGATAGAAAGAAATCAAAATGTAATGCTACTATAAAAAAATAAATGAAAGTATGTCGCCTTAAAAAAAATTTACTGAACATCTATTCCTTTGTTACCTTGTGTAGCAACTTTTCATGCCACCACATGTAATTGTATCTTCCTGCTTTGCTTTGTCTAACTTTCTTTTTTGATCAAACTTGCTAAAAAAATGAAGATCATCAAAACATAGACAAATTATTAAACATTCTGAATAAATTACGCATATAAATCTGCAATAGGTGTAATCACTGTTAGGACCAAATAATTGGAGTGTTGCATGAAAACTGATTCTAACTACCTATCCATAAGTTTTAGTTATTTGATTATTTAATTCTGATTCTTATATTCGCAATAATACTTTGAAAATTTAGGTCCAAATAACCCCTAATACCATTCCTTTCATCCCATGCAAATTTCAAGAATTAATATAAATGTATATTTAAATTGGTAATGCAAGCAAAAACAAAATTATAATTAATAATATTTTTAGCTTTACAATGACTCTGTATGCATGAAAAAAGGTTGGGTGACCTATGTGGGACAAAATAAAAAGTACATTGCTATTCTTTGACATTTTAACAATACGAAAAACATAACACATATAATGGAAATAAAAGGGCTAACCGTACATTAGGGGCAACCGGGACAATTTTTGCAACAGCCTTTTTGCATGCTATCAATTCTTCCATCAAGTTATAATTAATATGTAGACATATTTCATAAAAAAAGATCATATAAATAAAAAAGGAAAAAAGTGGTTAGTTAAAGCACCGACCATGGTGAAATTTAAGGCATGTTTGGTCCGTAGATTCTAGCAGAATCCAACGGAATTGGAATTGAAGCTTCCATTCCCTCGCATGTTTGGTTAACAAATAAACAGAACTCAACTCTGACCGAATTCCACGTTTGATGCAATTAAATTTCTCTTCGTTTTTTATTAAAAACCAAAATACGCTCATTATATGTATATTGAGATTAAATGAAAATATAAATTCTAACCGTAACCGAAATTTTAAATTATTCAAGTATAATTCTTGAATTTCATTCCATTTCCTGCCAACCAAACATGTGACGGATTACAATTCTTCCGAATTGCAATTCCATTAATGGATTCCATCCCTTCAAAAAATATTCTACGAACCAAACGCCCCTTAAATACAAATATGAAATATCAACCAACAATTAACAAAATGTCTTACGTCCGGATGTGCCGCATAAAAAAATATCAAAACCTTGTTCTTTCCCTTTCTTAACGGCCTGTGATAGAACTACACAAAAAGAACTTCAAGATCACGTGTTAGTAGCCGTTAAAATACCGTGCTTTGCACGGGTCGAGGGGAGAATGAATTTTTTTTTCTAAACCGGGTGTTTCGCTATTTGTTCTCTCATTTGGCATCCCATTACCGCTTATTATCATGTTGAAATCCTGGTTATTGTGACCCAACAAAATGAAATTCTCAAAAAAAATGTAAGTATATTGCTATATCTTGCATTTGGCTAAATTCAGGAAATAACAATGTACTATTATTTTGGGAACATAAACCACATGGACCAAAACTGTAATTTACTCTAAAGTTAATGGTTAAAAAGACAATAATTATTATAATAATCTAACACTTAAAAATGAGTGGTTATATTTATATATACCTGAAAGAAACTTCAAGAAGGTTGCTCCTACAAAAGACCGTGGTTTTACTGCACATTCGAAACACTATTAGAACCCAAAAGGATTAAAATTCTAATTGCAAGAAATAGCAACATACTTTGACTTTTTGACCAATATGAAACTTAACTAAAAAGGTTTAATTTTATTAAACCTGATTCAAGATCAAGCATCTGAATAAGCATAAATGTGATGTTGACACCAGCTACAGCAAAAGGGTATTCCCACATTGCCCTGTCACCTTCTTGCTTACGTAGAAGATATTGAAATGATTTCTGTACACAAGATATAATTTCAATATAAAAATTATATATGCTAGAAATAGCAATGTACTTTCATTGATTTGTTTATAATAGCATTCTACTTTCAGTGAGAAGGGGTATACCTGGAAATTTATGGTGAAATACAGTAAGTTCTCCAGTGATATGAACCCACCACCCTGTAACAAAACTCATTGGTTTATGATTATTTGGAAGTTAATGACAGCATTCAAGGGCAAAAAGGGAATTTTTTAAAAAAACCTAAAATCTGTGGAAGGATCTTTCCCTTGCCAGCCCATCTCCTTCCACTGTTCAGAAATTAAATCACTAAGTTCCTCTTCAGGAAAGGTAGCTTTCCATAATGCCCTTAATGCTTCCTATTTAAATAAAATAATTAATGTCCTTTCCTTTTATAGACATAAAGATATCTTTGTATATATTTACAAGAAATAGATTCAATAGATATGTATTTTGTAAATGGTGTAGTGACAACCTAGGTCGCACAACCTTTCCTCAAATTTGAAGGTCTATAGCTCCATTTCAAGCTCGGAATTCAAAATCAGTTTGAGTGTAGAGTGGAATATATTATTTAAAGATTTCAAGAAATTGAATATATATATATATATATATATATATATATATATATATATATATATATATATATATATATATATATATATATATATATATATATATATATATATATATATATAAACAATTTCTCAAATTATTAAAGTTAAGGTAAAACACGTGGTCAAATTGTCAATTTGTCAAAGGAACCACCCATTTTGGCCGCTTTGTAATTATTCCAAAATAAAGAGTTTTTATGCTTACCTCATTTTAAAGTTTTTCCTTGACAGTTGTAGCACCAATTATCACGATCAAGAGAGACTGAAGGTTGTGCGTTTAAAAACTCTTGTTCCCATGTTTTATATTCTTCTTCTTCAAGATCACAATATGCAATTGCCAAAGTAAGCCCGACTGAATTTTTTGGCATTTGACAGCAAATCCCAAAGAACTCCCTGCAAAAACTCAACAATAAGGTTAAATGCAAAATAGGAACAATAACCAACTAAATAAATAACACTCACATGTAAACATTAGAATGTTTGATGGTCAAATCTACAACAAACCTTGATTCGTTAATTTGTGGATCTTGATGTAGCCTAACTCACAACCTAACAACAGCTCACCATGGCATCTACAACAAACATCGGTTTATTATTATTATATAGAAAAGAACAAAAGAAGAAAATGATGAACTTTTAAGCCTTAACGGATAAATTCATTTATAGATCGAAATCAGAAGAGGATCACATGGTGGCGGTGGAGATGAAATAGAAAAGTCAAACACAGCATGGTTTTTACATAACGTTTACTTCAGCCATCTATTCAAAATTTCAAAGCAGACCAAATATCATAAAGTTACTACTCCATATTCGAACAAAAAATAAAACCAAACAAAAAAAATATCCATTTTCTTTGATTGTATATTTACCTTTCTCTGCAACAAATTAACAAAAGATTTGAATAGCAAAACCTTATAATTGAAAATGTTGAACCAATTGGTTACCTTTGAAAATCAAGCAAACAAAGATTCTCAAATCTGGTTAATGAAAAAGAGGCCAAAGAGCATGAGACCCCAATGTAAACATTGCGAATTCATACCTACAAATTAACATAAGAATAAGGAAAACAAATCAATATCAAAAGTGATAAATTGCTCTATTTATCCAGGTATAAAAGAGAGAAAGATAGAGGGAAATACCTATCATCTATGAAGATAAATTCACCCAAGCAAAGTAGGAAACTGTATCATCAGCATCATCAAGGTCTATTTCATTTGATTAACCAATTCCTTTTTAGAAATGGTTTGAAAAGCTAGTAAATTTAATTCATTTACATAATTTGATTATAATTGAATATGGGAAAACAAAATAGATGAAGTAAAAATTGGTATAAACAATTGGAAACTAAGGTTCAGCATTTAATCAAGTAAAATACACACCATATGAACGAATAATTATCTCACCTTCCGTTCTAGTTTCTGGCGATGTTCATTAGATGAAGCTAACTCGACTTCCAATTTTGTTATCCTTCTACTAAATTCTTCATCACTTTGCTTCTGTTTCTAGATTCAAAATACCAATAATTTCCCATTACTCTTTACAGAGGACCTGAGAAGGTGCCAAAGATATTGATAAAATCAAGGATGTTAGGAACATACATAAAATCAAGGATGTTAAGCAAATACATAAATATCTCTCCCATTGATGCCCTCCTTTCATCTTCGAAGTCAGCAGTCAGTAATCGAGAAGAAGAATTCAGTAATCCAAGCTTCGAAGTCAGCAATCGAAAATCGAGAAGAAGTAATCCAATGACAATCAAGAAATAAAACTGTCAATGGCAGGAATCAAAAGCCAAATAAAAACGTATAAACATACAAACCTAGTTTTTCCACCGAATTACTACACTCCTCAATAAACTCCAGGTTATGCAATCCAACACCGATTGTCAGAAATCTAATTGATTTCTCGGATGAACAGACGAAGTACGGGGACCTAGAGAGAACGGGGACAGAGTCTTTCAGTGGTTTTCAGTGGTTTTAGGCACGAAAAAGGGATGTGTCGGTGCAAAATCGATGAAAGAACTGATCAACTGCGTAGCCATATTCTTAATCGCATTGGTACTCGTCGTCAGAGAACTGATCAACTGCGTAGCCGCTATAATAACGTGCTCCTCCAGAGTGCAAAATCGATGAAAGAAACCGGGAAAAGGGGCCTCCATAGTTGATGTTTGAAGAACGCCGATATAGCACCAGAGAAGAACAAAGCACGAAACCTGTTGAGGAAGCGTTGTGTGTGAAGAAAGTTGAAAATGGTGGAGATTTCCTTTTGAAATTGGATGTCAACAGAAACCCTAACCTGGTATGCATATTGCCGGAGAAGATTCGGGCATGGCTCTGTGTTAGCTTCGAGCGGTGGCGGGAGGAAAAGCAACCAAGAGTGATACATCCGAGAAATCAATTTGGGGCGGTGAAACAAAACGGATCCACAAAATGGATCCAAAAAACCGGTGTCACAAAAAACATAACATCAGATACCAAAAATTTCCGTTTATATATATATATATATATATATATATATATATATATATATATATATATATATATATATATATATATATATATATATATATATATATATATATATATATATATATATATATATATATATATATATATATATATATATAAATTGTGATATGATCTGTGAATGCCCTTTAATTAAAATGCCAACCATGATTTCCGTTGCAATATTAATTAGTGGAAACAAAAGCAAATCAATTCATTGGTTTTCTGGAATTTGGTGGGGTTTGACGGAGAGAAAATCAATGTTGGTAAATTGTTTCTTGAAGGGTGTGAGACATGTGAAAAGGGATCTTTGTTAAATATTTACAAGTAAATTTTTTAATGTTTTCAGGATAAATTCATTCGGTAAGTTTGGTGGTTTTACGAATACCCAAATTTATTTTGTCTTACGTTTAGGAAATCTTTAAGACTTTTCTGGAAACTTATTACATCATCAAATTATTATTATTATTATTTTTGTTGCCGGCTATTACTATATAATAAAATAGAAGCAGATTTCTAGAAGGTTTTTTGTGGTCTACTGCGATGCATCGAATCAGGGTCTGGGTTGCGTGCTCATGCAAAGAGGAAAAGTCATTGCCTACGCTTCGAGACAACTTAAAACCCCCGAGGTCAACTGCACCATGCATGACCTCGAGTTGGGGGCAGTAGTATTTGCATTAAAGATCTGGAGACACTACCTTTACGACACAAAATGTACGATCTTCACTGACCATAAGAGTCTTCAGCATATTCTCAACCAAAAAGAGCTCAACATGAGACAGCGACGGTGGGTAGAGCTGCTAAGTGATTACGAATGTGAAATTCGTTATCACCCAGGAAAGGCCAACGTAGTGGCAGATGCCCTTAGTCGAAAGGAGTACTCGGGTCGTCGATTAATGTCAATGACAATAACAATCCATTCCCATTTATCCACTCAGATCAAGGAGGCGCAGCTAGAAGCCTTAAAACCTGAGAACATCGCAAGTGAAGCCTTGCGAGGTATGGATAAAAACCTGGAAGTCAAGGATGACGGAGCACGTTATCTCATGAATCGAATCTGGACACCAAGATTCGGCGGATATAGAGACCTTATCATGAACGAGGCTCACAAAACCAGTTACTCCATTCATCCTGGGTCTGATAAGATGTATCTGGATCTCAAGAAATTATATTGGTGGCCAAATATGAAAGCAGAAATTGCTACTTATGTGAGCAAGTGTTTGACTTGCGCCAAGGTGAAGGTGGAATATCAAAAGCCCTCGGGTTTATTACAACAACCAAAGATACCCGAGTGGAAGTGGGAGCGGATAACTATGGACTTCATAACCAAGTTACCCAAGACAACTGGTGGGCTAGACACCATATGGGTAATCGTAGATAGGTTAACTAAGTCCGCTCACTTCCTGCCAATCAAGGAAACCGACGATATGACGAAACTTACAAGGACATACATCAAAGAAATAGTACGATTGCATGGCGCGCCAGTTTCTATTATCTCAGACAGGGATAGTCGGTTTACATCACGATTTTGGCAATCATTGCAAGAAGCCTTGGGAACCAGACTCGACATGAGTACAGCGTACCATCCACAGACGGACGGGCAAAGTGAAAGAACTATTCAGACGCTGGAAGACATGTTGAGGGCTTGTGTGATAGACTTTGGTAGGGCGTGGGACACCCACTTACCACTTGTTGAATTTTCATACAACAATAGTTATCACAAGAGCATTAAAGCTGCTCCATTTGAAGCCCTCTATGGGCGCAAGTGCAGATCCCTTTTATGCTGGGCTGAGGTGGGTGATACTTAGTTAGCTAGAGGACAAGTGCCTAGCAGCACTCTCACCGGTCCTGAGATCATACGGGAAACGACAGAGAAAAACGTTCAGATTCGTGAACGACTAAAAGCATCTCGAGACTGACAAAAGAGCTATGCAGATAAACGACGCAAGCCCTTGGAATTTCAGGTTGGCGACCGCGTATTGTTGAAGGTCTCACCATGGATGGGAATGATACGGTTTGGAAAACGTGGGAAACTAAATCCAAGGTACATTGGGCCCTTTGAGATCCTTGCCAGGATCGGCCCGGTAGCTTACAAACTTCGGTTACCACAGGAACTCAGCAACGTGCACCCCACTTTCCACGTGTCCAACCTAAAGAAGTGTCTGTCTGATGAGACTCTTGTCATTCCACTTGACGAGATTGAGGTGGACAAGAACCTCCATTTCGTTGAAGAACCCTTGGAGATCATGGACAGAGAAATCAAAAGAACGAAACAAAGCCGCATACCGATAGTGAAGGTCCGCTGGAGCGCCAAGCGTGGACCTGAATTTACCTGGGAACGTGAAGACCAGATGAAACAAAAATACTCACATCTATTCCCATACCCTTGAGAATCTACTCAAAGTGCTAAATTTCGAGACGAATTTCCTTCTAACGGGTAGATGATGTGGCAACTGTCAAATTAGGTCAACGAAAGTCAACGCAAGTCAACCGAAGCGTATGTAGGTCAGTATGTTAAAATGTAAATTTCATAACCTCTACGATATAATATTAATTATTATAGTACTACTTGCGCTAATTTAAAATTAATTATACTAACAAACGCAATTAAGTTAGATTTTTTTTGGTATAAATGAAAAAAAATACGTCGTGAATAGTGTCCGACATGAACAGTAATTTGACGTGAATAGTGTTCAATAAAAAAAATAATAAAAAATAAAAAAAAATAAAAAAACAACAAATTTTCAAAATATTCTTCAAAAAGGGTGGGAAGACTTTGAAATTTGTATTTTTCATTTTTTTATAATTTTATTAAAGTGGGCCCCACTTAACTATTTATTCATATTTATATATTTTACCCTCAAAGAATTCGTATTTTCATTTCGAACACTACGTATTCAATACGTATTGTTAAGTTTATCAAAAATATTATGATTGTTTATAAAACGAAAAATTTACCGTCAAAACCGTATCGTCGATACGAACAACCTGACGTCAAAATTTAATATTATTGATATCAGTTTTATATTTAATATTTTGTTTTTCTTTAAAATGATATTGTATTTACATTTAAACTCTATATTTTCATTGAACATACAATTAATACCCTTTCGTTAATTCGTTAAAGCTTTTTAGTTAAAAAGTTGATATTATTAAACTACGATTTTTGTAGATTATAGTTTTATAAACAAAAATCATTCTTTTTATATAAAAACTATTAATCTATTTAAAAAGTATTTTAAGGGTATGTTTTGTCATAAACAATTTCTAAAAGCTATAAAAGTCAAATATCTGTATCTTGAGGGCTGCTATACGAAAATAAATCTACTATAAATAGGACTCAAATTCTCATATCAAACCACACCAATACAAGCTATATACACATATCGAGAGAGTTGTAGATATATAGCTTGAAAATATAGTAGGAAGATAGAAAAAGAGGATTCGAGTTAGAAGCAGGAAGAGTCGGGTGATCTAACAACAATTGGTGATAAGATCATCATCGACATTAAGGTGAGTTCATACCCCTTCTTTTTATTTTTATTCAAGTTTTTAAGGGGGAGAATACAAGTTATACTATAAAAATAGTTATTTATACTCATTTGTAACAACAGTAAACGAAATGCGAGTTTTGTAAACATCATTATTACAACAATTCTATTATAATTCCAAAAATAATATCGAATGATCTACTTACGAGGGCGGTGTCTAGGCCGATCTTTTGGGCTAGGTTGTTGGATTTCCGAAAGGCTTTTACGCTGAAAGGGTCCTGCCTCCCCGTTTGATCTACTACCTGACCGTTCTTTATTTGATAGTCATGAAATATTATATTGGAATTAATAAAGGGTATACTCAAGTTATTACACCACTATTGTGGAAAATATCTTAAAAGATGTTGTTTATAACCATCTAAATAAGTTATTTCACATATATTCGTAAATATATGCTTTTTATGATGGAATACTAAAAATAGACTATTATAGGAATAGTTTATGAACACAAGGTTATTATGATATTTTGAACAAGACAAAATAATTATATAAAAATATATAATTATTATACATTACTATATTATCATGGGAAAAGTGATAATGGGCAAATACAAGGGTTTTTCATATACAAACTTTAACAAGTTGATTGATACATACATTTTTGTGAGACGGGTCTTCACAGTGCTTATTTAAGTACATACTATAAGTCCTGAAATTTATAACCAGAGTCTCAGTAAGAGAGCGTGATATTTGTGTATAGATCTATACGGGATTGACAACCCCGCACCTGAGCTGTTAGCTACAGCTAGACCGGCAGGTCTGAGGTGACAAATGTCTAACAGTCCGACGCCTGAAGAACGTCGAAGCAGGCATACATGGTCTCAGTATGGTTATATGGTGTCTCACATGGGAAAATCAACTATAGAAATTGTTTACGTGGAAATATACACTTTTACTGGCTTTATACTACAAACTGCGTACACATTTTAGTCTTTGGGTTTTAAACCTACAATAACGTTAAAGAAAATATCGTTTTTCTTGGTACATATACTATTGATTTTCACAAAGGAATTATTAAATTTCTCACTACAAAAATCTTATGAACTCACCAACATAATGTTGACACTTGCAAAATTACTTGTATTCTCAGGTAACAAATAGTCAGGTCTGAATACCTCTTTTGGGATGGGACGCGATGACGTCTCTTTTATTTATTTCGTTATTAGTTTGTAATCGGGATGAAACAATATCATTTGAATAATGTAACTTTCCAATTTCAATGTAAGATGGTTGTTTATTTACTTATGTTTCAATGTATGCGATGGTTGTGATACTATGTTCCGTTCCACCCTCAAGGTCTATTTCATTTGATTTACCATTTCCTTTTTAGAAATGGTTTGAAAAGCTAGTAAATTTAATTCATTTACATAATTTGATTATAATTGAAGATGGGAAAACAAAATGGATGAAGTAAAAATTGGTATAAACAATTGGAAACTGAGGTTCAGCATTTAATCAAGTAAAATACACACCATATGAACGAATAATTATCTCACCTTCCGTTCTAGTTTCTGGCGATGTTCATTGGATGAAGCTAACTCGGCTTCCAATTCCGTTATCCTTCTACTAAATTCTTCATCACTTTGCTTCTGTTTCTAGATTCAAAATACCAATAATTTCCCATTACTCTTTACAGAGGACCTGAGAAGGTGCCAAAGATATTGATAAAATCAAGAATGTTAGGCAAATACATAAAATCAAGGATGTTAAGCAAATACATAAACATCTCTCCCATTGATGCCCTCCTTTCATCTTCGAAGTCAGCAATCAGTAATCGAGAAGAAGAATTCAGTAATCCAAGCTTCGAAGTCAGCAATCGAAAATCGAGAAGAAGTAATCCAATGACAATCAAGAAATAAAACTGTCAATGGCAGGAATCAAAAGCCAAATAAAAACGTATAAACATACCGTACCTCCCTCCATTCGTTGATTGAATCTGACCGTTTGATTATACTTATCGATGTTTTTTCGCAGAAAAGGTCCTTTATGGCTTAGAAAGCTCAACTTTTTCAAATTACAGTACCAAAAAAACCCTAGTTTTTCCACCGAATCACTACACTCCTCATTAAACTCCAGGTTATGCAATCCAACACCGATTGTCAGAAATCTAATTGATTTCTCGGATGAACAGACGAAGTACGGGGACCTAGAGAGAACGGGGACAGAGTCTTTCAGTGGTTTTCAGTGGTTTTAGGCACGAAAAAGGGATGTGTCGGTGCAAAATCGATGAAAGAACTGATCAACTGCGTAGCCATATTCTTAATCGTATTGGTACTCGTCGTCAGAGAACTGATCAACTGCGTAGCCGCTATAATAACGTGCTCCTCCAGAGTGCAAAATCGATGAAAGAAACCGGGAAAAGGGGCCTCCATAGTTGATGTTTGAAGAACGCCGATATAGCACCAGAGAAGAACAAAGCACGAAACCTGTTGAGGAAGCGTTGTGTGTGAAGAAAGTTGAAAATGGTGGAGATTTCCTTTTGAAATTGGATGTCAACAGAAACCCTAACCTGGTATGCATATTGCCGGAGAAGATTCGGGCATGGCTCTGTGTTAGCTTCGAGCGGTGGCGGGAGGAAAAGCAACCAAGAGTGATACATCCGAGAAATCAATTTGGGGCGGTGAAACAAAACGGATCCACAAAATGGATCCAAAAAACCGGTGTCCCAAAAAAACGTAACATCAGATACCAAAAATTTCCGTTTATATATATATATATATATATATATATATATATATATATATATATATATATATATATATATATATATATATATATATATATATATATATATATATATATATATATATATATATTGTGATATGATCTGTGAATGCCCTTTGATTAAAATGCCAACCATGATTTCCGTTGCAATATTAATTAGTGGAAACAAAAGCAAATCAATTCATTGGTTTTCTAGAATTTGCTGGGGTTTGACAGAGAGAAAATCAATGTTGGTAAATCGTTTCTTGAAGGGTGTGAGACATGTGAAAAGGGATCTTTGTTAAATATTTACAAGTAAAATTTTTAATGTTTTCAGGATAAATTCATTCGGTAAGTTTGGTGGTTTTACGAATACCCAAATTTATTTTTTCTTACGTTTAGGAAATATTTAAGACTTTTCTGGAAACTTATTACATCATCAAATTATTATTATTATTATTTTTGTTGCCGGCTATTACTATATAATAAAATAGAAGCAGATTTCTAGAAGGTTTAGGTGGGGGGTTTAGAGATTTTAAAGGGTGGGTTTCTTTTGCCGTATCTCCTTTAGCCACGTGGAGTATTCATTTTGTGAGTGGATTCCACCTCCTGCTTCCTCCTTCCCTCTCTTTGTGACACAGTTCTCCAAGGATCGACACCTCATTCTTTCTCTTTTGTCTCTACCTAGGCCGTCAACAATGCAGGGTAGCCAGCTTCAGCGGCTTCGATTTCTAGTATTTGAAGATATCTCATCCGACTCTCCCACCGACGACCACCCACCGTTTCAAGATCTACGCCTCCCGAAATTGTAGGTCGTTAGACTATCGCCGTTTACGTTTTCTACTCAACTATTCAACTCAGATCCATCAAAGTGATCTAGGGTATATGTTGGAGGAGCGTTGGTTGCAAAATTAGATGGGGGTCGTGCCTTCAACTTGCTACATCGAGAGACTGTCAATGGAAGCTTCCTCCCAAAATCCCATCAGGTAAATCCGATTTTTGTAGTTTGTAATCAAAATATGTAATCAATTTTTATTCTCGATTGGTGCATTTGAAGTCATTTTTTTCTGATCCAAAAATCAATAGTCGAAGCCTGTAATCGTTTTTGTTAATAAACGATTGTGCTAATCGATTTCTTTTCCAGCCGATAATTGTTTTGTAATCGATATCTGTAATCGATTTTTGTAAACTATAATCGGATTTAATCGACTTCAAAATACCGATTCATATGAACATTGATGAACTCGATTTCTGCATTCAGTTTCTGCGATCAAAGTATGTACTCGACTTTTGTATTCTGAATACCGATTCATATGAACTCTGATGAACTATCCTTCATTTAGATTTCCCTTGAAAACTGGATTGTTACAAGGAACATAGTGAAATAAGTGAAAGGGGCAGGGACAGATGTGGAATGTGCCTTCAATCATGAGCAAAGTCAAAAGTTGCTGCTTCTTTTGACAACATCAACTAGAATATGGCTGCTTCTTATGTTAACCCACGTGAAGAAAGAAAAACTTGGGGAAGAGTTTTTCTATTCAAACTTCAAACAAATGTGATCAAATATGGCTTCTTAAATTTCAAAGATGATGTACCAGAATTCATCTATAAAAGGGTCACACATCTCAATACACAAGACACACTACAATATCACTACCATATAGAATTGATACACATCTCGTTGTATTTTTCCAAGTTAGCCAATTTCTGTAACTCTCCAAAATATAGTGAATTGGTTCTCGGTTTCCTCCGCCCGTGGTTTTTCCCGATTTGGGTTTTCCACGTAAATCCTCGTGTCTCTATTTTATTTACTTCATTCGTATTTTTCGTTGTGATTATTACTGTTTGATAATTTTGATCCCATTCCGCATTGAGCTAATATTGTCTAAAGTCAATTCGGATCCGTCGTATTTTACAACAATTGGTATCAGAGCATCCGGGTTTTGATATTAGCTTGTTGGGATCATTTTATCAAGTAATTAATCATGTCTTCGGTGAAATATGATATTCCGCTGCTGGATAGGAACACCCGATTTCCGCTGTGGCAAGTAAAGATGAGAGATATTCTCATTCAGATGGATTTACACAAGGCGCTCTTGGGCTTCGAAAGGATGCCTACTACATGGACCGAAGAAGAAAAGGTGAAGTGCTGCTGTCCAGATTTCGAATTTATTGTTAGTTCTATATGCTCAAGGATGATCATAAAATGATATTACTAATAATACATGATCCTATAGGGTCACACCTACAACAAGTTTGACACCAATTGATCATTTAGAACGTTAAATTTGATTTAACGTCAAATGATACTAAACTTGCAATTTAATCTTGTAGGTTATTATTATTTAAGGTAAATAATAATAATTACAAAATTAAAGGTTGATTAGTAATTCATGTGTGATGAATTAATTAAGTGTAACAATTAAATTGTTTAAATTGTTAAACGATTTAATTGATTTATAAATAAGCCTTTTATTTAATTTAATTGGTAAATTAAATAATATATATATATATATTGTTATATATATATATATATATATATATATATATATATATATATATATATATATATATATATATATATATATATATATATATATATATATATATATATATATATATATATGTATATAAATATAATTATACAATTAAGATTGTATATTTAGATGGTTTATTTATATATAAGATTATGGGTTAAATGTTATCCCATTTAAGAAATAAGAAGATGTATTATTTATAAGCTTATAATTATATAAGTTTTATAAATAATAAAACATACTAGCACTACACTTGATCATCTATAATTTAAGCCATGATGGGAGACATAAGAACATGCATTGAGTTGTTAAACTAGTGGAAGATGCTAGCTTTTATATATTGAAATCACATGGGTCTTTCCTTTCCAACTAATGGCATGTGCTTTCTCTTTTTGGTGGGTTAAATGGCTGATCATTGTGTGTGAGTGTTAAGCATCTTTTGCATCTTAAAATTAGCCAAAGACTCTCTCAAATATGCCAAGCAAATTTCGAAATTTGCTTAAAAGGAATAAGGAGTTATTTTGCAAGTTTGTGGAACTAGCATTCAAGTGTGTTCAAGCTTGTGGTGGATCAACTATAGAGGGATTCTAATTTGATTCCTAGCTATCAAAATCATCCAAACCAAACCGAAGAACAAAGGTTATGATCTTGAACTTAAACTATGATTGTTCTTCATCTTATCTCTACATGCATGTAGCATGATCCTCTTGAAAATGGAATTTGTGTTCATGATTTTATGCTTCCGTTGCAAACTCATGTTTTTGAAACTAATTACATGAACCTTGATTTCCAACAATTGGTATCAGAGCCATGGCTATATTGCATGTTTAGATAATAAGTTTATTTGGATAAACTTGGTTTTTGGAAGCCATGAATGTTCATCTTCTTGAATGAAAGTTTCATGCATGGCTTCTTTGGCAACATGCAAGTATATTATCTATGATTTTATGTAACCAACTATATCTTATGTATGCATGCTTTTGGTTACATAAATTTGTTGCCTTAGAAAAACAAAGTGTTGATTTTCTTATGATTTTATGTGATAAAATGGTGCATAAACAAGCCAAGGACCATATGATGCATGTTTTGTGTTTGTGTTCGATATGGTTGTAATCTATTCATTTATTCAAATGGTTTGTAATAATAATTAGTTATTTCCTTCTTAATATTCATTTTGTAAATATTAGAATAGTTGTATTTTATTTATTTCACAAAATGTAACAAGAGAAGGAAGTAAAAGACCAAGAGAAGATTGCACCCAACAGCAGCACTTTCTGAAGTGCTGCTGTCCAGATTTCGAATTTTTTAGAAAGGTTTTAAAAAATTCATATCTTGGTCATTTGGTGATATAATTGTTGGTAACTTTAATATCTAGTATATACATTAAGTTTCAACAAGTATTAGCATCAATATGGCCAACAAAGAATTGAAAAATGCAACAAAAAACCACATTTTTCTTCCTGCTGCCCCTGGATTTCGAAAATTTTCAAGGGGGCAAAGAAAAATCACAACTCATTACATGGTGTCAAGAAATGGTGGTTCAAGTATCATTTGATGTTATAAGAAGCTTGGCAAAATTATAGCCAAATCGAAGATCATTTGGTTGAGTTTTTGTCACTTTTTTGTCCCTAGGTTTGGACTTGATATTTCATGTGTGGCTCACATGAAATATCAAACTAGTTGGCTTGTGTTTATGCACCCATGCATGCTTGTGATGTTTGAATGTTTTATTATGTTATGTTGTGGATGAAAATAAGATTTTGCATGCTAGACAACTTAGATAATTAAACATAATCATCAAGGAGTTTGTATTTTCAAAAGTTGACATTTAAAACATAAGATGTGATAAAATGGGTTTTATTAAAATGGGTTTTGTTTAAAACCTATTAAGTCAAGTTTTGAAAATGATTGTAACAAGATATAAAATGGAGATTTTATAAACTCTTACAAACTCCAACCCTAAGTAATTATGGTAATTATTTAGGATTATAAATTGGTTCTATTATATGTGATCAAACTCAAACTTAATATTGGATATTAATTGTAATCTTGACCACAAACAAAGAATCAATAAAATGGAGATTTTATGATTTAGGAACCAATTAACAAAATAAGATTTAATGGTACCATGTTCATTGGATGCATGCAATCTACATGATACCATATGTTTTTCAAAATTAGAATTGTAAAACATTCAAATCCCTTATGAAATACGAATCTATGCCGTCCTTCTTAAAGACACTCATGTATCACTTGTATTTTCTTGTGGGATAAAGGATACCTAACCACTTGGAGTCTTCTTGTGATACAAGAAGTAGTTTTGCAATATTGATGGGATAAAGGACACCTAACCATCAATAGTTGACAAAAACTACACGTCCGTTTAAGTAGGATGATTCGTTTGGAAATCTCTTGTGATAAAGGTCACCTAAGCATTAGAAATCCAAGGCATAGATGGGATCAAACATGCCAAACTTATAAATGTTATAATGGGATCCCATAACTCTAGAAATTATATTTGGATATAATTGGTAAACCGTTACCTACCTTGTTGATTCGAATAGGCGGGATAAAGGATACCTAACCACTTATTCGTGATGCAACTTGGATTCTAGACCTTAATTAATTAAAGTTTATGAAACAAGAAGGGGTATTAATTAAGGACTTAATATCATAATTTGCTAAATAGAACCTTGTTAAAAATTTTGTAGATGGCACCAAACAACACACACTCGGCTCCTAACAAAACCTCACTACGGTCTCTCCTTTAAGGAGAAAAACTTAATCATACCAACTTCTTGGATTGGCACCGTAGTGTGAGAATTGTTCTCAAACAAGAAAAGAAAGAATATGTTCTCAATGAACCACTTCCAGAAGAGCCCCCTGCCATTCCTAAGCCCGCACACGATGCATGGCTTAAAAAGATGGATGATTCCATCGATGCATCATGCCTCATGTTGGCAACCATGATTCCCGACCTTCAGAAGGATTTGGAGAATCATTCAGCCTATGACATGATTCATCAACTAAAGGAAATGTTCCAACAACTTGCAAGAACAGAAAGGTTCGAAACTGTTCGGGCTTTCCATGCTTGCAAGATGGAGGATGGGCAGTCGGTAAGCTCTTATGTGCTCAAAATGAAGAGTCACATTGATCATTTGGCACGTCTTGGAGTTGTGATGCCCGAAGAGCTAGCAACGGATATGATCCTTAACTCCTTGACAAAGTCCTTTGATCCTTTTGTCATGAATTTTAACATGAATGGTTTAAACAAGACTATCCCGGAATTACATGGGATGCTAATTACCGTGGAAAAGAATCTGCCTAAGAAAACCACTCAAGTTCTCATGATCAGGGAAGGTGGCACAAAGAGAACTAGACCAGAACACCCCACCAACTCCAAGGGCAAGGGGAAAGCAAAAGCTTTCAAAGGTAAGGGCAAGAAAGTTGTCCAACCTTCCCATTCGCCCAAGAAGAAGGCAAAGGTTGTCAAAGAAGATACATGCTTTGAATGTGGCAAAGCTGGGCATTGGAAGAGAAATTGCCCTACGTATCTTGCGGAGTTGAAAAAGAAGAAGGCCGGTGAAGGCACTTCAGGTATCTATGTGATAGACCTAGAACTTTATAATTTATCTCCTAACACATGGGTATTTGATACTGGTTGTGGAACTCACATATGTAATATGTTACAGGGGTTCAAAAGGAGTAAGCGACTGAAGTCAAATGAGGTAGTACTCCGGGTTGGAAACAATGCAAGAGTTGCAGTGGATTCAATTGGAAGTTTCGATTTATTACTACCTAATGGCTTGTGTATGACATTGATGAATGTTTACTATGTTCCTAGCTTGACTAGGAATATTATTTCGGTTGCTAAATTAAGACAATGTGGATTTGATCTTTCCTTTAATAATGATGATATTTGTGTTTACAAAAAATAATGTATTCTATTTTGAGGCTAGGCCTTTAAATGGAATTTATGAAGTAAACCTTGATGAAAAGACTAACCATAGCTCTTTATACCATACTTTCACCAAGAAACCCAAATATGATTTGAGTCAAACCTATCTATGGCATTGTCGCCTTGGGCATATAAACAAGAATCGCATATCCCAACTTCAAAAGAGTGGACTTTTGAAGGCAAATGAGAATGACTCATTTGATATATGTGAATCTTGTTTACATGGCAAGATGACTAAAGCTCCTTTCTCCGGAACCAATGAGAGAGCAAAGGACTTGTTAGGAATCATACATACAGATGTATGTGGTCCTTTCAAGCCAATGACTAGATATGGTGAAAGATATTTCATCACCTTCACTGACGACTTTAGTCGTTTTGGATATGTTTATTTGATTAAACATAAACATGAGGCGTTTGAAATGTTCAAAACGTTTCAAAGTGAAGTGGAAAATCAACTCAACAAAACAATTAAAGTTCTTCGTTCTGATAGAGGAGGTGAGTACTTAAGTACAAACTTTATGGATCATCTTAAGACTTGTGGAATTGTTTCACAACTTACTCCACCTGGAACACCACAACATAATGGTGTGTCTGAGAGGCGGAACCGAACACTATTGTATATGGTTCGATCCATGATGAGTAGAAGTACTCTACCTTTATCATTTTGGGGTTATGCTTTACAAACAGCTGCTCGTCTCCTAAATATGGCACCTACTAAAAAGGTAGATAAAACACCTTATGAGATATGGCATGGAAGGGTTCCATCTTTATCCTATCTCAAGGTATGGGGTTGCAAAGCTTATGTTAGACAAGAAGCTTCAAACAAATTAGAACCCCGTTCAACTAAATGTATCTTTGTAGGGTATCCGAAAGATTGTCTTGGATACTATTTCTACAATCCCATCGAGAATAAGATATTTATTTCTCGAAAAGCTGAATTCCTAGAAAACAAGTTTCTGACGGAAGAGGCTAGTGGGAGGTTTGTGGAACTTGAGGAACTTCAGGAACCATAACCTGATACACAAGAAGTTGAATCTAGCATTCAACAAGAAATTGTTGAACCTGAACAAACGGTTGATCAGGAACAAATTGTAACACAAGGTATTCGCAAATCTGGTAGGGTTCGAATTGAACCATAAAGGTATGGTTACCTTATGATGGAAGAGGAATGTTATACGATAGATTCTGATGAACCCGTCAACTATCAGAGTGCAATATCAGATCCTGAATCTGATAAATGGCTTGATGCCATGAACACTAAGATGCAATCCATGCACGATAATCAAGTTTGGAACTTGGTTAATCTTCCTACCAATTGTAAGACTGTTGGGAACAAATGGGTTTTCAAGAAGAAAATTGACGTGGATTGAAATGTTCACACTTTTAAGGCTAGACTTGTCGCTAAAGGATACTCACAAACTCATGGTATTGACTATGATGAGACCTTTTCACCAGTGGCAATGATCAAGTCGATAAGGATACTTTTTGCCATAGCCGCGTACTATGATTATGAGATATGGCAAATGGATGTCAAGACCGCTTTCCTTAATGGACACTTATTGGAAGATGTCTATATGGATCAACCTGAAGGTTTTGTCGATCCAAAGCATCCAAACAAAGTGTGCAAGCTTAAAAGATCTATCTATGGATTAAAGCAAGCGTCTCGAACATGGAACATCCGTTTTGATGAAAAGATTACGAGTTTTGGATTCATCAAAAATGAGGATGACTCCTGTGTTTACAAGAAAGCTAGTGGGAGCATTGTCATAATCCTAGTATTGTATGTAGATGACATACTTTTATTTGGAAATGACATCCCAACCTTAAAAGGTGTCAAAGCGTTCCTTGAGAGTTGTTTCTCAATGAAGGATCTAGGGGAAGCTGCTTATGTATTAGGCATAAAGATCTATAGAGATAGATCTAAGAGACTTATTGGTCTTAGCCAAAGTGTATATATTGATAAAATCTTGAAAAGGTTCAAGATGCAAGACTCCAAAAGAGGATTCTTGCTAATGCCGCATGGCACCATCCTAAGCAAGTCTCAGTGCCCAAACACTAGGACTGAACTTGAAAGGATGAAACATGTCCCATATGCTTCGGCAATTGGGTCTATCATGTATGCCATGTTATGCACTAGGCCCGACGTCTCATGTGCCTTAAGTATGACTAGTAGGTATCAACAGAACCCAGGTGAAGCCCACTGGACTGCTGTAAAGAACATTCTTAAGTACTTGAGAAGAACTAAAGATATGTTCTTAGTTTACGGTGGTTTGGAAGAAAGCTTAAAGGTAAAGAGTTACACTGACACAAGCTTCCAAACAGATAGGGATGATTCGAAATCTCAATCTGGGTATGTCTTTATTTTAAATGGAGGAGCCGTGTCTTGGAAGAGTTCCAAACAAGAAGTGATTGCACAATCCACTACAGAATCTGAATATGTTGCTGCTTCAGAAGCTGCTCAAGAAACTGTATGGATGAGAAAGTTCATAGAAGATCTAGGGGTTGTTCCTTCCATTCGGGGCCCTATAGAAATCTTCTGTGACAATCTAGGTGCTATAGCTCAAGCAAAGGAATCTAGATTCCATCAAAAAACCAAACACATTCACCGAAGGTATAACTACATTAGACATGAAGTTAAGAATGGTGAAATAAGTATTCACAAGGTTCATACAGATCAAAATTTGGCAGACCCATTCACGAAACCTTTACCCCAAACTAAGCATGAAAGTCATGCTAAGGGTATAGGACTCCGTTTTTCTAATGAATGGATTTGATTTGTGTTTAATGTTTTATGAATATGAACTTATGTAAACGACAAGAATTATGTAATATATGTGACATGATGTTTCATTCATAATTTTGTGTTTTATTAGCATGTTTAATCCTTGAATAATTTGATTATTCTAAACGTCCATAGTCGATCATAGTTATGGGAGCAATTATGAAGTAAGACTAATATGAATTGGATTGGTTGACTTTTATGGGTAAAAGTAGCAAAAGGTTGCAACCAAATTCATAGGTACTTGTCAGTGAACAAGTATTGGACTTGACCCGTTTCAAGATCACTCCATGGATCATCATCATAAGTGATTCTTGAATAAAGGTATTATCATTGTATCCTTTGACCTGAGATACATATTTGGGACTCAAGTGTAGAGTGTACTATGCTTTGATATGGTTCACTGTTGTTCTTGAAATACAGACAACCATAAAGGCCATACTCATGCATAGTACTAACTATATGAGGGGCGTATGTAGTCAAGACGGGATTTGTTCCTCTTATGTGTTGAGAGTTAGACATCTAAGGCGCCTGTTTGAAAGTTGAACATAAAATGAGAATGATTAAGATCCATGTCTCATGTTCAACAAGATGTCTGAGACAAAGGGATAATTGATAGATAACCTTATACATCAATTAGAGCCTCGTGTTTTCTGAAGAATTGAATGTTGTTGAATGGCACAATGTCATGTGTTATTGGGGGCAGTAAAATGTTGCTAGACGTTTGCCACTGTCTATATCATTCTGTGATGCAACCTTGTGCAAGTGGGAGATTGTTAGTTCTATATGCTCAAGGATGATCATAAAATGATATTACTAATAATACATGATCCTATAGGGTCACACCTACAACAAGTTTGACACCAATTGATCATTTAGAACGTTAAATTTGATTTAACGTCAAATGATACTAAACTTGCAATTTAATCTTGTAGGTTATTATTATTTAAGGTAAATAATAATAATTACAAAATTAAAGGTTGATTAGTAATTCATGTGTGATGAATTAATTAAGTGTAACAATTAAATTGTTTAAATTGTTAAACGATTTAATTGATTTATAAATAAGCCTTTTATTTAATTTAATTGGTAAATTAAATAAAATATATATATATATTGTTTTATATATATATATATATATATATATATATATATATATATATATATATATATATATATATATATATATATATATATATATAAATATAATTATACAATTAAGATTGTATATTTAGATGGTTTATTTATATATATAAGATTATGGGTTAAATGTTATCCCATTTAAGAAATAAGAAGATGTATTATTTATAAGCTTATAATTATATAAGTTTTATAAATAATAAAACATACTAGCACTACACTTGATCATCTATAATTTAAGCCATGATGGGAGACATAAGAACATGCATTGAGTTGTTAAACTAGTGGAAGATGCTAGCTTTTATATATTGAAATCACATGGGTCTTTCCTTTCCAACTAATGGCATGTGCTTTCTCTTTTTGGTGGGTTAAATGGCTGATCATTGTGTGTGAGTGTTAAGCATCTTTTGCATCTTAAAATCAGCCAAAGACTCTCTCAAATATGCCAAGCAAATTTCGAAATTTGCTTAAAAGGAATAAGGAGTTATTTTGCAAGTTTGTGGAACTAGCATTCAAGTGTGTTCAAGCTTGTGGTGGATCAACTATAGAGGGATTCTAATTTGATTCCTAGCTATCAAAATCATCCAAACCAAACCCAAGAACAAAGGTTATGATCTTGAACTTAAACTATGATTGTTCTTCATCTTATCTCTACATGCATGTAGCATGATCCTCTTGAAAATGGAATTTGTGTTCATGATTTTATGCTTCCGTTGCAAACTCATGTTTTTGAAACTAATTACATGAACCTTGATTTCCAACAGAAAGATCTGAAGGCTTATCTCAAATTCGTTTGCACTTGTCAAACGATGTTTTACAAGATGTTCTAAAAGAAACGTCGGCGGCTGCTTTGTGGCTGAAGTTGGAGCAGTTATTGATGACAAAGAGCTTACCGAACAAGTTACATCTAAAGCAACGGTTGTTCAATCTCAAGATGATTGAAGGAGGCTCGCTAGCTGAACATTTGTCTATATTCAAAGAGTTAGTAAATAACTTGGAGAATATGGATGTTCAATATGAAGATGAAGACTTGGCTTTATTTTTGTTGTCTTCATTGCCTGAATCCTATAGCCATTTTTGTGATATGATCATCTACAGCCGTGACACTCTTGTTTTAGATGAAGTCTTTACAGCTTTGGATTCTAAAGAGAAGATGAAGCATATTACCGGTGGTGGTTCAAGTGATGCTAAAGCCGAAGGTTTGAATGTCAGAGGAAGAACAACAGAGAGAAGTAGAACTTCTCAATCTTCCAACAGAACCAGATCCAAGTCAAAAGGCAAACAAAAGTTTTGCAACTACTATCACAAGAAGGGACATGTGCTTGAAGAATGTTTCAAGTTGAAGAATAAAGAAAAAGAGAAGGCGGCAGCAAATAGTAAACAAGCTAGCACTTCGGGTGAAGCCGATGTAGCAGAGGTTGAATGTATTGGAGAACTCTTGATAGTTTATTCAGATAAACTGGATTCCACTGGTGATTGGATACTCGACTCTGGTTGTACTTTTCATATGTGTCATAACAAAAGTTGGTTTTACACATTTGAAAAGGTTAACCAGGGCTATGTGTTGATGGGTAACAATACTACATGTCCAGTTCTTGGATATGGTTCAGTTAGAATCCATATGTTTGATGGCGTTATCCGAACCATTGGGGATATTAGATATGTCCCTGACCTCAGAAGAAACTTGTTATCTCTCAGTTCCTTTGATAAAAATGGATACGAGTTTGCCGGTAAAGGTGGAGTTATTAGGGTGTTCAAAGATGGTTCCGACAAACTGAGAGCGAGTCGAAAAACCTCAGACCTCTACTTTCTTGACGGGCAAACAATTTCGAGTGATGCTGCTATTGTTTCAAAGTCTCTTTCTGATCCAGATCAGTCCCGTCTTTGGCACCTTCGACTTGGCCATATGAGTTTTCAAGGCATGTCAGAATTGAGTCGAAGAGGTTTACTTGGTCAACAAAAGATTGTTGATTTGGAGTTCTGTGAAGACTGTGTATATGGCAAGGCAAAACGAGTGAGGTTTACAAGTGGTATCCATACAACGAAAGGACCACTCGACTATGTCCACTCGGATTTATGGGGACCGGCTCGAGTTGCTTCTAAAGGTAGAGCTAACTATATGCTCACTATCATTGACGATTTCTCCAGGAAGGTATGGTGTTTCTTCTTAAAACATAAGGGAGACGTTTTCTCTACCTTCAGAGACTGGAAAGTTCAGGTTGAAAAGCAATCAGGATTGGTGGTAAAGTATCTTCGTACGGATAATGGACTAGAGTTTTGCTCAGAAGAGTTTAATGCCTATTGTCGAATGGAAGGCATTACTCGACATCGCACGGTAGTCCATACGCCTCAACAAAATTGTGTAGCTGAAAGGATGAATCGCACCATTATAGAGAAGGTCAGATGTATGCTTTCAAATTCCAAATTGCCAAAGTCTTTTTGGGCGGAGGCTGCTTCTACTGCTTGCTATGTTATCAACCGATCACCGTCACGAGCAATCGAAAAGAAAACTCCGTATGAGTTATGGTCTGGGAAACCTGCCGATTATACACATCTGAAACCTTTCGGATGTCCAGCTTATGCACGAGTTGACAATGGGAAGTTAGAACCGAGAGCACTTAAATGTGTCTTTCTTGGTTATAATCCGGGAGTTAAAGGTGTTGGAAATCAAGGTTCATGTAATTAGTTTCAAAAACATGAGTTTGCAATGGAAGCATAAAATCATGAACACAAATTCCATTTTCAAGAGGATCATGCTACATGCATGTAGAGATAAGATGAAGAACAATCATAGTTTAAGTTCAAGATCATAACCTTTGTTCTTGGGTTTGGTTTGGATGATTTTGATAGCTAGGAATCAAATTAGAATCCCTCTATAGTTGATCCACCACAAGCTTGAACACCCTTGAATGCTAGTTCCACAACTTGCAAGATATGACTCCTTTTCTTATGAAACCAAAAACCAATTTTTTCTAAGAACTTAAGGAGAGTTTTAGGCTGATTTCTTGAAGCAAGAATGATGTAAAAACTCACTCAAAATCGTGGCCAACATATACCACACAAAAGAAAAGAAAAGCACATGCAACTAGCTTAAAAGAAAGTCCCATTTGATTTCTATAATCAAAAGCTAGAAGACATAAAGCATGTTCCTTTTCTTTTAAGTTCTTAATGCATTCTTTTCCTTCCAATATGGCTGATTTTATGATGACAAATGAAGTGCTAGTGAGTTGTTATTATTTATAAAACTTAGATAATAAAAGCTTATAAATAATACATCTTCTTATTTCTTAAATGGGATAACATTTAACCCATAATCATATACATAAATAAACCATCTAAATATACAATCTTAATTGTATAATTATATATATACATATATATATATATATATATATATATATATATATATATAACAATATATATATATATATATATATATATATATATATATATATATTTTATTTAATTTACCAATTAAATTAAATAAAAGGCTTACTTATAAATCAATTAAATCGTTTAACAATTTAAACAATTTAATTGTTACACTTAATTAATTCATCACATATGAATTATTAATCAACCTTTAATTTTGTAGTTATTATTATTTACCTCAAATAATAATAACCTACAAGATTAAATTGCAAGTTTAGTATCATTTGATGTTAAATCAAATTTAACGTTCTAAATGATCAATTGGTGTCAAACTTGTTGTTGGTGTGACCCTATAGGATCATGTATTATTAGTAATATCATTTTATGATCATCCTTGGGCATATAGAACTAACAATCTCCCACTTGCACAAGGTTGCATCACAGAATGATATAGACAGTGGTAAACGTCTAGCAACATTTTACTGTCCCCAATAACACATTTTATTGGCAAGAATCCTCTTTTGGAGTCTTGCATCTTGAACCTTTTCAAGATTTTATCAATATATACACTTTGGCTAAGACCAATAAGTCTCTTAGATCTATCTCTATAGATCTTTATGCCTAATACATAAGCAGCTTCCCCTAGATCCTTCATTGAGAAACAACTCTCAAGGAATGCTTTGACACCTTTTAAGGTTGGGATGTCATTTCCAAATAAAAGTATATCATCTACATACAATACTAGGATTATGACAATGCTCCCACTAGCTTTCTTGTAAACACAGGAGTCATCCTCATTTTTGATGAATCCAAAACTCGTAATCTTTTCATCAAAACGGATGTTCCATGTTCGAGACGCTTGCTTTAATCCATAGATAGATCTTTTAAGCTTGCACACTTTGTTTGGATGCTTTGGATCGACAAAACCTTCAGGTTGATCCATATAGACATCTTCCAATAAGTATCCATTAAGGAAAGCGGTCTTGACATCCATTTGCCATATCTCATAATCATAGTACGCGGCTATGGCAAAAAGTATCCTAATCGACTTGATCATTGCCACTGGAGAAAAGGTCTCATCATAGTCAATACCATGAGTCTGTGAGTATCCTTTAGCGACAAGTCTAGCCTTAAAAGTGTGAACATTTCCATCCACGTCGATTTTCTTCTTGAAAACCCATTTGTTCCCAACAGTCTTACAATTGGTGGGAAGATTAACCAAGTTCCAAACTTGATTATCGTGCATGGATTGCATCTCAGTGTTCATGGCTTCAAGCCATTTATCAGATTCAGGATCTGATATTGCACTCTGATAGATGACGGGTTCATCAGAATCTATCGTATAACATTCCTCTTCCATCAAAAGGTAACCATACCTTTCTGGTTCAATTCGAACCCTACCAGATTTGCGAACACCTTGTGTTACAATTTGTTTCTGATCAACCGTTTGTTCAGGTTCAACAATTTCTTGTTGAATGCTAGATTCAACTTCTTGTGTATCAGGTTGTGGTTCCTGAAGTTTCTCAAGTTCCACAAACCTCCCACTAGCCTCTTCCGTCAGAAACTTGTTTTCTAGGAATTCAGCTTTTCGAGAAATAAATATCTTATTCTCGATGGGATTGTAGAAATAGTATCCAAGACAATCTTTCGGATACCCTACAAAGATACATTTAGTTGAACGGGGTTCTAATTTGTTTGAAGCTTCTTGTCTAACATAAGCTTCACAACCCCATACCTTGAGATAGGATAAAGATGGAACCCTTCCATGCCATATCTCATAAGGCGTTTTATCTACCTTCTTAGTAGGTGCCATGTTTAGGAGACGAGCAGCTGTTTGTAAAGCATAACCCCAAAAAGATAAAGGTAGAGTACTTCTACTCATCATGGATCGAACCATATCCAATAGTGTTCGGTTCCGCCTCTCAGACACACCATTATGTTGTGGTGTTCCAGGTGGAGTAAGTTGTGAAACAATTCCACAAGTCTTACAATGATCCATAAAGTTTGTACTTAAGTACTCACCTCCTCTATCAGAACGAAGAACTTTAATTGTTTTGTTGAGTTGATTTTCCACTTCACTTTGAAACGTTTTGAACATTTCAAACGCCTCATGTTTATGTTTAATCAAATAAACATATCCAAAACGACTAAAGTCGTCAGTGAAGGTGATGAAATATCTTTCACCGTATCTAGTCATTGGCTTGAAAGGACCACATACATCCGTATGTATGATTCCTAACAAGTCCTTTGCTCTCTCATTGGTTCCGGAGAAAGGAGCTTTAGTCATCTTGCCATGTAAACAAGATTCACATATATCAAATGAGTCATTCTCATTTGCCTTCAAAAGTCCACTCTTTTGAAGTTGGGATATGCGATTCTTGTTTATATGCCCAAGGCGACAATGCCATAGATAGGTTTGACTCAAATCAAATTTGGGTTTCTTGGTGAAAGTGTGGTATAAAGAGCCATTGTTAGTCTTTTCATCAAGGTTTACTTCATAAATTCCATTTAAAGGCCTAGCCTCAAAATAGAATACATTATTTTTGTAAACACAAATATCATCATTATTAAAGGAAAGATCAAATCCACATTGTCTTAATTTAGCAACTGAAATAATATTCCTAGTCAAGCTAGGAACATAGTAAACATTCAACAATGTCACACACAAGCCATTAGGTAGTAATAAATTAAAACTTCCAATTGAATCCACCGCAACCCTTGCATTGTTTCCAACTCGAAGTACTACCTCATTTGCCTTCAGTCGCCTACTCCTTTTGAACCCCTGCAACATATTACATATGTGAGTTCCACAACCAGTATCAAATACCCATGTGTTAGGAGATAAATTATAAAGTTCTAGGTCTATCACATAGATACCTGAAGTGCCTTCACCGGCCTTCTTCTTCTTCAACTCCGCAAGATAGGTAGGGCTATTTCTCTTCCAATGCCCAGCTTTGCCACATTCAAAGCATGTTTCATCTTTGGCAACCTTTGCCTTTTTCTTGGGCGGATGGGAAGGTTGGACAACTTTCTTGCCCTTACCTTTGAAAGCTTTTGCTTTCCCTTTGCCCTTGGAGTTGTTGGGGTGTTCTGGTCTAGTTCTCTTTGTTCCACCTTCCTTGATCATGAGAACTTGAGTGGTTTTCTTAGGCAGATTCTTTTCCGCGGTAATTAGCATCCCATGTAATTCCGGGATAGTCTTGTTGAAACCATTCATGTTAAAATTCATGACAAAAGGATCAAAGGACTTTGTCAAGGAGTTAAGGATCATATCCGTTGCTAGCTCTTCGGGCATCACTACTCCAAGACGTGCCAAATGATCAATGTGACTCTTCATTTTGAGCACATAAGAGCTTACCGACTGCCCATCCTCCATCTTGCAAGCATGGAAAGCCCGAACAGTTTCGAACCTTTCCGTTCTTGCAAGTTGTTGGAACATTTCCTTTAGTTGATGAATCATGTCATAGGCAGAATGATTCTCCAAATCCTTCTGAAGGTCGGGAATCATGGTTGCCAACATGAGGCATGATGCATCGATGGAATCATCCATCTTTTTAAGCCATGCATCGTGTGCGGGCTTAGGAATGGCAGGGGGCTCTTCTGGAAGCGGTTCATTGAGAACATATTCTTTCTTTTCTTGTTTGAGAACAATTCTCACACTACGGTGCCAATCCAAGAAGTTGGTATGGTTAAGTTTTTCTCCTTCAAGGAGAGACCGTAGTGAGGTTTTGTTAGGAGCCGAGTGTGTGTTGTTTGGTGCCATCTACAAAATTTTAACAAGGTTCTATTTAGTAAATTATGATATTAAGTCCTTAATAATTAATACCCTTTCTTGTTTCATAAACTTTAATTAATTAAGGTCTAGAATCCAAGTTGCATCACGAATAAGTGGTTAGGTATCCTTTATCCCGCCTATTCGAATCAACAAGGTAGGTAACGGTTTACCAATTATATCCAAATATAATTTCTAGAGTTATGGGATCCTATTATAACATTTATAGGTTTGGCATGTTTGATCCCATCTATGCCTTGGATTTCTAATGCTTAGGTGACCTTTATCACAAGAGATTTCCAAACGAATCATCCTACTTAAACGGACGTGTAGTTTTGACAACTATTAATGGTTAGGTGTCCTTTATCCCATCAATATTGCAAAACTACTTCTTGTATCACAAGAAGACTCCAAGTGGTTAGGTATCCTTTATCCCACAAGGAAATACAAGTGATACATGAGTGTCTTTAAGAGGGATGGCATTGATTCGTATTTCGTAAGGGATTTGAATGTTTTACAATTCTAATTTTGAAAAACATATGGTATCATGTAGATTGCATGCTTCCAATGAACATGGTACCATTAAATCTTATTTTGTTAATTGGTTCCTAAATCATAAAATCTCCATTTTATTGATTCTTTGTTTGTGGTCAAGATTACAATTAATATCCTATATTAAGTTTGAGTTTGATCACATATATAAGAACCAATTTACAATCCTAAAAAATTACCATTATTATTTAGGTTTGGAGTTTGTAAGAGTTTATAAAATTTCCATTTTATATCTTGTTACAATCATTTTCAAAACTTGACTTAATAGGTTTTAAACAAAACCCATTTTAATAAAACCCATTTTATCACATCTTATGTTTTAAATGTCAATTTTTGAAAATACAAACTCCTTGATGATTATGTTTAATTATCTAAGTTGTCTAGCATGCAAAATCTTATTTTCATCCACAACATAACATAATAAAACATTCAAACATCACAAGCATGCATGGGTGCATAAACACAAGCCAACTAGTTTGATATTTCATGTGAGCCACACATGAAATATCAAGTCCAAACCTAGGGACAAAAAGGTGACAAAAACTCAACCAAATGATCTCCGATTTGGCTACAATTTTGCCAAGCTTCTTATATCACCAAATGATACTTGAACCACCATTTCTTGACACCATTGAGTGACATGTGATTTTTCTATGGAGCCCTCAAAATTTTCGAAATCAGGGGCAGCAGGAAGGAATTTTTGTTGTTTTTGTTGCATTTTTCAATTCATTCTTGGCTATATTGATGCTAATACTTGTTGAAACTTAATGTATATACTAGATATTAAAGTTACCAACAAGTATATCACCAAATGACCAAGATATGAATTTATAAAACACTTCCAAAACAATTTTGAAATCTGGACAGCAGCTCTTCAGAAAGTGCTGCTGTTGGGTGCAATCTTCTCTTGGTCTTTTACTTCCTTCTCTTGTTACATTTTGTGAAATAAATAAAATACAACTATTCTAATATTTACAAAATGAATATTAAGAAGGAAATAACTAATTATTATTACAAACCATTTGAATAAATGAATAGATTACAACCATATCGAATACAAACACAAAACATGCATCATATGGTCCTTGGCTTGTTTATGCACCATTTTATCACATAAAATCATAAGAAAACCAACACTTTGTTTTTCTAAGGCAACAATTTATGTAACCAAAAGCATGCATACATAAGATATAGTTGGTTACATAAAATCATAGATAATATACTTGCATGTTGCCAAAGAAGCCATGCATGAAACTTTCATTCAAGAAGATGAACATTCATGGCTTCCAAAAACCAAGTTTATCCAAATAAACTTATTATCTAAACATGCAATATAGCCATGGCTCTGATACCAATTGTTGGAAATCAAGGTTCATGTAATTAGTTTCAAAAACATGAGTTTGCAACGGAAGCATAAAATCATGAACACAAATTCCATTTTCAAGAGGATCATGCTACATGCATGTAGAGATAAGATGAAGAACAATCATAGTTTAAGTTCAAGATCATAACCTTTGTTCTTGGGTTTGGTTTGGATGATTTTTATAGCTAGGAATCAAATTAGAATCCCTCTATAGTTGATCCACCACAAGCTTGAACACCCTTGAATGCTAGTTCCACAACTTGCAATATATGACTCCTTTTCTTATGAAACCAAAAACCAATTTTTTCTAAGAACTTAAGGAGAGTTTTAGGCTGATTTCTTGAAGCAAGAATGATGTAAAAACTCACTCAAAATCGTGGCCAACATATACCACACAAAAGAAAAGAAAAGCACATGCAACTAGCTTAAAAGAAAGTCCCATTTGATTTCTATAATCAAAAGCTAGAAGACATAAAGCATCTTCCTTTTCTTTTAAGTTCTTAATGCATTCTTTTCCTTCCAATATGGCTGATTTTATGATGACAAATGAAGTGCTAGTGAGTTGTTATTATTTATAAAACTTAGATAATAAAAGCTTATAACTAATACATCTTCTTATTTCTTAAATGGGATAACATTTAACCCATAATCATATACATAAATAAACCATCTAAATATACAATCTTAATTGTATAATTATATATATATACACATATATATATATAACAATATATATATATATATATATATATATATATATATATATATATATATATATATATATATATATATATATATTATTTAATTTACCAATTAAATTAAATAAAAGGCTTACTTATAAATCAATTAAATCGTTTAACAATTTAAACAATTTAATTGTTACACTTAATTAATTCATCACATATGAATTATTAATCAACCTTTAATTTTGTAGTTATTATTATTTACCTCAAATAATAATAACCTACAAGATTAAATTGCAAGTTTAGTATCATTTGATGTTAAATCAAATTTAACGTTCTAAATGATCAATTGGTGTCAAACTTGTTGTTGGTGTGACCCTATAGGATCATGTATTATTAGTAATATCATTTTATGATCATCCTTGGGCATATAGAACTAACAAAAGGTTACAAGTTATGGAGCAATGATCTAAATAAAATCATCATCTCAAGAGATGTTACTTTTGATGAGTCTGCTATGATTCATCAAACTTCAGACTCTACAGAAGATACAGTCGCATCATCAAATGCCAATGAAGAGAAAGCTCAAATGGAGGTGGAGTTTCCTACTTCACCTGTCACCATTCCGAGTCCAATTGAGCAACAAGTGTCTTCCTCGCTAAAAGAGCATGTCGTTGTTGAAGAAACAACAACTTCAAAACCACAAGCTACTACTCGAAGCATTGCAAGAGATAGGCCGAGAAGACAAATTGTTCCTCCAAAGAGGTATGTTGAAGTTGAACTTGTTGCTTACGCTTTTATTGTTGCTAATGATATTGAGTCGGAAACGGAGCCTCTAAATTATGATGAGGCTATCAAATCTAAAGACTCAAGTGATTGGATGATTGTTATGCATAATGAGATGGAATCCTTGCAAAGAAATGGTACTTGGGATTTAGTTCCTATTCCAAAAGGGAAAAGGCCAGTTAACTGCAAGTGGGTCTACAAGCTCAAAGAACCTGTTAACCCGAATGAGAAACCAAGATATAAAGCTCGGTTGGTAGCTAAAGGCTACAGTCAAATTCAGGCGTTGACTATACTAACATCTATTCCCCAGTAGTCAAACACACTTCTATTCATGCATTGTTGGGGTTAGTTGCTTCAAATGATTATGAGTTGGAGCAACTAGATGTTACTACAGCTTTCCTAAATGGTGAGCTTGAGGAAGAGATTTTCATGCAACAACCTGAAGGTTTTGTAGTTCCTGGCAAGGAGGACTACGTATGTAAATTGAAGAAATCTCTCTATGGCCTCAAGCAGTCTCCTAGACAATGGTACAAGAGGTTCGATTCTTTCATGACCAGTCACAAATTCAGCAGGTGCACCTATGATAGCTGCGTTTATTTCAAGAAAGGTGACGATGGTTCAAAGATCTACTTACTCTTGTACGTGGATGACATGTTGATTGCAGCAAAAGATATGAAGGAGATTCAGAAGTTAAAAGACCAGTTGAAAGCTGATTTTGAAATGAAGGACTTAGGAGCTGCCAAGAAAATTTTAGGTATGGAAATTGTTCGTGACAGGAAGTCTAGGATCTTGCATCTTTCTCAAAAAGGTTACATTGAGAAAGTCCTAAGACGTTTTAATATGCATGAAGCAAAGCCTGTCAACACACCTTTTGCAGCTCATTTCAAGTTATCATCCGCTTTAAGTCCTACTACTGAGACTGATATGGAGTACATGGTATGCGTACCATACTCTAGTGCTGTTGGATCTTTGATGTATGCTATGATCTGCACACGCCCTGATTTGGCTTATACAGTTAGCATGGTTAGTAGATATATGGCGAACCCGGGAAGAGAACATTGGAAAGCAGTACATTGGATCTTACGTTATCTACGCGGTACGTCTTCTATGTGTCTACGCTATGGACAATCTAACACTAGGGTGGTTGGATATGTTGATTCAGATTTTGGCAAAGACTTGGATAAACGAAGATCCATTACAGGGTATGTGTTTACACTGAACGGTTGTGCTATTAGTTGGAAAGCCCAGTTACAGTTTACAGTTGCACTGTCTTCTACAGAGGCAGAGTATATGGCGATTACAGAAGCAGTTAAGGAAGATATTTGGTTAAAGGGATTGTTTAGAGAACTCGATGATAGAATAAAGGTTACCACAATATTCTGTGATAATCAAAGTGCTATCTTCTTGAGTAAAGATCAGATGTTTCATGACCGTACAAAGCACATTGATATTCGTTATCATTTTGTGCGTGATATCATTGAAAAAGGTGATTGTGTCATAGAAAAGATCGATACAGATTATAATCCCGCTGATGTGTTCACAAAGAGTCTTCCAATATCCAAGTTCAAACTATGTTTGGACTTAATGGGTATTTCTGATCGCAGTTGAGTCTGATTAGGCTTGTGGTGGAGGAAGTATTTCAATTTTCAGGATCAATTTTTCTCTATATGATGATTGCAGTTTCTTAAGGAATTTTGGAGTTTGATGAGTTGTTTTCTGATGGTTAAACATGTTGCAGAATCAGTCTGTTACTTGCTCAATTTTGAAGTCAAGGTGGAGATTGTGGAATGTGCCTTCAATCGTGAGCAAAGTCAAAAGTTGCTGCTTCTTTTGACAACATCAACTAGAATATGGCTGCTTCTTATGTTAACCCACGTGAAGAAAGAAAACTTGGGGAAGAGTTTTTCTATTCAAACTTCAAACAAATGTGATCAAATATGGCATCTTAAATTTCAAAGATGATGTACCAGAATTCATCTATAAAAGGGTCACACATCTCAATACACAAGACACACTACAATATCACTACCATATAGAATTGATACACATCTCGTTGTATTTTTCCAAGTTAGCCAATTTCTGTAACTCTCCAAAATATAGAGAATTGGTTCTCGGTTTCCTCCGCCCGTGGTTTTTCCCGATTTGGGTTTTCCACGTAAATCCTTGTGTCTCTATTTTATTTACTTCATTCGTATTTTTCGTTGTGATTATTACTGTTTGATAATTTTGATCTCATTCCGCATTGAGCTAATATTGTCTAAAGTCAATTCGGATCCGTCGTATTTTACAACAATAGATATGATGATGATTATCACAGGACTCAAGATTATGACAGATAATACTTATATGTGGAATATTTTTGATTTTATTGGCTTAAATTTGCTATTTTTTAAAATTCTTTTTGCAGTATAAGAAATTATGACAGAGATAGAAAGGACACACATAGTAGAGGCGTTTTCATTCAAGAGCGAAATCTGAACCAATATCAAGGTTGCAGTTGGTAAGGGTTATTCATATTGCAAGGACTATCTACATAAAAATCATTACTTCTTGGGCCATTTATCTAAAACTCCTTTTATGAATGAACGCCTTTTTTCAGTTTTTTCAAATAGAAAAACTATAGTAGGTTTGCTTGATACTTACTGGTCACACCTGTAAGAGTTTTAAATCGCCAACGAGCTAAGGTAACCTTCTCATTTGATTAGAACCAAGAAGTTTTAAAAGTTCTAGAGAAAAGCTTCACAACATACTTAAGTGGTTGAGGTCTCCCCTGGTTTAATTGGATCAACCCACCTATAATAGAAGATGATTATCTTTTATATAAACTATGCTCACTCAATATGATGGAGAAAATAGTGTCAGATAAGTTAGTAAAAAGGTTTTCATTTATTTACCTCATGTTCCGTTAAAACTTGAAAAGTATGGCAGGTAAGAACAGATGACAAAACTTGCTTGGTAATGAAACATTTGCAGTGTTTCTTTATAAGGATAGGAGCTCTGAAACAATTTAATTGAGGTAAGAGCTCCCAAAAACAAAACAATATTCATCATCAGTACACAATTAATAACGAATTCAGATGAAGTAACCATCCAGGCAAAAAAAAGAGATGGTGAAGATGAAATCTTGCACATCAACTTTAGAACCAATTTGATTTGGAAGATATTCATGTAAGCATATATATATATATATATATATATATATATATATATATATATATATATTCCATCGTTTATAAGGTGTTTAATAGTTTGTATTTTATCAAATGTTGAGATTATTGGCATATGGTTGGTTCTGGAACATATGGATGGTCATGTGACGAAAGCAGATGATATTAGTCTATTAGACAAGCATGTCCAGTTTTGAAAAAGGGTAAGCCTATTTTTTTTCTCTTTTCACCTCTGTCAAAATGCCCATTGTCAATGCTCTAACCCTTTACGGTGACATTTTGCGATTTTTGCACCTTCAGACCTTCGCCAATTTTATATTTTTAAAATTTGGCCGTTTGGAAAATTTTCAAATCAAGCCCGAAAAATGGCCATTTTCGTCATTTTGACATTTAGATACGTTTACTACTTTTTCCGGTTCACCTTTTTACTCCTTTGAAAACAAGCCTGGAAAATGATCTTGAAAAAAAACTTGCAAAATAGCATTTTGTTAAGAATTAGTTAGACAATTTTGCTTATTTGTTGTAAAAAGATGCCCTTTTTGACCATTTTGAAGTTATGCCAAAAATGCCATATTTCATCAGTTTGACCTTTTATAGTGACATTTTGATATTTTTACCATTTTGACATTTTTACATTAGGATATTTTTAATGTTTGATATTTTCAAAATAATACTAGAAAATGACTATTTTGACTATTTTACATTTTAGAAAAAAAATTAATTTATTATTTTGATGTATGGTTCTTCATCTTCATGATTGTCTTCTTCAGGTACATGGATCCTTATTGCATCGATGGAGGTTTATGAGATACTAAATGTGCTTTAAAAACCTAGAAACTTATAGTAATGTCATCCCAATAAAAAAAATGAAAGTACAATGCTATAATCGGGTAGAAGTTTGAATGTTTTTCAGGAAAAACCGATACATTGTTGTGTGTGGATGCTCTTTTCCTTATTAGGTCATCATACTTGAATGGACCACCCACCGATCAGTAGGTTACGATGACCTTTGGCAAAAGTTATTTTTTATGAATATAACAGAAACTTACATAAAGAAAGCATCGCAACCCGTCTAACCCACTTACAAGATAGGGCACCTTAAGATCTGACCCTACCCGTGTAAATAGAACATGTTCTGAACACAAAGTGACCTTCAGATACTTTTAAAATAAAACGAAATAACAATCACAATCTCTCATCTACTTAATACGTTTTGGTCTTACCCGTGCGAAGCACGGGCTCAACCTAGTTTAAAGAAAAAATAATATGCATATTATCATGCGATAGTTTTACTTTTTTTTTTTTTTGCGCCGCACTTATTCGGAAATAAAAAGAAGGGGGAAGTTTTCCGTCATAAGCAACAAATTATGGATTGGAGGTCATAAAGCAAAAATAGATAAACCCAGTAATTCAATTGTTTTACCCTTCATATATTCATCTTCAAATTTAAATAAAATTTGAAAACTCCACTGTTCATGAGTTAAAAAAAGATCAAAACCAAACAATATCCTTTTGATCGTTGATTTCTATACGTTAACTTTTAAGATGATTTTCAATTTTAATTGTATTGTTACAAAATCAGCATGGTTATGTATTATCCGCATCTATAAGTTTACATAGATGTAAAAATTAAATCATTATTTTCGAAGACAAAGCGGCACAAGAATTTTAAGTGCCTGCATAATTTATGCTTTTGTAGTTATGATACTGTACAATGTACTAGAATATTGAAAAGTCATTACTAATAAATGTTTATGCAGCTGAAAATTTTAATTACTTTGACTTTTAATTTTCCATTGTAATCGACATTTTGGCTGTGGTAAAAATAATAAATTAGATATTAATAACCACTAATTTGAAATTATGAATTTCTTGTGGGTACCATAATGTGGATACTAATGTCATTTTATTTATTTACCTTTAATTTGCCACTATGATTAAATCAGAGAATTTCATTGGGCTCTAAATTTATATTTTAAAGTTTTATTCATAAGTTGTTTATCAAATTGTCAAACGGATTATAGATTTGATAAATGTTAATTTTATAATGCTAAATGATTAGTGGTAACTTTAATGTTAAATTTAAGTAACTGGACCAAAGAAAGGTTATTTAAGTTTGATATTTTAGTTTATTATACACCACATTAAGCAATTGTGTGGGTTATTATCCAAGGAACCCAAAGGCTAATTGGATGATGACTCTTATAATGAATTTTAAGCATAAAATGCATAAGTATTGTATTTCTGCCCAAAGGTGATTGCAATATTTGTGTAGCGTAGTATAACTTCTAGGATGCCATAACATTCGATTGTTGGTCTAGTCAAAGCGAAACTCATAATTGAGTAAGGTATCTACATGACCTATTATTTTGGTGTTAATAATAGGTGTGTTGATATTCTTTAGTCATTAGTATCCTATTAAATCACATTAGTGACTTCTTTCCATATATTTAAATACATGGATCTTATCAAGTGGAACTACATTACTCATGTTAGTAAGGAATAAAGTTTGAGTAATGTTCAAATGTCAAGTCAAAGTACACGTAAGCCCGACAATAATCTCGTTCCGAATTTTGTCATAAGAAATGACACAGTCAACGAAACTATCTCATGTTAATAAAAAGGCTTACGGAGAAATGTAACAAAATTATTTTTATGATATGTGTGTCCCTAAGTGTAATTGTCCCTACTCATGAAATATTGATTTTGGTTTCATGATATACATAGCTAAATCATTATAAGGATTCGTACAACCTAAAAAGTGGATTGAATCAAAGAACATTTAAAGTTGGGAATAATGGAGACTTAAACAAAGAAGCAATAAGACCAACTTCATTAATTTTAGAAAATGGTCATTCTTTGTGTCTTGATGATACGCTTTATGTATTGAGTATAACGTGAAACTCATTATATGTATCTAAGTTGGTGAATGTTGTGTATGCCTTTACGTTTAGATACAATGATGTAACTATTAGTTTCACATCCTATATTGTTTGTTATGGTTGTTTGGAGGGTTATCTCTATATAATACAACTCGAAACCACTTTATGAAATCTTTATTATCTTGTAATGATTAATGAAAATTTTAAGAAAATGGAATTGAGAAATGAAGACTTCATCTACATTGTGGCATTATCGCTTATGCCACATATCACATAATAAAGTGATATGTGTCATAAACAATAAAGTTTAACTTGAATTCTTGAAATTTAATATATGCATTAAGTGTATAAAGGGAATAAGATGATATACACGAAGGCCGGAGATTACTAAAGTTGATCCTTACCGGCATTTGTGGAACTTTTCTAGCGGACATAAATTGTCACAAATCATATATAACCTTTATGGTCGATTAATCTTGTTACACACATATGTACTTGTTGAATGAAACGTCTGAATCTCCTGAATTATTTAAAACCTTTAGGGTCAAAGTTGAAAATCAACTTGACCGGAAAATAAAAATAGTGAGATCGGACAGGGGCGGTGAATACTATGGTAGGCATACAAATGTTGGGTAAACACTGTGATCTTTCTTTGAATTTTGTAAAGATTACAGGACAATTAACCAATACGCCATGACTAATACTTCTTAAAAAGAAAATGTTCCCAAAAGGAGGAAGAGCTTTAACGAACATGGTGCAAAGCATGCTTGTAAACACTAACTTGCCCAAATTCTAATGGACTAAGGCATTAAAAAAAAGGGAAATAAATCCACATCTTGGATAGAGTTCCTTCAATGTATGTTCCTAAAACTCCTTTTGAGTTTTGAATAGACAGGAACCAAGATTAAAGTATTAAAAGGTGTGCGGTTGTCCAATCGAAACAAAACTCTACAATCCTCAATCATGAAAACCGTAAGTTGTTTTTTTTCATCTCGGTACCTTATAGGTCTAAATGTTTTCGATTTTATGCTTCGTCATATAGTACCCTGATTATAGAAATGAAGCATGTTGAATTTATTGAAGATGTCAAAATCAGTGGGAGTGGTTCATTAAGCGATTTTGATCTCCAAGAAGCTAATGAAGAGGCATATAAAATCAAGTGCCCGTTACGATCAATACTTTATTAGGAGATTCCAGTTAACACAATACACCTAATGAAATGCTTCATGAAACATAGAGGGGAGCAAAATGCCACAAAATGAACCCACTAAAGAGATTGACAATGAGACCCAAGACACTCAGCAGCCTATAAGACGATCTTAACGATCTAGGCGGCCCAAAAACATTTATGATGATAACATCATTTACTTAAATAAGGCCAGTCTTGACATAGGGAATGACCCTGTCACATATAGTGATGCCATAAATGATGGCCAATCAAATAAATAAATAAAATAGCTATGATGGACGAGGTTATTTCCATAAAAATGATGTTTGCAAACTTGTTGAATTTCCAAAGGGTTACTAGCCCGTCGGATGCAAGTGGGTCTTCAAGACCAAATTGGACACGAAAGGAAACATCGAACAATATAAAGCTCGATTGGTCGCTAAAGGGTATACACAAAAGGAGGGTTACTAAGAAACTTTATCCTTGTTTCTCGAAAAGATGCCCTTACTATTATAATGTCCCTTGTAGCTTATTTTGATTTAGAGCCACATCAAATAGACGTCAAAATACTACATGAAGATGTATATATGACCAAACCAGAAGATTTCTTCCTGAGGGTCTAGAACATGTAGTATGTAAACTCAAAATATCAATATATGGGCTGAAACAAACTTCGTGTCAATGGTACTTAAAGTTCGATGAAGTCATGTAGAAACGACTTCATTAAGAACCAAGTAGATCAAAGTTTATACCTCAAGATGAGTAGGAGAAACTTTATGATACTCGTCATTTACGTCAATGGCATTTTATTGGCGAGTAGTATTATAATTTTGTTGCAAAAATCGAAACGATTATTGTCGCATCATTCCAAAATGAAAGATCTTGGTGAGACCTCTTATTCATAGGTAGAATTTCACCGAGATATAACCCAAGGGACTTTAGGATTGTCTCACAATGCATATACATAATGCGTACTTCATCGATATAGCATGCAACTATGCTTCCCCTCAGTTGCTCCCATATTTAAGGGAGATGTTTTGGTTTATTTAAATGCCTTAGAACAGAGGTTGAACAATATCAAGTTGATCTACATGTTTCGGTAGTTGGATGCTTAGATATGAACAAGTTTGTACTTGTTCCCACATCGCTTATTATATTGGCATCTTTGGTCATTGCCAATCAAATTATGATCTAGATTACTAGAAAACTGTCAATAAAGTTTTATGATATGTACAAGGGACTAATAATTGCAATCTTGTTTCGAAAAAAAAAAAGGTGACAACCTATAACTGAAATGATTTTGGATTATGATTTTTCAAAATGCAAATGTGACAAGTCATCCTAGGGATACAACTTTAGGATATCAGTCGGCCAAATATCATGGAAGAGTCATAAGTAAAAGTTGAAGACTACATCAACTATGATGGTAAAATATGTTGCCATATATAATGCTACTTACCATTGAATGTTGTTGAGAAATTTAATCACCGGACCCATGATCTTAAATTCCATTTCAAGGCCATTTAAAGAAAATTTATTGCTATAATTTGCCTCTATAAGCTTTTCCACTAGCAATACTCAAAGTGGAATGAGGCTTTACCTCGATACAAAATAATTGTTCGTGTGAGAACAATGGAGGATAATATTTTTTGTATCGAGCACATCAGCACTAGTAATATGCTAACGGATCCGATGACGAAAGATTTAGCACCCTAAATATTTCAAACGTGACGTCAAAATGGGTTTATGGCTAGACTGAATATAATGTAATTATAGCATAGTGCCTTATTGGAACTCTAAATTTTAATTATTCAAGTACTTGATTATTATTCCTCCATAATATGCGATTTGTCTATATTAATAATTTGTGCACACTTACTTTCTATATAGACAAATGTACTGCATTACCACTTAACTATAAGGTCATTTGGCTTAAATTAATCGAAAGTTTCATATGAAGCACCAATGTATGATCGGTGGGGGTCCTGTGTCTAAAATGACACGTTAGAATGTACTTTTCTGCTTTTGGTGTTAGTATGAAACAAGATGAATGAAACTTGGCCAAGATAATAAAAGATGTATACAAATAGTCACTCGGCCAAGTGGGAGAATGTTGGAAAATAACCCATTAGTATGGCCTTAGGACTATTTTATAATATTAATTACATGTTAGGTACAATTATATTTTGTACCATAATGTTTGCCAAAGTGACATACCAGGTCCCTAGACTTTAATTTTGTAGTATGATGGATATGACATATGTCTATAAATTAAGGGACTAAACTTTAGTGGTTCTATAACTTACCCATAAGGTGTAATTATGAATAATTAACTCATATTAGGGAAACTGATAATGGAAATTTGAAAGGTCTTTTCCTTCATATTCCTAGTTCTCTATATAAACACCATATTGTGTGTCTAATGATCTATCAATCAAGAACTCTATCAAGCACCTGTGTGGAAGTGAAAAGAATCATAATATAAGATCGTCGCCATTAAACCCAATGGGATGTTATCCTCTCCAAGTAAGCATTCTTCTTTTGATTTAAAGTTTATCATGTTTATGTTGAATTCATCCTGTTATTATGCCTATAATCTCTACATCTATATCTTATATCGGTTTTATTTATTGCTTGAGATTTATCATAACACATAAAATATAATTGGAGCTGAAGTGCATCGACCACCGCCTACAATATGATAGCTTCTTTTAAGTTGTCCACCGTACCCACCGCCACTGCGGCCACCCCCAACAAGATCAAAATTTACTTCCACCGATTTGAGACTCATGCAAAGCACATCCATCGCTTCAAGGTGTCATGCAACGCCACCCCAGATGACAACAATGATAGGACACTCGAGACATCACTTCACATGCAAAACTTAGACCGGAGAAACATGATACTCGGTCTTGGCGGTCTGTTCGTCGCCGGCAATTTGACCTCACTCTCGTTGGCCTCTACGGATTCCGTTCCTGCTACATCAAATCATTCGGATTGTTCTGATAGTGAGTTTAGGCATAAAGAATCTTGGAGACGATGTAAAAGAACTCATGGTGAATAGCGAAGAAGGTCTAGACACGAATAAACTAAGATACCACTACCAAAGGTCCGAAATGGTGAAGAAGGTCGAGGACGTGGAATTCCTGGTGAAGTTTGACGAGACAGTGAAGGTACTCGTGAAGAGGCCTGCTGTGAACAGGACCAAGGAGGATAAAGAAAAAGCGAATGAGATATTGTTGGTAAATGGAGTAAGATTTGATGGTGAGAAGTATGTCAAGTTCGACGTCTTTGTCAATGACATAGACAATGGTACGGAGACCACCCCTACTGATAGTGAGTTTGCTGGTAGTTTCGCACAGCTGCCGCATGGACGGAGGGACAAGATGATGATGACCAGCGGGGCAAGGTTTGGGTTAACGGAGTTGTTGGAGGACATAAAAGCGGAAGACAATGAGCATATTGTGGTGACTTTGCTGCCTAGGGCTGGGTGCGATGATGTTACGGTTTTCGAGATCAAGATAGAGCTGGTTCCCATTGATTAGGCTTCGTTATGCAAGTGTTTTTTATTTGATAGAGTAAGGCCTGTTTGACACGACTTTATATTTTAAGATCTTACTCTCTCCGTTCCAAAATTATTATCCACTTTGAAAAATCAAAGTATTTTTACTTTAACTTTGACCACGAATATCTATGTTTTTATTATATAGTATTTGACAAAAAAATATATAAACGGATAGTTTTTTAAAATGTTTTTCTATTGGTATAATTTTCATCAAAAATAATAGAATACAAACGGAATTATTTAACGACAAAGTTGAAGATGAAAGACTAAAAAAGTTAAATGTGGACAATAATTTTGGGACGGATGGAGTATATTTTAAGTAGTCTGAATTTTCAAGAATGAACTGTTTATAGCTGAATTTTAACAGATTGTTTGGTTGTAACCTCTTGCTGTGTTAAATGATAAATATGACTAATTTTACCACTGTGAACAACTCTTCAATAACATCAAAATTCAACACAAAAAAACATCACATCTAACATTCAAATTTCAGAAAACATATTCACATCATCAGATTGTAATAGAATCTAATTTCACATATCAGATTGTAACTTCAGCAGGAAAAAAATAAAAACATTGCATATCAACAACAGATTCTGATTATATATAAGAAGTATAAAAGTTTCAGCAAATTAACATCAGAAAAACGCCTTCTTTAGGGCAAAAAACGGATTCAGCAATAGCGAGATCAACCACTGGCAGCTGATTCCGAAAAAGAGTTCTTTAGGGCAAAAACATACCAAAAACCGAATGCACCAACAGCGAGAAGGAGAGTGGCACGATGAGAGAGGTTGATGCCGACGATAACAGGCGCAGAAAAGAGAATGGCGGTGGCGGCGTCTGGCTTCTTGAGATGTCGCCGGTCCTAAACGAAGGAAACGAACGTGAACGGAGGAGAAGAAAGGAGAACAGCGTCAACGGCGTCTGGCTTCTCGAGATGGCGTATGGCTTCTCGAGATGTCGCCGGTTGTGAACGAAAGAGACGAACGTGAACGGAGGAGAAGAAAGGAGAACGGTGGCGACATCTGCCTTCTCGAAATGTCGCCGGTCAGACGTGACCGGAGGAGACAAACGTGAATGGAGGAGAAGAAGGAGACGGGTTCAAGGTGAGAGGAGGCGATATGAAGAGAGGATGGGGAACGATGGCTGCATAGGTTAGGGCACAAAAGGAAATAGCGTGTCTTTTTTTATTCAGATACACTCTCAAGTCTAAATTTTTAAGAGGCTATTATCAAATTAAGAGGCTAAGAATCAGACATTATCAAACACATTTAATTTTAAAAGTTAAGAGTTGCCTCTTAATTTTTCAATTAACTGACTAACAAACAGGCCCTAAATTACACCATAGGTCCCGGAGTTTTTCTGATTTTCTAGCCCCAAATTGTTTTTATTTACGTTTTTCATGACCTAGTCTCCATGTTTGGCCGATCCTGGAAGTCAAGATAGAGGCTTCCGATTAGAACTGAATAATTGAGGTGAAATCATTGTTATGCTACTGTTTTTGTAAAAATCGTAATAAAGTCGTTTTGAGGTGAAACAAGTGTCATTCTTTCAGAAATGTTGTTAAGTTTCTTTCTCTTGACAAAGGTTAAGCTTGAATCGGTCTCTAACCTACGTCAAATATGTGTTTTCCATAGAGTGGTCCAGTTTTGACAACGTTGATATGTAAATTTGCAAAAATCATAGTAAATTGATTAAAATTCGTTTGAGAATGATCTTGTTAGTTATCCCTGAAAAGGAAAAAGGTAGTGCATCGCTGTCAACTCGAAACCTCTCTTTTGAAATACTTTTAAGTTGGATAAAAATGGTCGTGAAAAGATGTCAAATTCTATGGTTAAAAGTGAATGATAGTTAAGAAATCAAAATTTGAAGTTATTGCTTTCGAACTCATGACCTAATCTTTTAAGAAGGGTCTCAAGGAAAATATTTTTCATAGAAATGATAAAATATTTTTGGGCATTGGACAAAGTTGAGTCTGATCATTCCCGACCAGAACGTACTTATCTATATGTCAAATGTCTGAAAATAGGATATAAGGTATGAGGTGTTGCATTTACCAACATAGAAACTTTATATTACACTAAATTAGATTTAGTAAATAAACTTTTTGTAATTCATTTTATTTATTCATATTTTTAATTTATGTTATTTTAATTTTTTTTTAAATGTACCTTTTTAACAAAAAGAAAAAAAAATCTAACCCCAAAATGAAAATGTTACGGATAATTTTATGGGTGATTTCTAAAGGTAATCCATGAGAACAAATTATCCACCGATTCGATTCCGTAGAAAACCCGTAGGTAAAGCTCATTAGCTACATATATGGATGGTTGAAAGTTTATTTTGTTGTAGCTACAAATATTCTACTATTACCAATTTCTTATGTTTTTGTTGTTCTGGTGAGCTGATTCATTTAACTCAGTGTTGTATGTACTCCAAGTAGAATTCCCATACCAAAAAACCAACTTGCCACCCCTTTATAGTTAAGGTGTTATCATATTTACAATATGACACCAATTTATGAATCGGAATATGAATCGAGTTGGGGAAGGGAAAATTCCCCTCGTGTGAATGCTTTTAGGGTAATTATGTTCGCCAAAGCTAGCGTTGGTAGCTAGAAGCTCGAGTTTAGTAACTGGTAACGTATCAAAGCCCGAAGCTGAAACTGAAACTTTCATTTGTATTGAACTATTCAACGAGAGTAGTTTTAACTGTAAATTGCATAAAAGTCACTAACTTTTCCAATTTTCTCGATTTTGACACTGTATTTTTAGTTTTTGCAATTAAGTCATTATGTTTTCAGAAAATTGCAATTAAGTCATTATGTTTTCCAAAAAGTTGCGAAAATGACCATATGACAGGATGGCAACAGGTTACCAGGTCATATGGTCAAATTTGCAATTTTTCAGAAAACATAATAACTTAATAGCAAAAATAAAACATAGCGTCAAAATCGAAAAATCTGGAAAAGTTAGCGAACTTTATGCAATTTACCCTATGCAATTTATATAACTTAATCACGTTACATGCCTCATACGTGTCCAAAAAATTAAATTTGTTGTATTAGGTAATTTATAATTGTATTCTGTTTTGGAACGATAACATGGCAATTCCACGGCCAATATTGTTGCTGAAGATTCACATGAAAACATTAATATAATTTTATTAAATAATAACCAACTTTTGCTTTTGTATCATTGTAAAATTCTATTTTATTTTTGTACATTTATCTAAATCAATGAACGAACATCAATATAGATTTTTATAACCCATCATATAAAGACATTGTTTACATAACCAATTACCCAATAGGATATTCACACTGAGGGCATGTAAGTTAGTTGTTATTCCTATGCATTTATCCTAAATCTTTTTGAAATTTCATTTTTAGGACAATAAATTTGATTACTTTAAATGGAAAAACAAGGTAACAACAAATTTATTTTTTGGATACGTATAGGGCATGTAAAGTGATTAAGTTATATAAATTGCATATGATAAATTGCATAAAATTCGCTAACTTTTCCAGATTTTTCGATTTTGACACTATGTTTTATTTTTGCTATTAAGTCATTATGTTTTCTGAAAAATTGCAAATTTGACCATATGACCTGGTAACCTGTTGCCATCCTGTCATATGGTTATTTTCGCAACTTTTTGGAAAACATAATGACGTAATTGCAATTTTCTGAAAACATAATGACTTAATTGCAAAAACTAAAAATACAGTGTCAAAATCGAGAAAATTGGAAAAATTAGTGACTTTTTTGCAATTTACCCTTTTGAAAGATGTAATATTACATACAAATTAAATCTCAAAAACTCATAAAAGTTAAAAGCTTTTAAAAGTTACGTTTTTAAGGCAGTGCGCCCCAATTTTAACTCCATTCCGCTCTGTACATTCCGCAAATGGAGCGGCCGTTTTTTTCCCACCACAATTTTAATACCAATCAATGCCCCAACAATTTCAATACCCACCATCACCGTTCAGCCCCTTTTTCAGTGCACCTAGCACAGCTTTCACGCAACCACAACCGGAACATGTCGATGTGTCCGATTTCAGCGACGAGGAGGTGCCGGAGACACAACCGGAGGAAGTGGAAGAATCCAAGCCCGATGAAATTCCTCTACAACGAAGAAGCCGAAATAAACCCACCGGTCCCGCTCCCGCTCAAGCGTTGACCCAAGAAAAAGAAGTGATGCCAGCCCGTGCGTGGGTTGCCGTTTCCGATGATTGCGAGGCCGAAAACGCTCAATCGAAAGCACATTTTTGGGAGTCCATACTCGTAGTATTTCACAAAAATTTGCAGCCCGAATTTTATCGTTCCAAGGATACGTTGACGACTAAATTTCGAGTCGTTAACGGGTACGCGACTAAATTTTAGCGGCTTGTTTGTTAATTTTATGGGACAACGAGAATCCGGCGAGAGCGACCAATATATACTCAAAAAAGCACTTGAGGTTTACCAAAATGATAACAAGGGTAAGCCGTTTCGACATATGGCTTTTTGGGAGGTGGTCCGCCAATATCCGAGGTGGAATGGGGTCGGCACCGACACATGCGTGGAAACGTTCCAAAACATCTGAGACGCAATACACGACGTCTTCGGATGCACATATCGGGGCCGACGTCAACGAAATTTTCGACGACTTTGAATGACCGATGGGTCGTAATCGGGCTAAGGCAAAAGGAAGGCCGCGACATTTTCGAATTCGGTCAACGACTGTCGAATGGATAATGTTAACGAAAAATTGGATCAAGTTTTGACGACCATTTCATCTCACGTCAAATCCACCGAAGATGAAATGTTGGCGAGAAATTGTTCCTACGAGAACAAAGATCATGCGATCGACTTGCTAGTGATGATGCAACGACCGAGCATCTCATCGGCGCGGCTCTCAAGTTGGCGTTGAAGCTCAAAAACGACATCGTCAAAAAATACGGGATGTAGTTGTTTAGTTTTTTTAATTTTAGTTTTAACGTAAGTTTTAGTTTGTTTTTTTAATTTTAGTTTAACGTAATGTTTAACTTTTTTAATTTTATTTTAACGTTATGTTTAGTTTTTAATCTATCTATTTTAATGAAATGTTTTATTTATGAAATTATTGTTGTATTTTAATTTTAATTTTAATTTAGTTTTAAAGTTTAAAAGTGAAATGAAGTGAGATGTGACCATTTTCTGGGATGAGGGAGGAGAGAGAATTGAAGACTACATGCTAAAGTGACAGACAAAAAGTAAAAGCAGGAGAGTGGACACTTCTGAAGGCATAAGGCTATTGGTATGCCCCTTTGCTTCCCACATGAAAAGTGACGTCACGTCATCGACACATCATCTCCACTCCCTTACCACACCACCAAGGAAATACGCACCACTCCACATCATATTATTTTTTAGTTTTTGATTTACTTTTAATTAGAAAATTCAAAATACAATAATTTTTTTAATTCATTAAAAATTACACACCTAGAAATAAAAAACTACATCGACTTGGAAACTTAAATCCTAGATACGATAAAATAAAACCTAAAATACGATAACTAAAATGTAAATACGATCAGCGAAAAGTATGTGAATTTTTGACACCACGCATCGAGGTACGTGAAATCAGTGTCGTGTGTCACCCGATACTCTTGTAAGGCTTGCTTAACGATCTCAGCGTCGGTGGTCCCCGGTTGTTGGTTCACCGATAGTGGCGCATAAATTTGGTTAAATTTATGCAATTTAAATGACATATTCCTCCATTTGGAACGAAGGTGATCCATTCGTTGATCCATATTCTGATATTGTATTGCGCCCAAAATTCTGTGAAATGATTCCTCCATATGTTCCCAGAAACCGCGGTCGTTTCTCACAGCGTCTTCAGCTATGTTGATGAAGGCGGTCAGTAAAGCTGTCTGTTCTTGTTGAGTCCATCCGCGACGAATGTTCCATTGTTCAAACCAGCCATTTTAATATTTATGTGTGTGTATGAGATGTGTATGTATTGTAGAAGATGTAAGTTTTAAAATGTGGATGTGTGTGTATATATAGTGATTTGAAAATTAAAAAAAAATTAATTTTTTTTAAACCTCAACGGTCATCCCAACGTTCAAATTTTCACGTGGCTAGCCGTTGTCTCCTCCACCCCGCTTCACGCCCACGTGCCCCACGCCACGGGGGGCGGTGTTCCACGCCGTGGGAACTGTCCACGTCGGTCCCCACGCCACCTGCGTGGGGTGTATACCCGGTAGTCTAAAAGCTACTTGATGTAGTTATGGATTAAGAGTTTTTTTTTTCAAAATAAAAACTTTAAGCTCATATTCCCTGATAAAACTTTTTTTTAATCCATCTTTTTTCTTAAAAATAAAAACTAGAACTCCTAAAAGTTATTAAAAGATGCTGCGAAACATGAGATAATTTACCTTCAAAAACTACTAAAATTCTATAATTGCTTGTACATTTTATGATGTATGGAAAGTGAATCTTTCATAACCATGTTTTGTAACCTAGAAATGTTTTCATTCGAAAAAAAAATCATATGTGCCGTCCATAAAGGTTTAAAAATAGGCAACACTTGTTTTTTTTTTTTTTTTTTTTTCTTTTTCATATGTATAGTCAAAACTAATTTATCCTTTTTGACAAATAACTGGAACTGTTATTTATTGTAAAATATTTAATTCTTTTAATATAAATTATAACTTATTCTAAAAATTGTGCACGTTCAAAAGGAAATCGTTTTTGGCTAATATATGTTTTATTGAGTGAAAGTCAAAATCTTAATGAAAATATAATTAGATTAAAAGAAACCAATTAAATTTAAACCAACAAATTTTTATAAGACGGATACCCATATACGAAGGGGAATTCTAAATGTAGAATTGAAACTCTTTTGGTAGTCATCTCATCATCATTGTAGATCATATCAACGGACAAACTTTGTTCATTAATAAACAGGGAAGTATTATTAATACTCATGATCTCTGAATATAAATTTAAGAGTAAAGTGTAAATTTGGTCCATGTGGTTTGCAAAAAATACGGGTGTGGTCCAAAAAATTTTGAACTTGTACCACTAGTTCAAAATGTAAAAGTTTTGTGGTTTATGTCATTGAAAAAGTTGAAAATACTAAATTGACCTTTTAATTGATTTTTTGCATTATTTATATTTATTTTAATACCCTTTTTTAATTTAATAATAATAATAATCAGCAGAGCTCTCCCCCACCCCATAAAATCGTACCCTTCCCCCTTCATCCCTCTCTCTCTCTCTCTCTCTCTCTCTCACAAAACTCTGATCATCGTCTTCCACCGCCATCTGAATCGGCGACGACCCCAACCCGTCGGCAATTGCAAGCATGATCTTCTTCATCTCCGACATAAACTCCTCCAAATCAACAGTGTCGTTCTAGTCTTTGTCGAAGCTCAAAAACATAGAATCGTAAAGACGAGTAAGCTCCTCCGGCGGCAAGGCGGTGTCGACGCCGAAGAGTAATCTCCTCCAAATCAACATTGCTGTTCTAAATCTCTGCCTAAATACCATTCTACATCTTTATTCACTTCCATATCAGATTCATTTCTAATTTCTGAATCGCTTGCTGGAATCGCAATCCGATGAAGATGGGGATTGGGGTTGTAATTTGGGTATTTATGGTGATGATGGTAGGGATGATTATGAAGGAAACCGAGGGGAGGTTCGTGGTGGAGAAGAGCAGTATAAGTGTTCTGTCGCCGTTTGATCTCCGATCGAAACATGATGCGGCGATTGGGAACTTTGGGGTGGCTGATTACGGAGGTTCGATGGTGTGTTCAGTGGTTTACCCTCAGAAACCGGGTTGAAGAAAAGCATATGTATCTTCATCTTCATCTAGATCCACTGAAAAAACATGTAAAAACACATATATACAATAAAACATCTTATACTGCAATTAGAAACCACATACGCACACATAGCAGAAATCATTGGATTTCCATGGCAGCCATATATAGCAGCTTCGTTGTCGGTGTTATGGGTGAACCTGCAACCAGCTAAGTTTTCGCAATTGGGGGACACCAAATCCGGGTAGAAGAAATCGCTGGATTGTAGGCCAAGAGTCTGAGAACTGTGATTCGGGAAGAAGATGGGAGGAAGAAGATGGAAGAGAGAGAGTGTCGGATAGAGATATACAGAGAAATGGGAGGGCACGGTGGGGAGGGGTGGGTTATTTGTTATTATTATAATTTTTAAATTAAAAATGTATTAAAGTAAATATAAATAATGCAAAAAATATATTTAAAGGGCAGAACAGTCATTTTAACTTTTTCAGGGACCAAAACCACAAAACATTTACGATTTTAGACTAGTTGTGCAAGTTGAAAACTTTTTGGACCACGTCCACATTTTTCTACAAACCACAGGGACCAAATTTGTAGTTTACTCTAAATTTAATGGGTTGTGCTATAGCTACCCCGTATTTCATATTGTATCCCCCCTAATAACACATCAAATCAAAAAGGGTTTTATTTAATTAGTTTTTTAATCAATACTCCCCTGATTTGACTAAGTGATTTGTTTTATCTCAATTTCGTATTTTATTGTTTTTTCCTTTATTATTATTATCATTATTATTATTATTATTATTATATTAAATTTATTATTATTAGCTTTATAAAATAAAATTATAACCGTTCGTGTCTATTGATAATCTAATACCTCTTTTTTATTCGTTCGAATTTATTCAGTCGTTTATAAATCAAGTGGTTGAGTTAGAATTTATTAATTATAAAATCCTTCGGGTTATACAATTTGTAAGTAATCGAAATTCATGTTATTATTAATCAGAAACCGTCATTCTTGGTCCGTCGTCCCAAACATAATATTAGATCAAACTTTGCATTATATTATTATTTATATTGTTATTTTTATACATTCGTTTGAATTTGACATAACCGTATTGATATAATTTGTCATAATTTTATAAAATTATAAACGTCGTTCGTTGTGTCGTAATTACTTTAAAAAAACTATTGTTTATTGTTACTAAAACGTAAAAATTATAAAAGCTAAATTCATTAATTTGACATTCGTTCAAAATTGACATAACCGTTTTGGTATAATTTGACATAATTTTATAAAGTTATAAACGTCGTTCAATTTGACGTAATTACATTTAAAAAAACTATTGTTTATTGTTACTAAAACGTAAAATTTATAAAATGTAAATTCATTGTTATTGTTTTTCTAATAATAATAATAATAATAATAATAATAATAATAATAAATCAAATAGTATTAATAAAATAAAAGAAAAAAAAAAGACAACAAACAAACAAAATAGACAAAAGACAAAAGAAAAAACTACAAAAAAATCAAATCCAGGGATACAATTAGATAGTAGGGGGTATGTATAGAATCACCCTTTTATTTATGATTTGGTGGGTAAAATTTATTTTAATTAGTCAGTTTTTTTTTTTTTTTTTTTTTTTGCAAATCTATATATCTATTATAAAACAAATAAATTATTTGAACTAAATTCATTTAAAACATCCATGACTTTTCAATTTCTTTCGAATACTAATTATAAAATATTTAATTAATGTTAAGTTGTGTTAAAAACAAAACAAAACAAAACTTTATAGCTATACTTCAAATTATAACTTTTAAAATTAGTTAACAATAATAATAATCAATATAATAAGTGGTTTTATAATGAATACATTAAATGGTATCAAAACTTTCTATATAGATGATCTTTTATGTTTTAAAATAATAATAAGTGATCTTAAAATTAAACAACAATACTAACTTATTGTAAAATAAATTTGTAAATTATACAATGTCATATTACAAACAATGTTGATATTTTAGATAACTATAGTGATCAAAATTTAGAATATGGTCAAATAATTAATTAAGATAACACTAAATCGAGAATTATATTTGTTTTGTTCACTACCAAATCGTGGGTGGAGGTCGTTGATTGATATGACTGTAATAGATGTATATACATAACGTTCAAATTATAGTTTTATATATAAGTTTATTGTAATAATATTTATTTTTTCGGTAATATGAATGATAATTTTTCATAGAATATATTTGTAAAAAATTTAACTACATACTATTAATCAGCGGAACACGAGAATATTCACATGGTTTAACATAAATATGTATTTATCCCTTTGAAATCTTGATTTACTGATACAATAATATTTCAGTTAACTTTTTGAAATATGACATTACAGTTAAAATAATTAAATTACATTTGATTTTTTTTCTATATTAACTTATTACAGATGCTTTTTTTTTTACAAAATAACAAATCGTAATCTCGATAAATTTGTGAAATTGATTAACCACATCGTGCATTTACAACTAAAATCAATCAACGGAAGCTTTAAAAAAAGTAGAATTTTCTACTATAATCAACACATTTGTTGTCTTTCAAATTACTGTGTGGTTTTGTTTCAAACGACGCTTTAGATATAATTGTAGGAGAGCTTTAAAGATCGAATGATTTAAAGCTAAACTCCTCTAATTATGGTTGCCAACTTTGTCATAGTTATGGGTTCGCATGTGCTTGGATGCTTTATGTTTATTCGAATTCAGGTTAGTATGTTCAACTATGACAAATATATTATTTTTTTAATATTTCAAAATTGATTATTTTATATGTTAATGTAGGTCACTGTATACCATTGGATTCAATAGATATATTTTGGAGGATGCTTTATCTTTTTCAAATGAAATCAGTAGAAAATGACAATATTTGTTGTGATGATGAATTAGAAAAATTAAAAGAACACTCCAACAAGCAATCAGCGACATGGAAAAATGACTTCAATAAATATAAAAGATATATTTTAACAGTGTATAACTATCGTTGATGAACCTGCGGTTCAAAAAACACTCATAGATGACCAAGCTTGAAGAAACAACAAAAAAGAATGTCGATTCTGCAAATCAACCTCTTCATAGATACAACTACGCAACCAAATTTTTTTTAGAACAGCAGCGAATATATTAACACTAAAAAAAAACGCAGCTAGCAAGAAGCTAGACAAAAGTACAACGAAACAATTACATAATAGAAATTGCTAAATTGGGATCTAAAAGCCAAGCATCCCATCTAAGACACAGCTTATTGCAACGACTCCTAATCCACAAGAACGAGTAATAAACAACATTATCCCAGCACATGCACTTCTTAGGCTTTTCAGAAGAGAAAATAGAAGCATTCCTGAAGTTCCACACACACCACCAAACTGTCATAAAAACTACTTGAAGACAAATTTTCCTATGTTTCAGCATGCAAAGATTGTCAAACCAAAAGGACCAATCTGCATGATTCGCAACCAAAGGAATATTTATCCCCCACCACTTAGCAACACCCGTAACAAGATCTGTCACAAAAGAGCATCCAAAGAAGAGATGGTCAATCGATTCACCACCTTTCTCACACACAACACAAGCAATGGACTGGATATCAAACCCTCTTCTCGCCAAATTCCATCTAATAGGAAGCCCATTAACCTCTATCTTCCAAGCTAGCACATTCAGCTTAATCGGAGCAAGTGAACACCATTTAACCACCGAAACCCCACTCGGAAGACATACCTCATCAATAGCTTCCCTAGCCGACGCCACCGAAAAACATCCCGACCCATCATTCGTCCACCTCCATCTATCTTGCGAATTACTAAGCACCACTTGGTTTACAACATCTACGAGCTCACTCCATTGTAAAGCCTCAACACCTCCCCTAGGAAGTCTACGCAAAGTGGTAACCCATCCTTCTTGCGCTAACTTGTCGCACACCGTAACCTCCTTGCAATCTTCCAAAGCAAAAGTTCTGTTGAATCTTACTTGAAAAGGAACATCCCAAAGAGACTCTGGTTGGATATAAATAGAGGATATGAGAGGCATAGTTATTCGATAGACTTAATGGATGTACCCGTGAGAGATAATTCAATCCTCATGAAAAGTATTCCAGATGTATTTCATCCTTACATCACGAGTATACAAGACGTAACTGGTGATAGAAATTATTGGTTTCTAGCGGTAGCTGTTTGTCCAAGATGTGATGAAGATCAGTGACTTAACATTCAAAAGTAGTTGCTAGAAGAGTTATCCAACCAATATTAAGCATATTACAATGTCTTTATTGATAGTTTCAATGAGCTATATGGGTCATTGTATTTCCCCGAATCGGGAGCACCTATGTAATACCGGATGATTATGCCTTTGATATGATACCTGATTGCCAACAAGTTTAGAGTGATTGTTCATTGTTTAAGCCATGAACAATCTTTGACTTGCTTCCCTCTTTGGAGAGGGTTTGAAGAGTTTCAACACCACCGAAGCATTATAGTGGCAAATGTAAATGGCAATCATTATGTTGCGGTATTTTTACAAGCAGATTACCCAATGCCTTCTGTCTTGGCAAATGTACTGATTATTACTTAATATATATTTATTAATTATAGGTAAAACTTAAATTATTGTCTAATCATTGTAGTTATTTAAAGAAAAAAATAGATGTAATAATTGGTTATATAGTCATTAAGTTACAACTCTTCAAATAGAATATATTAAACCTATTTTTTTTTTTTTTTTTTTGTAAAAACTAACATTTTGTTTATTGTGATGAATCATATCTTTGCACGAGATGTTATACCACCGAGGAGGAATATTTCACAGTTTACATAGCTATGGTTTGGTTTTGCAACTTTAAGGCCTTACATTGGAACGTTAAGACTTAAGACGTTAAAAAACTTCACAATTCTTTTGCAAAGTAAAAATGGTTCTAATTTTTTTTCGTTTTAACCGGTTCTACACCCAAACCTGGTTTTTAGATCATTCCGGTGTCCTGTTTCCTGATTTAACGGTTTGCACCTAAAACCGGTATCATACTTCCTGTCCGGTTTCCGATTACCGGTTTTCAAATTCTAATCCGGTTTGATTCCGGACAAAAAGGAGTTACATCCCTAAGTTGAAGGATAAGATGATGGGACATGCTAGTCAAAACTCATTACAGCCCCTTAAGTTTTATTACGTCAAGTGTCAAAATTCTATCTTCACATACCAATCCATCGTATCAAATAGGGGCGCTCACTCATATTTAAATTGTGTCACAATTTTTAAGTAAATCTAGAACACATAAGCAAAACCCATATTTAAATTGTGTCACAATTGCTAAAAGAATCTATAACAAACAAACAAAACCCCTATTTAATCGCGTCACATTTTAAAATAACCCAAAGCAAATGTCACAATTTTTATGTCTTATTATTTTATCATATTTTCTAAAATCTTAAAGTGTGCTATGAAAATCGACATACTGTTAGATGATTTCAGTTATGTGACTTAGGCTATACGGAGTAACACTCGCCAAGAGGGTCGCCAAGCCTCTTGGCGAGTCGCCAACACCATGACCGCACCAATCGCCAACCGGTCGCCATCCTCCCTTCGCCAGCCTGTTGGCGAGTGTATAAGTTTCAGGAAATGGCAAAAAAAACCCCCTCAACCGCTAGGAAATGGCATAAAATGGCAAAAAAAAATCCCTCGTTGGCCATTGGCCACCACTGCCTACAAAATGACCAACGCCTGCCAACCATAGTCTGGCCCACAAAAATCCCTTGGCCATCCGTTGGCCATTGGCCACCACTCCGTGTAGCCTTAGTACCATTAATGAAAAGTGTTTTTTATGATTGATGTATTTACTGTTATACGCCTATTATTTGGACTAATGACATTATGAATTTCATTGAGTAACATTATTTTATCTGATGGAAATAAAGAATAATAAGTGATAATACTCTTAAACACCATACAATACGTCCCAAGACATATACAAAGATTTAGGTCCGGTCATTTTCAAACCGTTACACGACGATGGTTAGATTTAGGAAATTTTTTCAAATTTAATTTAATGACAAAATTACAGTTTTGGTCCCTAATGTATACCTAATATTGCAAGTTAACAGTCATGGTCACCAAACTTTGCGATTTCTTTCAAATGCGTCCCTCTATGAGTTACCGTCTACCAGCGCTGTTACCTCATTAAATTGTGCGACTTCGTTAAGGGCATTTTTGTCCAATCGGTTGGTGTGCATGCCTTCCCGCTATTAATGAGCGTCATATCAAGCAACCAAATACAAGATACGTTGCAGAAGCGCATTATCACAAACGACTTCCAGAAACCTTCACGAAGAGATTTGTAACGGTGATGATGTATCGTATCAGGGGAGACGGCGGCGATTCGAGCGGTAAGAATCTGAACAAACCCTTACGCGAATGAACCTGCAACTTAAGCTTTCGATTAACTTGAAATGCAGATGGCGACATGAGCAAGTTCACAATGGAGCTTAACCATGGCAGCCGGTTCACAGTAAATCCGAGACGAGAGTACGTCGATGGGACGATAACCTATGTAGACAACGTCGATTCTCGTCAAATAAACTTGCAACTACTACACACCATTCTCTCCGACTTAGGGTATTCCAATCAAGAACCTTTTTTCTTTCATTTCTTGTTACCTGCTATAACCCTTGAAAAAGGGTTGATAGCATTAGGCTGTGATGGCGATTTCAACTTCCTACGAAGATACCTTTCAATAGTCGGTCAAATAATGTTTTTGGTCGAACAAGGTATGTCGTTGATTAACAAGTAACAACCATGGTAAATCCCCCATTCCAAACTACTTTGATGACGATGGATTTCTTATTTCACCCGAATTTAAAAAGCTTCAAAAAAAGTTTTCAAAAACACCTTCCAGTAGCAAAAAATTGATTTTCGATTTGAATGAGCCCATTGAAGAATAAACAAACCCCTGCTTAGATATCGTTTTGTACGACCCACTAGTAAATCGATCTAACTTGCATTTTTAGTTTGGTAACACAGACCAAAACAAGCCTGTGTACATCGACCTTGATGACCATGATGAGGTGTTGAACAAATGCAACTTTAATAGTAGTGCACAGGTACCATTTGAAGTTGGGGGCGAGTTGTTGGCCCCTATATTCACTTATAATGTGCAGGATCCTAAGAACCAATGGTTTCTAGACATTGATTATCAGTTTTCATTGTCATCGGATTGCGAAAAAGAATGGCTTGCGTCAATTGGTAATGCAGGCAACAATGTACAACAAGGTCAAACAAACTTGAATAACGATGACCCGGAGGAAATTGAATCTTGCAATTTATACCCGAAGAAACTTGAGAATGATCAAGAATGATGGAAAACGAATCAGGGCACGTTGTTTAGGTGATGAGTCAGTGTGTTAAAGACAATTCCTTTTATGTTTCGTTATGTTTTAATTTGTATGAGCACTAAGATGTTGTAACTTTTATGGATGTTGTTTGGTTTTAAGACAATTAGACGTGTGTTGTTGTTATGAACAAAGAAATATGGTTTATGTTATAATGTGATTGTTGTGTTTGTTGATGTAGTGTTGTATGATGTGTTATCATTTGAATCATTTATTGATTACCAAAGTAGTTTGGCATTAAATTGGTTTTAGACAAATAAGTTTCAATAGTGTGAATAATTGTGTGGTTATTTTAGAAAACAACATTGTCTTTACCATGGTTTTATTTTAGAAAACAATAGTGCCATTATACTGGTATACTGAAAAGTAGGTTGCCTTTATAATTGTATACTTCAAAGTACGTTGCCAATATAATGGTTTTCCCTTTAAATAGTGCAATGAAAATGGTATTCATTGGAATGTTGTTAAGATGTTCAATTGTTATACAAGTTGTCTTATATTGATTGTTACTTATTAAAGGGGTGTTTGAATTATATAAAAACACAAACGTAAGCAATACACTTGTGTGAATGTAAGTAACATAAGAACTTGGATATTCATTTATAAACATACCCATTAACATAGTCACTGGTACGAAGTTCGCAAAATACATAACAACTTAACTTAACTAGCTAAACATACATTAAGAACCACCATCAACAAATCAAAACACCACTCGTGTTCCCATTACCAACTGTTGTTAAGATCCAACCTACTCAAAGATGCTAAACATTGCACATATTATGAAAAACATCCACGAGACAACCAGAATGAGCTTGTACTTTTGTGCTGACTGTAGTTGAGCTTCAAGCTCAGCAACATCTTCCATCAGCTTCCTCTTCGCCTGTAACAGACCAGGTATAATCACCATTGCTCGTCTGCACATTGGGGGATCGGACCACCCAACGAAACCACACCTGATACATCTTCAAAATCTTCGACCTGGGTTAAGATTTGTCCATGAAGTACATAAGCTTGCCTGGTTTCCACAAACGCATATCACCATGATCGCCGTTATCTTTTGTATGTATGTGCGTCAACTGTAATTCCACACCTTTTTCGACTGCGATTTGGTTGAGCGGGTATTAAATAACAAGTTCCCGCTTAATTTATGGATGAGAGTAGATATTAACCCAAGGACAAATTTTCCCCAGTCGATTTTGGACTTCTCCAGGCTTTATCGGAGATGGTAAAGGTGCTGGTAGACGGTAACTCACAGAGGGACGCATTTGAAAGAAATCGCAAAGTTTGGTGACCATGACTGTGATTTTCCCATAGTTTGTCCCAACTTGCAATATTAGGTATACATTAGGGACCAAAACTGTAATTTTGTCTAATTTAATCTAGAGTAAATTACAGTTTTGGTTCATGTGGTTTACAAGATTTTTCAGTTTTCGTCAAAAGTTTTTATTTTTCACAATTGCGGTCCCTGTGGTTACCAAAAATTTACACTAATGGTCTATTGGCCAGGTAAAATAACTAAAATACTATTTTTAATTTCTTTTTCTTTTTTTAATCTATTATATCTAATTAATTAATTATAAAAAAGATAACCTCCCACCCCCACCCCACCCCTACGCTATGTTCTTGAGTTTATTTAAAGAATGGAAGGGAAGGAAGGTGAAGTAAATATGTGTTCTTGAGTTTTTTTTAATGGAAGGGTGGGAAACAATATGCGTTCTTGAGTTTTCTTAAAGGAGGGGAATGGAAGAGAAGGGAAGCGAATGATAGAAAAATTACTCTTGAAGGTTACCCTCCCAAATATCGGCTGCTTGGAAGGGATTCCCTTCCATTCCATTCCATTCATTTTTTAACTGGAGAACATAGCGCTACTCTCTCTCTCTCTCTCTCTCATACACCATGTTCAAAGACTGCTAACACACTATTAGGCTGTGGGGTGTGCCCCCATAACGCGGGGTGCGTTTTGCCAAATAAGCAAGGAGGATGCCGGCTACCCCCCCCCCCCCCTTGCGTTCTCTAAAGTTCACGTTCTCCGGCGTGTTGCCGAGGACGTTTGTGGAACGCCAAGAAATCTTTCCTAGCCAATCAAAAAAACAAATGTTTTTTAATTGAAAAAAAAGTGATGTGGAAATTAAAAAAGAAGGTCTATGACTATCGGGCGTTACCTTAGGTGTTATGTGGATGTCTTGGTGACGTAGCTGTGGTCATGAGATGTTATACGTGTCTTGCACACCCCATAGCCTCGGAAGGCAATTTCTTTTGTCATCTTGATTTTGGTTTTTTCATCCAGCCACAATGTTTCCCAGACTTGAGTTTTCTTGGACTACTACATCTGGACTGCCCATGACCCGATTCACGAGGTTGGGTATGAGAAGGAAGCGGCTCGTGAGCACATCCCTGGCCAGAGACAGGCGACGAGAACCACCAGAAAGGTACCAGAAGTCACAGGCACTCTACCCACCTGTGCGTATTCAGGTCTTTTGCCATTTAGTCCCTGGCCGGAGACAGGTGACGAGAACCACCAGAAATAGGCACCGGAAGTCACAGGCACTTTACCCACCGGTACACTGGAAGTCACAGGTACTCTACCCACCGGTGCGTATTCAGGTCCTTTGCCATTTAGTCCGGGTGCGTATTCGGGTCCTATGGACCGAGGGTTTCTTAGTTGATTGTCGCTGGAATCTCATCGGACAAGTTCAAGAGAGGGCTCAACACCATCGGTATCAAAACGACACTGGTACACTATCTTTTTGGTGTATTTTTTTTAACATAAATCACTTGCTCGAACACGCGTCTCTTAGAGGGGTTTCCACAAGTGGGTCAAAGACCTGCAACCAATAACATGTACTATAACCTAGAACTATAACTGACATTGTTAGGTTTTTATATGGATTCAAGTCGAAATAAGAGTTTCCACTTTGTTATATTCAAAATTGGCTAATCAAATCTAGTTTGGGGTTTTGTTTGTCTTATTAATGCTTCATCATACGTAACAGTTGGGTTTTCCGGCATCCGACCCAATAGCCTCCACCGGCTCCGGCTACTTTTGCACATGTTTCAACCCTTTCGGCCTCCGGAACATCGAATACAATAAGAAGCTGGGGAGGGGGTATTTTAAGGGTTTGAGAGGGGTTTGAAACAGTCAGTCTCGGTGAGTGGGACGAATATAAATTGTGGGCTCTAAACAACGGTTGATTCACAACTCAATATAGGTAGGATGGGGTTTGTAGCACTGTAATGATTCGATCATCTGGGGCTGGGGATGTGAGACATTTCACACATGCTAGAAAGCAGCCAAGAATGGTGGGTAGTGGTTCATCATGTACTAGAAAATAGATGAGGCAAGAATACCAGGGAATAAATGGGAATAACAGTGATGGTATGATGTTTAGATTTAGTTCTCAAATGAAGAACGTGTGCGAAGTGTGCCTAGAAAATAGAGAAAAGAATAAACCAGAATAGTAAGAGTTTACACACTTCACGCAACAAATTCACATCAAATCTGATTGATAAAAATATTTCTTTGCAAGAAAGATTATCATCGAGTGGTGATTGTGCTCGCAGTCTTCAAATGCACGCAGTCGTCGTTGCACTTGTCAGAAACGGAGAAGAAGGTGGATCTCATAAAAGACTATCAGTTTTTGTGTGGGTAGCGGATCTAACGTAGGAGGGAGAGGGAGAGGAGGAAAGAGAGAGTGACCAGGTAGTGCGGTGGGATTAGTTGTATTTTTTATTTTTTTAATTAATTAAATTAATAATAGGTTAAAAGAAAAAGAAATTAGAAAGTGTATTTTTAGTATTTTTCATATGGACCAGGGACCAATAGTTTAAGCTTTTTGCAACCACAGGGACCATCAGTGTGAAAATAAAAAACCTGGACCAAAACTGAAGAAAGAGATAAACCATAAGGACCAAAAATGTAATTTATTCTTTAATCTATAAAAACCACCTCTTTTTCATTACAACTCATACCATTCGTTTCTTTCTTTCAAATTTCATTCCAATCCTTTTAAATATCATTCACATCCTCTCAAAATTTAATCCAAGTTCCCGATGGAAAATCGTCAGGATAAATCTGTTGCTTCGGGTTCAAACCAAAGAAGGAACCGTCATAACGAAATCGATTCCAAAAGTGGCGGTGGTTCTCAACATAATCAAATGTCGATTCTCGAAACCCAAATGTCTTTCAACCCAAATTATACGCAATACCAACAACCATTTTTGGTTATTTGACTGGAGGTATGCTCAACCACCATTACCCTTCTACTATACCACAAGTTAACTGAAAGAACACAGAAAAGAAAAACAAGACATTTCTGGAAAACAAGACAGCATATGACAAGGAAAGTCAAATGAGTAGGTAGGGAACATGAATGAAGAATGATGAAGGAAGCTATCAAGTGGAGAAGTTGCCTAAGAAATTTATCTTTGTTGCATGTACGAAATTTAAGAAAAAGGGTCACAATGCAAGGAAATGCATGAGACAAGGTAAATGTCTCAAAGGAATTAACTTGATATTTGAAAACGATTTAGTTGATTATGTCTTTAAGAAGCTTAAACAATACGATGTTTGCTTTTGTTGGTGTTTGTTTAGAGATGTACTAGGTAAGTGGTTATATTTTGGGAAACATATGGTTATGTGTTTGGAAAAAAAATTCATGGTACCCTATTTTGTTAAAATAGGGCATGTGGTACCATTATTTTAAATGAAAATTATGGAAATGGTATGCTATTTATTACTTGGTTCTCTTATTAGTTTGTTGTGGCGATTTTGTTGCAATGTTTGAAGTTATTTATCATTATGCTAGGAGTACCATATAATGCATAATGAATATGCGTTTTTGTCAACATACAAATTCCATTTCCTTACTTTACAAGTACAGAAACAATGACCTTTACGTATACATGTCAATTTTGCAATAAAAAGAACAATGCATTAAGAGCCAAAAAAAACCACACCCTACAGCTTAAAATCAAAAACCCTACGAACATTTGCCACTGATTCCAACCTAAGACTAGTAGCAGAAACAAAATCCAACAAAGAATAAGCCACAACTTGAAATTCCTTGATTTCCTTTCAGCTTGATCGGCCAATGCCTCCAATCTGTTGATTTTTCTCAATAAACCAAGTATAATGGCCATGAAATAAGGACAAATATGAGGTTCTACCCGCCCTATAGAGTGATAACTTGAGCCCTTCGTGTTCAATAAATATCAATTAGGATGACAGTGAGAAGATGCAAAAAAAAAAAAATACTACTTGGATGAAGAAATTACCGTCAATGGGCAACTATGGATGCTCATGCCTGCATTACTATTAGTTCATGAGGTGCAAAACTACTTCCAATCTACCATAGAAACACAAAACCATGGTAGATTGTAGATGTAAAAGAGATATTAGAGATTAAAAGAAAAATAATTATCCTCATGTTTTGTCGTTGGTTTAAACCAGTAAATGTGCACCTCTTATTTGAGCTAACGACTTAATTTTACGAGTGTCGAAAATATAGAACAAACCGATGGCAAAACATATCCTTAAAACAATCAATATAAAACTGAACATCTAAGACTAAAAACTCTAATTATATAACTCATACAATTTATAAAGTATTTTCATTATTTAGACATAATATATTATGTGCCAATATTTTTCCATTATTGATAGTAGCCCAGCGGTAAAACCGCATCTTTTTTTCTTAAATGACTTGTTCAATTCTTGCAAGAAATACTCATTCTCTCTTTGCTTTTTAACACGCCTCAGATAACTCCTTTTAATTTTCTTAATACAGTTTTATCCCAAAGCTTTTTTTACAGTTTTATCCTAAAATTTAAGGGCAAAATACAGAAAAGTCTCATCATTTATGGGGTAACATACAAAAAAACCCTTCAAAAATATTTTGGTTTAATAAACCCAACCAATTATTATTTACCTTTTAATTTAAATCAATTTATAGGTTTAAACTCAAATTGACCGGGTGTATTTCTTATGTGGACAACCGATTAATTAAATTTGCAAACGTGGATTTTTAGTTGATACCTGGACATTAGATTAGGGCTACATACGGTACGAAAACATCTTAACCATCATTGCAGATGTATTTGACACCTAATTGGAGAATAAACATAGAAAACTCTCATCCCGTGTTCCGAAATCGAGAATCGGGCGTTGGTATTTAAATGCGAATTGTTGAGCAAGGTAGGATTTCTATGTTCGAGTACAATACGTTGAATAGGAAAGCGTTTTAGTTTAGAAGGGTCGGTCAAAAGCAGCAACAACATCACGATCCATAACCTCGTCATATTCATCTTCTTCGAATTGGAGCAACAAAGAATTGGAGCAACCACCTGGTAAAACAGAGGCAATCGAATGAAATTAATGATTATTGTAGTTGTCATCTGAAATAGTGAAAGTCGGGATGTGTGAAATCAACTACCTTTGAACCCTGGAACTTGGAAGATGGTTTGATTGCTGAATCGAAAGGGAATCAACTTTTGAACATTATTGATTATTTAGCAACCAAGTTTACTGAACACGTTTTTAGCTACCTAAATTGTGATTTGATTGCTGGATTGAAGGGCAATCAACTTTTGAACATTTGAACCCTGGAAGATGATTTGATTACAGAACATGTTTTAGCTACCTAAATTGTGAATATAAGTTTCTTTAGCAAGCTAGTGTGTAGTCTGTAGAGCAAAAGAAATTCTGAAACTTCCTGAAATGACAACGATTTTAGCATCCTACTTTCTAAATAAGGGTAACTTTAGGAACCTACTTTGTTTGCCCACTTTGTAATGGTTTTTCAGAATAGAAATGACTACGATTCCAGCAACCTACTTTGTAATGGTTTTTGACAGAAATGGTACCAAAATTAAATCGCTTTAAATTTTATTTAGCAACTTATCCTCTGATATTTACCCAAAAGATGACCGAAATAGAACCAAGTAAATGACTTAAAAGTAACCAAACAAAGACATAAATGGTTCCTTGAAATGATAGATATGGTATCAAATCTATGACAGAAAGGTGCTACTTAACTCAAATTGACAGAATTGGTCCGTTGTTTACAGAAAACAATAAGTTAATGAAAGTTTTTTAGCAACCTACTTTCTGAACATATAGGTTATTAAGCAACCATTACAAAATGGGCATACAAAGTAGGTTGCTAAAGTTACCCTTATTAGAAAGTAGGATGCTAAAATAGTTGTCATTTCAGGAAGATTCAGAATTTTTTTTGTTCTACATACTAGCTTGCTAAAGAAACTATATTCACAATTTAGGTCGCTAAAAACATGGTCTGTAAACAGGCCTTGGTCGGCAACAAAACAATAATGTAAAAAATTTATTTCCATTAAGGACCATTTCTACTTTGCTGTTAAGTAGGCCTTGCTAAAGAAACTTATATATAATCATGTATGTCTACAATTGGTGTCGATGTTGACTCTCAAAATAGCAGCCAACTAGGGGTTAAAGATTCTCCTAATCATGGCGTGCTTTATTCCCGAAAACATACAAAATTACGACATAAAAATGCCATCTTTAGGTCCATTACAACTCAAAGACCATTGCAAAATTCCAGTTCTCGACATCGGTGCACTCGAGAAAATCCGATCAGGCAAGGTCACTGGCTCACTGTCGTTCCTAGATTCAAATGATTCAACTGCGCCTCTGTCGAGCTCATCAATGGCGACACCCTTGATATTGATTCGGTTGTTTTAGCAACTGGGTATTGCGGCAATGACTCCTACTGGCTTGGCTTCAGGTGAGAAAAAGCTTCCATTTTTTTCTCTGTTCTTTCGGGGAAAAAAATGAATCTTTTAGCTTGAGTAATCGAATTTTAACTTTTGTATTAGCACGAATCTGAATTCTTTGCTAAAAATGGCTTTCCAAAGATGCCATTTGCTAACGGGTGGAAGGGAAAGTATGGATTATACGCAGCAGGATTCACGAGAAGAGGGCTTGCTGGTGCATCTGCTGACCCCTGAGAATTTCTCAAGATGATAATTTTCTACGTTTCTTCTCTAATTGGGCGTCAACATCTGCAATGAACGCTAAGATGTTTTCGTAACGTATATAATCCTAATTTAATGTCCACGTATCAACTAGAGATCCACGTTTGCAAATTTATTTTAAAATGTTGTCCACATAAGAAATACAGCCGGTCAATTTGAATGTAAACCTATAAATTGGTTTAAATTAAAAGGTCAACGATAATTGGTTGGGTTTTTTATACTAAAGTATTTTTGAAGGGTTTTTTTGTATGTTACCCTATAAATGATGGGGCTTTTTCGTATTTTGCCCAAAATTGAATTGTTTTTGTAAATTTACAATCTTTTTTTATAATTTTATCCCAACATTGAATTGGTTTTGCAAATTTAGTCATGCATAAACAATATTTATAATAATTTATCATTAAGTTTTTTTTTTCAGTTTTGGTCAAACTTTCAATTTCTTTTACAATTTTGACCCAATTTTTTTCTTTTTACAATTTTGGCTAAACTTTAATTTTTTTTTTTACAAATTATCCAAACCATTTTTATAATTTTTGTTAGACTTTTATTTTATAATTGTGACGCAACTTTTATTTTTTTAGAATTTTTGTCCGATCAAAATTCTTTTTTACATAAATTTGGCCCAACTTTAAATTCCGTTTACAAATTTTGCCAAATTTAAATTTTCCTGAGGATTTTTATAATTTTTTTAATATTTTTTACAAATTTGTTTTTGAAGAAATTTTATTTTACAACTTTTTTTATATATTTTTTTACAACTTTGTTTTGACGAATTGTTTTTACAAAATATATATATTTTTTAATATTTTATGTTTTTATTTTTTATATGATTTTTTTAAGATTTTCCTGGTGTTTTTTTTTTTTGTTTTCATATATTAGTTATTGGTTACAAAAGCGTTTACGATTTTTTTTGTATGCTCGTTTTCATAAATGTAATATTGTAAAAATATACATATTTGAACCTTTTAAAAATTCTGTATTGAAAAATCAAAAATACACTATAAATCTTTAATCAAACCTATTTTTCAAAAATTATTTCTAACCTATTATACTTACTTAAATTTTCCACAGCCAACTTGCCAGGCCCATAGTTACTTTGACAAATATAAAAACTAAATTTACAGTTTTCTCTTTATTTTTTTATCTATTTATTATATGTTTTGAGTTTTAAACTTAAAACATAAATTCAAATAAAATATGCATCCTTATTTGATCATATTCACTGCGAGTCGCTATCTACCCAACACGTGGACTTCTTTTACATGTTTTAAGGTGTGACCGTCCCCGCACTATTTATATCTTCTCCCTCCCCCACCATCCTCACCACCGCACCGCTCTCTCCCTCTCCCTCTCTCTCTCTCTATCTCTTCTTTGCTTTTCAACAACCAACACAATTACCTTCAAATTCATTTGCAGAATCAAACCATGGCTATTGCTTCTACTTCTTCAAGCACCAATTGGGTCAACACCAGACCCACATTCTCTTCATCTCCTAGACGCCGATTGGGTTCGTCTTCGATCTCTTACACTAAAAACCCCAATTCTAAAACCATTAATTGTGCAATTAGAACACATTCAATCCTCCATTTTCCTAATCGAAGTCCATGTAAAGAATCCACATCCACAAGTCACCCTGAATCACATTCTTCTTCATGTTCTCCGGTTGCACCACGGAATTGGAACTTGTTCCAGAAGGTTGCGGCAATGGCATTGGATGCAATTGAGGACGGTTTGGAAACGCGAGAAAGGAAACACCCATTACCGAAAACAGTAGACCCAGATGTACAAATCACCGGCAATTTCTCACCGGTACCGGAGCAACCAGTTCAGCACTTTTTACCAGTCGTTGGAAAAATTCCGGAGGACATACAAGGGGTTTACCTTAGAAATGGAGCTAACCCGTTATTTCAACCGACTTCAGGTCACCATTTGTTTGACGGAGACGGTATGATTTACGCCGTGAAGTTTGATAATGGTTCGGCTAGCTATGCTTGCCGGTTCACTGAAACGCAGAGACTAGTCCAGGAACGTGCAATTGGTAAACCAGTTTTCCCTAAAGCGATTGGGGAACTCCATGGCCATTCCGGCATCGCGAAGCTTCTTCTGTTCTATGCTCGCGGATTTTGTGGATTGGTTGATCATAGTCAAGGCATCGGTGTTGCTAACGCCGGCTTGGTTTACTTCAATAACCATCTTTTAGCGATGTCGGAGGACGATTTACCTTATCACGTGCGTATTACGCCCTCCGGCGACTTAAAAACCGTTGGGCGGTACAGCTTCGACGGGCAATTGGAGTCCACCATGATCGCGCACCCTAAACTCGACCCTGTTTCCGGCGAGCTATTCGCATTGAGCTACGACGTGATTAAAAAGCCGTACCTCAAATACTTCAGGTTTTCGCCGGACGGAACGAAATCAGAAGACGTGGCAATTGATTTGAAAAGGCCGACAATGGTTCACGATTTCGCGATCACCGAGAATTTCGTGGTGGTTCCCGACCACCAAGTGGTTTTCAATATGTCGGAGATGATCACCGGTGGATCACCTGTGGTGTACGACGATGAAAAGATATCACGTTTTGGGGTTTTAAATAAATACGCTTCCGACGGGTCCGGTATCAAGTGGATCGAGGTTCCGGATTGTTTCTGTTTCCACCTCTGGAACGCCTGGGAAGAACCAGAATCCGACGAGGTTGTCGTGATCGGATCCTGCATGACTCCGGCGGACTCCATTTTCAACGAATGTGTCCAAGAATTAAGAAGCGTCTTATCGGAAATCCGACTGAATTTAAAAACCGGAGAATCCAGTCGACGCGCCATAATCTCACCTGAGAATGACGTCAATTTGGAAGCGGGAATGGTGAACAAAAACCTCCTCGGCCGGAAATCCAACTACGCTTACCTGGCGGTGGCGGAGCCATGGCCAAAGGTTTCCGGCTTCGCCAAAGTGGACCTCTCCACCGGAGAAATCAGTAAATTCATCTATGGTGACTCAAAATACGGCGGCGAGCCTCTGTTTCTTCCCAATTCGGAGAACGAAGACGACGGTCACATACTAGCATTCGTTCACGACGAGAATACATGGGAATCGGAGCTTCAAATCGTGAACTCAAAGTCATTGGAATTAGAGGCGACGGTGAAGTTGCCGTCGAGAGTTCCTTACGGTTTCCACGGGACATTCATAAGCACCGACGATTTGGCAGCACAAGCTTGAAATGACATGGTTTTTGGCTGTAATTACTAATTAGACACTTCTACGAGGATAATTAGGACTAAGTTGGTGTAATTATAACTAATTTTGTGATATAAAAAGGATTTCTCCACTTAAATTAGAATGACTGTTGATTTCCAGCCTCCATCTAGAAGCCCTCCATTCTTGAAGCCACCATTGTTGACAAAGCTTAAGATGGCAAATTTGATATTCTCTTCCAAGAATTCAATATGTTCATATACTATAGATTTAGTGGCTAGTTTAGCTATAAATAGAGGCTTAAGTTTCAGTTCTTAGTCATCCCAAACATCACAAACACAAAGAGTTAGTGAGCATAACACTTAGAGTGTAAGTGTTAGTTAGAGGGTTGGTTTTTTGTAATAGTCGAGTGTGAGAGTTGCTCCTCCTATTGTAATTCTGTTCTACTGTTGAATAGAAGAGTTTTCCGATCCTAACAAGTGGTATCAGAGCCTCGTTTCGGTACCGATCATTTTTTGGTCGAAAATTTTTCCCTCAAAATCGATTTCCGAGCACACCATTGTAAAGTACTCGTTCCCACGATTCCGAAAATATTTTTTTCGGAATTTTTCGACCACCGGAAGACCTCCAAAAGTCCGGTCAAAGGTTTGTCGAAATAGTGGCCGGAAAAACCAGTTCGCCGGAAAATTCGCCGGAGAAGACGATCGGAGATGACGATACTGTAGCGACACTGTAGCAAGTTTCAGAAAACTGCATTTTGGCCCCCTGAAATTCCAGAAAGTTGCAAACAGGTCCCTCTAATTCTATAAAACTCCGTTTTGGTCCCAGTTTTTTTCTGAAAGTTACAATTTTGGTCCTTATACTTCTGAAAAGTTTCAAAAAGGTCCCTATGTTTCAAAACCTTCCAGTTTGGTCCCTGTAATTCCACTAATTACAGATTGGCCCCTATACTTCTTAAACATTTCAAATTGGCCCATAATTTTTTCAGAAGTTCATTTTAGTCTGAAAAAATATATCCCACCTATTTCGACCCTTTCGGAAATAACCGTGATCTCGGTTTTGCCTAATTCCATCCCAAAATTTCACAAAACGCAAAATACGAAGTCTTTCTCATGGAATCTACAAGTTCGGATATAATGGTCCGACTTACGCCCACAAATTATAATATGTGGAACCCGAGGACGGAAGATTTGTTGAATCTAAAGGATCTAGCAGAACCTTTAGAAACCAAGGGCGTAAAACCTGAAAAGGCAACAGTCGACGTCTGGACGAGAATGAATAAGAAAACTGTGGCACAAATTCGACAATGAATTGACCACAGTGTTTTTCATCATGTTTCTCAAGAAATAGACGCATACAAACTCTGGGAAAAGCTTGAGAGTATGTATCAAGCAAAGACGGCACGCAACAAGACCCTACTAATGAGGCGCTTGGTAAACCACAAGTTACGAAGTGGTACATCCATAGCCGAGCATACGAGTCAGTTCCAAGATCTCGTAAATCAGCTCAGTTCCGCTGAATGGGTTCTCAAAGATGAGGAGCAAGCAATATTGTTGCTAAGTTCTCTACCTGATCATTGGGAAACACTTGTTGTTACTCTCAGCAATTCTACCCCCGGTGGCAAAGTGACAATGGAGATGGTCACTGATGCTCTCATGAACGAGGAAGCCAGAAGAAAAGAAGCTGGTACAGACCAGTCATTTGCCCTCGTAACAGAAAACAAAGAAAGAGGCGGAGGTAGAACTGGTGGCAGAGGAAGAGGTCGAGGTAGAGGCAGACGTGGTCAAAGTAGAGGAAGATCTCAAGTTAGAGGAAGATCAAAAGAAAGGGGAAAGTCTTCAAGTACATGGTTTGAAGGCCATTGCAACTACTGCAATCATTATGGCCACAAAAAGAGCGATTGTCGAAAGTTTCTACGAGAACAGGCTGAAACGAGTACTAGTTCAAGCAAGGAGGATGGTGAGACCATGGTCAACATTTCACAAGACATTTCCCTTGTTGCATGCGAGGAGGATGCATGCCTACACGTAGGCGCTCGTGATGACGAGTGGGTGATTGACACCGCTGCATCTTATCATTCCACTCCGGATCGGGATTTATTTGCAACATATAAATCCGTAAACCATGGTACCGTGAGGATGGGAAACACCAGTTCCTCTAACATTGTTGGTATCGGTGATGTACATATAAAGACCAATGTAGGGTGTACATTGGTGTTGAAAGATGTTCGACATGTTCCAGAGCTAAGAATGAATCTTATCTCAATTGGAGCTCTTGACCTTCAGGGCTATGACAACTACTTCGGAAATGGCAACTGGAAGTTGTTAAAAGGCATTATGGTCATTGCAAGGGGAAAGCTTTGTGGTACTATTTATAAGTCATATGCAAAGTTGATTCAACCAAGTCTCAATGCAGTAGAAGAAGAGACATCACCAAATCTGTGGCATAGAAGACTAGGCCACATGACTGTGAAAGGGTTAACAACTCTTGAAAAGAAGAAGTCCATTTCCATGGAAAAAGATGTTGCCCTGGATCCTTGTGAATACTGCTTATTTGGGAAACAACACAGAGTTTCCTTTAGCTCCACAAGAAATAAGCACTCTGAGTTGTTGAGCCTTGTCCACTCCGACGTATGTGGACCCATTGAAGTAGAATCCCTTGGTGGAAACAAGTATTTTGTGACATTCATCGACGATGCATCACAAAAAGTATGGGTTTATTGTCTCAGGTCGAAGGATCAAGTATTTGATCGTTTTAAAGCTTTTCATGTAATGGTGGAAAGACAAACTGGCAAGCAGTTGAAATGTCTCAGATCAGATAATGTAGGTGAGTACTCTTCTCGTGAGTTCTCCACATATTGCACAAAATATGGTATCAGGCATGAAAAGACTGTCCCACGTACCCCACAGCATAACGGTGTAGTAGAACGAATGAATCGTACCATTGTTGAGAAGGTCCGATGTATGATCAGTGCGGCTAAACTACCAAAGCCATTTTGGGGTGAAGCTGTATTGACAGCTTGTTACCTTATAAATAGGTCACCTTCAGTTCCATTGAATTTTGAAGTTCAAGAAAAGATATGGACGGGTAAAGACATAACATATTCTCACTTGAGAGTATTTGGGTGCAAGGCGTTTGCACATGTGTCAAGTCAATTGCGGAAGAAGTTGGACCTCAAATCCACTCCATGCATCTTTATTGGATATGGAGATGAAGAGTTCGGGTACAGGCTATGGGACCCAGAACTAAAGAAGGTTATTCGAAGCAGAGATGTTGTTTTCTATGAAGACCAGTATTATGATTTCAAGGCATCGATTAACGAGCAACAAAGCTTCAAAGTTCCAGAAATGATATCTGAAACAAAAGATGATGTTCCGACCGATGAACAGAATAATGAAGTTGATAATGAAGATCAAGGAGGTGTTGAGCAGGGGGAGCTTCCACCTCTTGATAATTCAGAGTCATTGCCAGATGTTTCTAATGAAGAAACTCAGGTTCGACGATCTGATCGAGTTCGTGTTCCTTCCTCAAGATACCCAACTTCGAACTACATCCTTCTTACCAGCGAGGGGGAGCCAGAGAGCTTTCAGGAAGCTCAATCTCATATTAACAAAGCCAATTGGCAGATGGCCATGGAAGAAGAAATGAATTCTTTGCACAAGAATCAAACATATGAGTCGGTGAAACTTCCCAAAGGAAAGAAAGCCTTGAAAAACAAGTGGGTTTTCAAGTTGAAGAAAGATGGAAAAGGAAACATTGTGAAGTATAAGGCGAGACTCGTTGTCAAAGGATTCGAACAGAAGGAGGGAATTGACTTTGATGAGATTTTTTTGCCGGTTGTGAAGATGATGTCTATTCGAGTTGTACTCGGATTGGTTGCCAGTCTAGATCATGAGCTTGAGCAGATGGATGTAAAAACAGCCTTTCTTCATGGTGATTTAGATGAAGAAATATACATGGAGCAGCCCGATGGTTTAAAATCCCAAAGAAAGAGCATCTCGTCTGCAAGCTGAAGAAGAGCCTTTATGCTCTTAAGCAAGCCCCAAGACAGTGGTACAAGAAGTTTGACTCGTTCATGGCAAGTCACGAGTACAAAAGAACTGTTGCAGACCACTGCGTGTACTTGAAGAAGTTTCCAGATGGGAAATTTGTCATCCTTTTGCTCTATGTAGATGATATGCTAATAGTCGGTCAAGATGCAACCATGATCAACAACTTGAAGAAGGATTTGTCTAAGTTCTTTGATATGAAAGACTTAGGCCCAGCTCAACAAATATTGGGCATGAAAATTATCCGTGATAGAGAATCAAGAAAATTGTTCTTGTCACAGGAGGAGTATGTTGAACGTGTGATTAAAAGGTTCAACATGGAAAACGCCAAGCCTGTTGGCACTCCGTTGGCAAATCACTTCAAGTTAAGTAAGAAAAATTCTACTTCTTCTGATAAAGAGAAAGAAGAGATGAAGAAAGTCCCTTATTCCTCAGCCGTAGGAAGTCTTATGTATGCGATGGTGTGTACAAGGCCAGATATTGCTCATGCTGTTGGTGTCGTGAGTAGATATCTAGCAAATCCAGGAAAGCAACATTGGGAAGCAGTCAAGTGGATACTGCGATACCTGAAGGGTAGTTCAAAATTATGTTTATGCTACGGGGGAGCAAAGCCAATCGTGAAAGGTTATACAGATGCCGATATGGCAGGAGATCTTGATAATAGGAAATCTACATCAAGTTATGTTTTCACTTTGGCAGGGGGAGCTATCTCATGGCAATCCAAGTTACAGAAGTGTGTAGCACTGTCAACAACAGAAGCCGAGTACATTGCTGCCGTTGAAGCTGGGAAGGAGCTTATATGGTTAAAACAGTTTCTTCAAGAATTGGGGTTTCCCCAAGCAGAATACATTGTTCATTGCGACAGTCAGAGTGCTATGGACCTAAGCAAGAATTCAATGTACCATTCCCGCACTAAGCATATCGATATCCGTTATCATTGGCTTAGAGAAGCAATCGAGAGAGGAGAATTGAAGTTGTCAAAGATCAACACAAATGACAATCCTACAGACATGTTGACCAAGGTGGTGACACAAGACAAACACAAACTGTGTGCTGACATAGTTAGGCTAAGGATTGTTCAACAGAGGCTGGAGGGGGAGATTTGTTGATTTCCAGCCTCCATCTAGAAGCCCTCCATTCTTGAAGCCACCATTGTTGACAAAGCTTAAGGTGACAAATTTGATATTCTCTTCCAAGAATTAAATATGTTCATATACTATAGATTTAGTGGCTAGTTTAGCTATAAATAGAGGCTTAAGTTTCAGTTCTTAGTCATCCCAAACATCACAAACATATAGAGTTAGTGAGCATAACACTTAGAGTGTAAGTGTTAGTTAGAGGGTTGGTTTTTTGTAATAGTCGAGTGTGAGAGTTGCTCCTCCTATTGTAATTCTGTTCTAGTGTTGAATAGAAGAGTTTTCCGATCCTAACAATGACCACGTTTAGAAAACATATGTATAGTAAAATTAATTTTTTCCAATTATTAAAAAAATAATCGTTTATTGCGCTAAACGGACTTGCCAATTTCAAAAGTATAAATTTTTTTTTGAATGATATCTTATAAATACCTATGAACATTGTGTTTACTTTACGGTTGAAATTATAACAATTGGATAGGATTTATTGTTGTTAAATAGTGAATTGAGAATTAAAACCCGTATGAATTGTAAACACGCGCGCCGTAGCCCATTAAGTGCCCGCGTCGCGTGGGCCGTGAACAGCTAGGGTACGGCTAGGGTTTCTTGTAATGCCTATAAATATAAAGGCTGGTCATTAGGGTTTTGGTTGGTTGTCAGTTGTCAAGTCTGAAGTCAGTAGTTAGAAGAGGCCGATTTACTAGCAATCTAGGTATGCTCTGTAACACCTGTATTTAGCTCTGGAATAAAGAATACTCTCTCCTGCCCGTGGACGTAGGTCATCTTGGACCGAACCACGTAAATCTTTGTGTCGATACTTTGTGTTTATATTTCCGCATTTATATTCTCGTTATTATTCCTGGGCAATAGGCTATAGATTTAGGTCTATTTCCTAACAAGTGGTATCAGAGCCGCGGTTTCATATCTGTAGTGTTATAGATCTGTGGTTATTTGCGGTTTTAGGTCTGCGTGTTTTAGATCGGGTTGTAGTTCTGGTTGTTTGAAATCGGTAGTAGATCTAGTGTTTACGACTTCGGCGCGTCGCGCCTGTTGAAAAAGCGTGTCGCGCCTGTTGAAGGATCGCGTCGTCTGTTCAAGCCCGCGTCGCGCCTTGTTGAAGTCCGCGCCGCGGCGACGACGAGCAGTAAGCAGTTTCGGATTTACTAGTTCATCAAAGACTACAAGGATCGGTTGATTGAAGATGTCATCTCACAAGTTCTATTTGGAGAAGTTCAATGGCTCGAATGATTTCACTTTGTGGAAGGTTAAGATGAAGGCTCTTCTGGTTTAACAAGGATGCGCAGTTGCAGTGGAAGGAGAATATGCAAAGGACACAACAGATGCTGTGAAGAAGGAGATCGAGGGGAAAGCACATAGTGCTATTCTTTTGAGCTTGACGGATGAGGTGTTGAGGGAAGTTGTTGATCAACCCACTGCTGCCGGTATTTGGAAGAAGCTCTGTGATACGTATCAGAACAGTTCTTTGACAAATAGGCTGTATCAGAAACAATGGTTGTACACTTTCCGGATGGTAGAAGGTACCCAAGTAAAAGACCATCTTTATTCTTTCAATCGTATTATTCTAGATCTTCAAGGAGTAGGAGTAAAGATTGATGATGAGGATCAAGCCCTTATTTTGTTATGTTCACTGCCGAATTCACATGAGAATTTTGTTGATACTATGTTGTATGGAAGAACAACAATTACTGTGAATGATGTGAAGGATTCTCTGCTGTCCAAGGAACTCAAACGTAGAGTTTCTGGGAATGAGGAGACATCCGGTTCAGGTCTGTTCGTTGGCAGAGGAAGGACATCGGATAAAAAAGATGGTGGAAATCGGAGTAAGTCACGTTCGAAATCGAAAGTTTCTGCAAAAGTCAAGTGTTATAACTGCAAGGAGAAGGGTCACTTCAAGAGAAATTGTCCATTGCTGAAAGGGGGGAAGGGAGAAAATAGCAACAATGGCAGTGCAGCTATTGTTCAGGATGGTTCTGAAGAAGAAGACATAGGCGATGTGTTGACTGTTTGTACATCTAGTTCTGTTGATGCTTGGGTCTTGGATACTGGGGCATCTTATCATATGACTTTCCATCGTGACTGGTTCGAATCTTTTAGAGACTTGAAAGGAACGGTGAAGTTGGGTGATGATTGGGTTGCTCAGGTCAAAGGAAGTGGTACGGTACAGATTATGATGCACGATGGTATGGTCAGAAAGCTTGATTGCTGGTATGTTCCGGATCTTCGTAAGAACTTAATTTCTCTTACTACTTTAGCAAAGAATGGGTTGAAATACTCTGGTGAAGATGACTGGGTGAAGGTCACCAAGGGCTCTCTAGTAGTAATGAAAGGAAAGGTGCAGAAGAGTGGGGTTCCTGTCTTAGAAGGAAATTCGGTTAGGGGAACAGTGGCGGTTACTCAATCCTTAGAGAGTAGTAATGATAAGACAGAGTTGTGGCATAGAAGGTTGGGACATATGAGTGAGAAGGGTATGTCAATTCTGAGTAAACAGGGGTTGTTTGGTGGTGAGCTAACGGGAAAACTCAAGTTTTGTGAAGCTTGTGTCAAAGGCAAGCAACGCAGGGTGAAGTTTAGTTCGGGTAAACACACAAGCAAGGAAATCCTGGAGTACATTCATTCAGATTTGTGGGGTCCCTCTCCGGTCGAGTCTCATAAAGGTCATCGATACTTTGTGACTTTCATTGATGACTACTCGAGGAAGGTTTGGATATATTTTCTGAAGACTAAAGACGAAGTGTTTGGGAAGTTCAAGGAGTGGAAGACGATGATTGAAAAACGGACCGGAAAATCTGTCAAGACACTCAGAACTGACAATGGGTTGGAGTTCTGCAATGCCCCGTTTGACAACTTCTGCAAGGCGGAAGGTATAGTGAGGCATCACACTATACGGCACACACCACAGCAAAACGGAGTGGCGGAACGGATGAACCAAACACTATTAGCGCGTGCTAGAAGCATGCGGTTATATGCTGATTTATCGAAGAAATTCTGGGCGGAAGCGGTTAATACTGCTTGCTATCTGGTGAACAGATCACCATCAACTGCAATCGACTTTAAGACTCCTCAAGAGGTATGGTCTGGAAAACCCTCTGATTATTCTGGTTTACGTATATTTGGTTGTCCGGCTTATGCTCATGTTAATGATGGTAAACTTGAGGCGAGGGCAATGAAGTGCATATTTCTAGGGTATGCACATGGAGTGAAAGGTTATCGTCTGTGGTGTACAGAAGAAGGGAGAACTCCAAAATTTATTAATAGCAGAGATGTGACCTTTAATGAATCTGCTATGGTGAACCAAACAGGAGGTGATACAAGTCATGTAGGGAAAGATCAGGGTGCCAACCAGAATGTGGAGTTTGTCACACAAATTCCAGACAGAATGGTGATAAATGAAGAATAGCATGTCGGTGATGATCAGCATAGACTTGATGAAACTCATGAACAGCCCAATGAGGATCAGTCTGGTGATGCTGAGGCCGATGGTGAGAACAATGAGGATGAATCTATAGCAAGGAGAAGAGAGAAAAGGAACACGAAGACTCCAGCTAGATATGCTACATGCGTCACCAATGGTGATATTGGTTCTGTTGCATATGCACTAGCTGTTGGTGAAAACATTGGTATTGATGAGCCTCGGTCCTACAAAGAGGCGGTGGCAAGTAAAGAAGGATCAAGCTGGTTGATGGCGATGAATGAAGAGATGCAATCTCTGGAGAAGAATGAAACGTGGGATCTTGTTCCATTACCAAAAGGAGTCAAACCGGTTGGATGCAAATGGGTCTTTAAGAAGAAGGAAGGAATTCCAGGGGTTGAACCCGCAAGGTTCAAGGCACGGTTAGTGGCGAAGGGATTTTCTCAAAAGGAAGGAATCGACTATCACGAGGTTTTCTCACCGGTCGTGAAGCACAAGTCAATTCGGGTTCTTTTAGCTATGGTGAGTGCGTTTAATCTGGAGCTTGAGCAGCTCGATGTCAAAACTGCATTTCTTCATGGAAGCTTGGAGGAGAAGATATATATGTCACAGCCTGAGGGTTTTTCGGGTTCTAATAAGGATCATGTGTGTCTGTTGAAGAAGTCTCTTTATGGTTTGAAGCAGTCTCCTAGACAGTGGTACAAGAGATTTGATTCGTTTATGACTTCACATGGCTACATTCGGAATCAGTTTGATAATTGTGTCTACTTGAAGCAGTTGTCCAACGGGTCCTTTGTTTATCTGTTGCTATATGTTGATGATATGCTCATTGCAGCCAAGGAGATGGCTGAAATTAATAACTTGAAGAAGCTTTTGGCAAGTGAGTTTGAAATGAAGGATTTGGGTGCAGCAAAGAAGATATTGGGGATGGAGATTCAGAGAGACAGGAAAGCGGGGTTGTTATATGTTTCTCAGCAGAAATATATTGAGAAAGTCTTGCAGTCTTTCAGTATGGATCAGTCAAAACCAGTTGGAACTCCTTTGGCAGCGCATTTTAAATTAAACAGAAGTACTATACCAACTACGGATGAGGAAAAAGACTATATGAGTAGAGTTCCGTACTCAAGTGCAGTTGGAAGCCTTATGCATGCTATGGTCTGTACTAGACCTGATTTAGCACATGCAGTTAGTGTGGTTAGTATGTTTATGAGTAATCATGGGAAAGCTCACTGGGAAGCAGTCAAGTGGATCTTGCGATACTTGAAGGGGACTAAGGATATTTGTCTGGTCTATGGTGGTAATACTCATAGTAACTTGGTGGGATATGCAGACTCAGACTATGGTGGTGACTTGGTGAAAAGGTGATCGCTCACGTGTTATATTTTCACTTTGTTTGGATGTGCAGTCAGTTGGAAGTGAACTTTACAATCTACAGTTGCCTTGTCTACAACTGAAGCGGAATACATGTCAATGACTGAAGGTATAAAAGAGTGTATCTGGCTACATGGTTTGGTGGAGAGTCTGGGATTGAAGGTGGAGAAGCCTGTCTTGAACTGTGATAGTGAAAGCGCTTTGTGTCTAGCAAGGAATCCGGTTTATCATGAAAAGACAAAACATATTGATATCCGGTTAAATTTCATTCGTGACATAGTTGAAGAAGACAAGTTCTCAATCTTGAAGATCGATACCAAGGTGAATCCGGCAGATATGTTGACGAAGTCGTTACCCAAGGAGAAGTTCGAGCTATGCTTGAACTTGGTTGATGTTCGTAGGAGGTAAGTCCCTACGGGACAAGCTGGCAGGAGACGAGAGGAAGTTTTTTGGTTTCTAGAGCGAGGTGGAGCTATGTTGAATTCACAATTCAAGGTGGAGATTGTTAAATAGTGAATTGAGAATTAAAACCCGTATGAATTGTAAACACGCGCGCCGCGGCCCATTAAGTGCCCGCGTCGCGTGGGCCGTGAACAGCTAGGGTACGGCTAGGGTTTCTTGTAATGCCTATAAATATAAAGGCTGGTCATTAGGGTTTTGGTTGGTTGTCAGTTGTCAAGTCTGAAGTCAGTAGTCAGAAGAGACCGATTTACTAGCAATCTAGGTACGCTCTGTAACACCTGTATTTAGTTCTGGAATAAAGAATACTCTCTCCTGCCCGTGGACGTAGGTCATCTTGGACCGAACCACGTAAATCTCTGTGTCGATACTTTGTGTTTATATTTCCGCATTTATATTCTCGTTATTATTCCTGGGCAATATGCTATAGATTTAGGTCTATTTCCTAACAATTGTTTTTTTTCTTTTTTAAACCGCAAAACATTTATTCACAATACTAGCAAAAATTACCATCGTTCTCTAATCCCCACTCCCAACCCTCCTCGAGGAATAAAAGAGGCTCCTTATATCAATGTTACTTAACTACTATTTCTTATGTTGAGGTTTTGTGTTCGCCTTTTATAACAGTTAGGGTATGTTTTGTAGAGAGATGGAAAAGAGAAATGAAAATAAATGCAATTCTTCTGTTTGTTTGGTCTTTAATTCCATCGTATTAATTCTCTAAGAAATATAGAGAAAAGGTGAGAATTGCATTATATTAAATCATTGAGAAATAGAAAAAAAAGGCGGAGAAATGTACCTTACCCTCATTTGATCCCTGTCAACAATAATACCCATCCCCCGCTTTAATTTATCATATGATATATTGTAAATCGGCCCAACTTTTCTCTCAGATTTCTTGCTTCCTATGATCATGCCCTACTCTCGATTTCTGGCTTCATGTGATCGTGCCTAATGTGACGGCTTTTGACGAATACGAGACTCGATTTTCATATACAAGTAAGCTATAAAATACTCTTGATCTTCTTTGTTGTTTGTTTTTTGATTCATGTTGCGATTTGTTAGATGGTTTCCCTCCTAATATTTCTTAACTGTCGAATTGTTCTTTACCGTGGAAATTTTCTCAATTATTGGAGTGTTTTAAGAACCTCACGATGGCTGCCAACAATTCATGTGTACACAAAACCCAATAATCTCAATTAGAAAAATTAACAAGAATTATAATTTTGGTTAAAATAAATCCAATTTTATATTATACATGTTAGTATAAAAAGGATGTGATTCCATCACAGGAAAGCTTTCCTGTGAATGTGAATGTGAATGGTGAAATTACTAAATTGGGACTACACACATCTTTTTTTTACTACCAAACCCTCATACCCAAGTTTTGACGTACAAGTGTGATGGTACCACAATTTTAATTACCACCAAGTTTGACCATACAACCCATCCCCACAAGTAAAAAGGTTTCTGCATTTTAAAAGCAAATAGAGAAAATCATATTAAATCAAGTTATTTAAGTCCCCTGCTAATATGTTATTTTTACAATTATGAAACAAAACTCGAGTGACTCCAACTAGCTGAAACATGGCTTATATTGAGGTTATTTAAAGCATAAACAGGTTTAGTTTTTGATTTTCGATGCTAGCATCGGTTTGATGTTCCTATTATGCAAAATAAGCACCATAGATGTTGGTTCTCTTGCTAATTGCAAGAATCTTGTTTATACATATTAGAAATTTAAATTTATAACTTTTAGTTGTTTACTTGTGTCTATATAGATGACACAGTTACCTTTGCAACAAAAGAAAATCCGAAATAGATGTTATGATTCGTTGATGGATGATATGTGATTTTACCATGAAGCATTTACGAGAAGCTGCAATATACGCAATAATTTTTTTTTTCAAAAAACTCATTTCAATTTCCTTCATTACCACAACCAAATAAGAGAAATGATTCTCAGCAACATTTCTCTGGTGAATTCTTTGTTCTACCAAACAGTAGAATCAATTCCCTGTCTCCAGCTTAATTCTCTTTCCCTGTATTTTCATTCTCTCTTGCAATTTCATTTGTCCGTACCAAACGTGCCCTTATTATTCTTATTAACTTTAAAATCTAGACAATTTATATAGCATTACTAAGAAATAAAATTGTACAATTTAAATAATAATAAATATATTTTTAATATCGAAGTCGTATTTAGTAACTATTAAATAACAATTACTATATACTAAATATAATATTGATGTATCGTTAATGATGCATCTTAAATCTGACATCAATCCTAAAAGAATCAGAAAATAAATAAGTAATTTGTTAGTTTCATATCATAATAAATAAACAGTACTAAAATTTCATCGGATAACGGTAAAAATAGGAAGGTAAATGTTGGGCTGTTCGGTGTCAGCATCTGCTGATCAGTAACAACTATTGAATCTGATGTTGTCAAAAGAGGTTCACTCGCTGCATGGATGTTTCAGTGGCAAAGCATATGTTCATTATGTTATAATTATCTTGTTTCCATATTTATCATAGTTTTAGTTAGAAGTTGTCCCTGATTTATAGGGGATACTCCATATACGCAGTTTGACCCTAGTATAAGTAATAGCGGCTAGGGTTCATGTAAATTATCGATATTATCAATCAAGATCTCTGTGTGAGATCAATATCGTTTTTCTATGTGAAATTCTTGTGTTCTTGTGTGATCGATCCTACCTTGTTCTAACAGTAAACTTATAGTCCGGTTAGACTCGTATTGTGAAAAAATTTCTTTTAGGTTTAAACTAATTAACTAACATATGTAAAAAGTTTGTTAATTGCAGTAAAATATGTTTTAATATTATAACTTTTCAACTACCCAGTAAAACTCAAAATACATAAGAAAATTTGGTTAATTGCATCGAATAATTTTTTAATATTACTAAGATCATTAAACAACTACAATAATTAATAAAGGTAGTTAATTGCATTGAAAGTTTATTTTAATATCAAAACTCCTCAAATTCCATATAAAAGTTACTTAACTATTACTAGGGCCGGTCCCGAGGATTCAAATGCCCGGGACGAGCGGAAAAAAAGGCCCTTAGACTTTAGCGTGTAACAAATTAAAGCACATAAACTAAATTTTTTTAAAACGATAAACTTTATAGCACTAAACATAGCAAAATCATAGTATTTTAATGAGCTAACATAGCAAAAAAAGAACATAGTATTTTATAGCACTAAACATAGCAAAAACATATTGTAACAGCTAACCCATAACCCGCGAAGCTCTCCTGGCATTCTTGATAGCAAATTGGTTTATCAACTCTTCGTAGTTTATACTCTCTAAGATTTGGTTCTTGATAGATATCATCGCCAAACAACTAAGCCTATCTTGGGTCATTGTGGAGCGTAAGTAAGATTTCAATAACTTCAATTTCGAGAAACTCCTTTCTGGCAGATGCCACCGTTACTGGAATAGTCAACAGTATTCTATATGCAATACTTGCATTTGGGAAATAATCAAGTTCTTTCAGAAACTTCAAAACTTCTATAGGGTTGCTAAATTCATTGCTGTAGACGTCCAATGTCTCAAGTAATTTCAACTCTGTATAAAGTTCCTCAGCATCAATATCCGATCTTTGTTCAAACCTGAGTGCTTTTGCAAGACGATCAAAAGACGACTTTAGATCTTTATCTTCAATTCCCCTCAAATTACGTGGAAATAAAAAACCAAACAATGTCTCATACTCTTTGAATTGTTCAAATATTGCCTCAAGAGAAGAAGTAGCTTGCGCAACAATGTATAAGAAATAATTAACTCTGAAATTCTCTTCAGCTGTAAATAAAACTTCACTACTTGAACAAAACTTCACTACTTGAACTGAGACACCCCATTTCTACTGTTTGCAAATACTATGGTTTTTCGTATAAATACATGATTACAAAAAAATACGGTTTATCAAAAACCGATTATTTACATTTTTAAAACTGTGGGTGTACAAATTCATATCAATCTAACCATAGTAAGCAAGAAAGGATTTAACCTTGAGTCCAATATAGGAGCTAACTTAAGCTCCACTACAGCTAAACTTCATCCCATTGATAGCAACTTATATTGACCTGGAATACATGGCAAAACATAGAATACGTAAGACAAAAATTGTCTCGTGAGTTACATGAGTTTTAGACTCAAACTTTTAATTTCTTTTCCAACCTTTTTATAAAACTTATAACATAAAACATCTTTCAAAGTTTTATAATAATATCATACCATAGCTCTTTACTTTTCAAAATCATCACATATCACGCCTTGCAAAAATATCTTCTTTCCAAACTTTATAATAGCAATATACTTCTGAAAAATCATTTTATGACATACTTTACAAAAATAGCATCTTTCTTACTTTCTTTGACTGGTTTTATAAGCTTGCTGGATTTTATACTTAGGGCTTTAATCACTATAAGTGATACCCCAAGTCTCTATGGCTAGAAAGAACGGATCAATCCTCACCATAAAAGTGCTGAGGCGATCTACTTTGCGATGGGGCTTGTCCCCAGTAGACCCCTTACCTAACCCGGGTAGGTTGGAACATAGTTCCCTTACTAACGCTGCTTGCTACAATTACCGGTCATACAAAATACTTGCTGCTTGCTTGAACATTTCTCATATACATATAACTTGTGGCTAGGTGCCAAACTACATCATTTTATGTCTTTATGGCTAGATGCCAAATATAGCTTGCATCACATAATAATCATATGTTTAAAAACATATTTTTCTAACATTCTAAGCTTTATACCAAAACATATTTTCCAGCATCTTATGGCTATATGCCATTCATACTCGAAAACAATTAAGTTTGTAACCAAAACATACTTTTTAAACATCTTGTGGCTATATGTCATTCATACTTGAAAACACATATAACTTGTAATCAAAATATACTTTCACATAATTTGGTTCATAGACCAAAACATACTTTCACATAATTTGTTAGAAATAAAACTCTTGCATATAATTTCACATATAAGATTTTATAAGAAATCTTGAAAATACTTACTTGTCATGTACCCTAGAATTGGTAAAAATACTGCATGTACTCACCTTATAACTCTTGAAAGGTCGTTTAGACGTCCCTCGGTTCTTTACCCTTTCGGTGTCCAATTACTTGACTTGTACCTATATATAATATATGATACATTATTTACATTCTAATTGACTCTATAACATGTTAGAGTCCTTATTATACCATTGGTGGTCAAAACAAGTGTATTACTCTTGAATGACCAACTTTAGTTAACTCGTATATTATACGTATTTTACTACAGTACCCCCGAGGGGTCGTATTTCAGTTCCGACACTTTTCCATGAAGTCTTATGCTGTATTAGCCTTGTATTTCCAATTTGGAGTTAATTGGACAAGTCTAGCTCAAATTCCAAAAATCAAGTTTTAACATAAACTTGACAATTTGGCCACTGCTGCTACAGTGGTTTTTCCGCAAGGTCGGATTACAAATTTGAAAATTTCCTATATGTTTTCATACCATTTTAAGGCTATGGTAAAAATTTCAGACCAAACGGACATGCCTAGCTATGGTTTCTAACTTTTGAAGTCCCTGTCCAGAGGGCGCACTGCGCCTAGAACTGGGCGCACCCCTGGAACCTGGGCGCACTGCGCCTGGCACCTGGGCATGGTTCCAGATCAGTCGCGATTTGGCACTGTAGCATGCAGTTTTGACATTTTAAGTCCTTAATCCAGTTCTTAATCATATGGGGTTTGTTCCCTGACTAAAACCCTCCATTAATACAAGGTTTTAATCCATTAAAATCAATTCAATCAATCAAATGCAGGAATTAAAGTTCTTGACCAAAATTGCAAATTCTCAAGAATAGCAATCTACTTCCATGTTCTTGAGTTATGTTCTTAACTAATGACTTATTGGAAGCATTAGCCACTTAAACCACATGACTCATAACTGAAATTTCAGTTTCAATTCAACCCAAGAACCAAATCAAGAATACACCCAAAAACTTAGGTTAGAACAAAGAAAATCTTACCTTTCAAGGCTTGGAATCACCAATTCCAACCTCAATTCCTTGCTAGATCTTCCAGAAATTCTTCTTCTCCCGTGCTCTCTCTCGCTCTCTCTAGTTCTCTCTGGATTCTTCCACTAGTTTCTGGACATAGAGAGTAATAACTCTCTTATTTTATATTTATATTTTTTATAAGTTAATTTCACTTTAATCCCTTGGTTTCTACATTTTCTACAAAAATGGTCCTAAGACCCATAACTTTGCAACCAATGTTCCATTAACTTCCAGCTTGACATTTTCTTAACATTTTTGGTCATTTTCATGTCAAATGACTATTTTGTCCTTTTTGGTCAAATTTCACTATTCACGCGGTAAAACTTCCAAATTTCACATAAACTTTTATTTCTTATATTTTTATTTCACAAATACATATTATCTTACATAATGATCTTATAATGGTTCGAAAGACCATTTTACCCTTTTATGGTAAAATGACCAAATTACCCTTTTTCACCATTTTTCTCCAAACTCTTGGAATTTTACTACAATTCCCAATAAATTATTTTAAAACTTTCCCTTAAGTATTTTCTCGAATATAAATTCAAGATTTTTGGGTCGTTACAACTACCTCCCCCTTATTGGGATTCCGTCCTCGGAATCATCATACAACTATTAATTTAAGGAATCACTTCTTTCTCTTCTTCAAAGACTCTCAGCTCAAGTTTGGTTCTTACTATATACTTTCTTTTATCAACCATAGTCATATTCTTCATTATTTTATCTTTTAATCTTTCCTTCTTTAGTTGTTTTTGATCCTTTATTTTTCTTCCTTTCATGTTTTCTCCATTATCATATCCTTGACCACGCATATCATCAATATCAAGACCAAGAGACTTTAACTCTTCAACTGTAATATCAAATAATCCTTTTCCGGTAGTATCATCAACATGCAAAAAACCTAAAAAGGACTCCTCGTCGGTAACAGAATTATTTGATAACTTTACATACCTCACTATTATAGTCATCTGTTCTTGGTGACTTGAATCAGGAGTACAATCAAGTATGATTGAGTAGTACTTTGCTTCCTTTATCCTCTTGATTAGTTCTTTTTTAATTTATTGAGTAATGAAAAGTATAAGTTGATTTTGGATCGAGTGCCCAACATAATGCACATGAAGTCCTTCACTTGTGATCCGCCTCACATGCTCTTTGATAACCAGGTCAAACTCTTCCAACATTTCAATGATACCCAAAAAATTTCCATTACCTGTTAAATACAAATAACAAAAAAGAAGTGGAATAAGTTATAATAATTAACAAAAATATATTTGGTGGAATTGGATCACAAAAATTAAAATTTATACTATATATTATTACCTTTCTGATACAACTTTTCATTTGATCCACGAAATGCTAAATTATATTTAGAAAGAAACTTCACTACTGCAATGATTTTCAAAAGAACATGTTTCCAGTAATCTCTTTCTTTCTTGAATTGCTCGTGTTGAATTTTATCAATTGTTTCATTCAACTTCAATCTTTTACGCATCTCAAACCACTTATTCCTATATGTGAGATGATCCAAGGACTTTTTGTGGTCTTTAAGTCTATTGGTAACATGGTGCCAATCTCCATAACCTTTATCATCCAAATTACCTTTTGCAATCCCTTTTTTAAAAACTTTGCAACAGAAACAAAATACTTTGTCTAACTCTTTCGAATATACTAGCCATTCTTTATCACACTTCTCCAAATTTGGTAAAGTTCTTGTATATAAATATGCTGAAAATCGTCTTTTATATTTATCATACGGACCATACATAATACTTGTATCTCTTTTAGGACCTTTCTCAACCAAAAGTTTAATCTCCTCATAATTAAGTTTGTCCCAACTTCTTGGATCAAATATATCAACAAGCTCTTCTGCCTCTTCTACTTCTACATCCTCTTGCTCTTCAACATGTTCTTCAACATGCTCTTCAACATGCTCATCAATGTTCTCTTCAACGTGCTCATCAATGTGCTCATCAACAGGTTGTCTAACAATAAACTTATGTAGAGCACCAAAGTCAGCCTTTCTCTTTTCTTCTTCTAGTTTTCTTTTTTTAAGTTTTTAATACCCGGATTGTTGCTTAGACTTCATCACTACAAGTTTCAATTTCATATAAAGTCATAATCCAATTTCAATTTCATAAAATCATAATCCAATTTCAATTTCATAAAGTCATAGTCCAATTTGGCAATTTCACTTTCTTTCAACATAATCCAATTTCAATTTCAATTTCAATTCCAATTTCTATTACCTGCTGGCTGTCGATTCGTGATGATTAATTGAATTGATTCATGATTCGTGATTCGTGATGATCAATTGAATTGATCGATGTTTGCTGGCCCCTTTTTAAGAGTAACCCCAATGAAGCCTTTGGAGTATTCTTCACGGATTGCAAAGTCGATTACGAACGCACCTGGTGGAATTTCTTTTTGGCGGCACTACCTGATCGAAATTTCAGTCCTGTACGCGTCGACGTCGACTACTCCTCCTTCTCCCACATTATTTGGATTTTGGACTTTTGCTTGGGCTTAATGAACCTAGTATACTTAAAAAAAATTTGGGCCCCTTAAAATTTTGAGCCCTGTGCCAATGCCATTCTTGCCCCTCATTAAAATCGGCCCTGACTATTACAACTAAAAAGATTTTGTTAAAGTATGGTACTCAATTAATAATGACTATACTTATTATTTATTGATAACAATTTTAGTATTATTCTTTAATAAATGAGAAACAAATGACAATTTGGTTTGTAAAATAATAAGAGTAATTATGAGAGAATATATTTTTAAAAGTTGACTTGCTTTAATATTTCTAATATGACACTTTGTGTTTCTAAATTAAACTAATATGAGCAATCATTGTGGTGATTAATTTCATTATAAATAAACAATAGTAAAATATCATTAATTAGTTGTAAAAATAAGGCAAAGAAATTTATAATCTAAAATATAAATTTTTAAGTACTCATCAAGACTTTAATCAACTACAACTCAAAACATATAAGTAAAAAGTTGTATTAGATTATTTTTTTTAATATTACAACTCTAAAATATTCTACTAAGATGATTAAACAACTACAAATATATATATATATATATATATATATATATATATATATATATATATATATATATATATATATATATATATATATATATATATATATATATATATATATATATATATATATGAGTTTAGATATCACAAATCTAACAAACAAAAATTAGTATGAAAAATAAACAATTTAACTTTAATAACATAAAGGTACCGAAACATGTATCATAACATTTTACATTTGTATTGAAAAAAGAATTCAAAAACTCTTAAATCATAAAAAACATTGTAGAAACAATTTCGAGCATATATAAAATCAACATGCTTTTGATATATTTGGTCTATCGAGAAAAATCATCATATTCTCACGTTGTTATCTTTTTTCCTAACAATGGAGGTCCTTGGCCTTTGAGTTTACCCTCTCATATCAAACAATCTTATTTCAACAAAAAAATCACCTTAAAATAACCATTGATGCAACAAAACAATTTCTTCAACTCTTCATATTTGAATCATATGTGAATGAGAGGAATACAAAAAGTTATTAGTAGATGTCATTAATTTAATGAATATAAAGGATCATTTAGAAATACAAGAAGCAACGCACTATATCTCGATCATCTACAGAAGTGGAGTATCATGTCATGTAAGCCACAACATGTAAATTACTATGGTTGAAACAACTATTAAGATATTTTTTAATATATTTCATGATGGCCCAACATTAATGTTTTGTGACAATGAAGTTGTTTTACAAATCGCCTTGAATCTAACACTTCATGAGAGAACCAAGCACAAGAAGATTGATTACCATTATATTTATGAAAAGGTGGTCGATCAAACCATCATATTAATGCCCATTTAATCTGCCTTTTAGCTTGTTCATATGTTCATAAAGGCATTACAACTTCAACGTTATAACCTTTAATCCTAATATGCATATAAAGAACATCTATTCTTCTAATTCATCTTGAGGGGGAATGTTGGAGCTTAAAGAATGAAGGGCATTAATACAGTTTACCATAATTTTTGTTAGTTGGCTAGTTATAAGATCGTTAGTTGTCCTAACCATAATTTAGTTAACTGATTGTAGTTAGTTGATTAATTAGTTTGTGTATCTACTACATTGTATCTTCGTCGTAATTAAGTAATGAATTGAATTCATTTTCTTCACAACTCTTCCAACTTGTATAATAAGAGGAGAAGGAGCAGTGAAGGGGAGACGCTAAAGGTTTAGCAGTGGTAGGAGGAGAATAAGATCAATGGTTATAGGGTTGACGAAGATAGACATTGTGGCTGACGGTGGTGATGGAGAGCGAGATAGTGAGAGGCATAAACAAAGATAATAAGAGAGAAAGAAAGAAATATGGAGGTTATGGTTGGTGACGAGACGATGGGTGGTGTTGATGCTGTCAACGACGATTTAGGTGGAGCAGGCAGTGTCTAAGGGGATGAGGTAAACAATGGTTGCTGCTAGATTTATAATTTAGTTTTCATATAATTTTTAGAAAATGTTACCTGAATTTTATATGCTATATTGATTTTGGTCCAATGACAAAAAAGTGTGAACTATATGTATTCAAGTTTTATTCAGCCAAAATGCACAAGAATAGGATCCACGTACATTGAAACTCAAAACTGTATTTACCCTTGTATTTAACAAAAACAAGACGCATTATTGTTTCCTACCTCTATAAAACAAATGAGTATTGACTAAATTGACCATTAGGAGCGAGTTTCTCAACATAAATTATCTTCATTTTGAAAAATAACCGTATTTTCTGGAACACCATGTTCTGGACTAACAATGGTTGTTCGAGAGTGATAGAGACTTTTGTGAGATGTGACTTAAAGGTATTCCATAATATGACATGGTAGAAAGTAGATACTTTCTGGACTTACATCATACATTCTAGATCGAATATCGTACATTCTAGACACACATGTCAGATACACATTCGAGAATGTTTTCAAATAAACCATTTGTTTCTATCATTTCTGCCATTACGAATACACTCCAGAATATAGTCGCTCATCATAAAAAACGATTTCATTGGGCTGAGTTCGCAAAGAAATCTTTGCCAACCTCCAAATTTATTGCCATAATATTCAAGGAACCAATCACCAATATTGTTATGTTTGATGGTCCAATTATTTGTTGCTTAGACATGAATGGTAAGATACATTTTTAATAAGATCATTGTTTGATTGCAGTTACCATTTCACCAATATTGTTATGGTTGATGGTCCAATTTTTTGTAGACGCAAACATTTGTATGTTGTATGCTACCTGTGATTTTTCATATGTGGTGCCCCCTTCGAAAGGGAACTACTTACGCAACATAATTCATAAGGTTATCATGCACAAACACCATCAACAGTGGCGGACCCAGAAAAATGGAAGGGGGGGGCACTGAGGAGCCCCTTTTTTTTAGAAGAGGGAAACCTATATATAAACAAAATTACTCTACGGGGTAAAATTTCAGGGGGGGGGGGGGGGCACGAGCACACCCGGGCACCCCCTAGGTCTGCCCCTGACCATCAAACACCACCTTTAACCTACCGTTTCAACATGACACAGAGTGTAGGATCATGGTCCTGATTTTTATGAGGATGAAGGGATGTCTTAGGGATGCAACCTTCATGTCAACATGGTCGTTTACACTAACGTTGCCCTTAGTCATGTCTTCCCAAATCCTATCTACCTCCGGTTTCAGTGTTATCACTCTCTTTGATTCCCACCTTACTTTCACGTTTGACTTTAGTGTGTGTAGATTTCTTTTCTACTTCTACAACTGATGTTCTGTAAATAAAATTGTATATTTATGTATTATAAAACGTGTTATGATAGATGCATTTAAAAACCACTTACCTTAAACGACTATAATTCTGAAAGTTGGAATAGGTGCGCATTTATCTCATCATCTGTAAAATCCACTTTGTTAAGCAATGCCCGTGGGTGGACTTTCGAACTGGTTCGACAAATTTGGTTTTATGAAAATTACTATTTTACTTATTAAAAAAAATAATACAACACTATATTACTAAAGAAACGACGTACAATAAAATCTTACTATACACAATGTTGGTGATTTTAGTGTCACCAGATCATTTTATGTAATTGGAACTAACATGTGAGCTAAGAGCTTTAGTTTGTATCATAATATATGTTCGGGTATGTGCGGAGTGCACGCATGTCTAAGGTCAAATAATTAGCCGGTTCGACGACAAGTCAGGGTTCCGGGGGCAGTGCCCCTAGGCTCGGATTCCATGACTCTTTGGATTCCATGACCTTTCGGATTCCATGACTCTTCGGATTCCATGACTCTTCGGTTCGGATTCCATGACTCTTGGTTTCCATGACTCTTGGTATTCCATGACACTTGGTATCCCATGAGTCTTTCTATAAATACGGCTCTCCTCTTTGAGGAGAAGACACACCCTTTAGCTCTCGTTTTTCATCAAAACTCTCTCAGATCTCCATAGCAATTTGGCTCACATTTTCTATGCCTAGATTCGTGAGTGTCCTCTTGGATTATCCTAGGCTGAATTTCTTGTAACCCGGGCATAGGGTAGAAATATCAGTTCGGAAAGTGATCTCACGATCCAAGATATCCAGATCTCCACTCAAACCCTAACCAAATTCTAACAATCGAACTGATATTTCCTGTTTTTGGAGATGGCTGAAACAATCCGTGAGATGGCTATGAAGTTCGCAAACTGGAGAAGTTTGAACGCATTGATTTCAGGCGCTGGAAGAAGAAGATGCACTTCATGCAGACCACTCTGAAAGCAGCATACGTGCTGACTACTCCAAGACCAGCCATTCTTGAGGAAGGTGCTGAAGAATCCCTTGAAGAGACCAGGAAGAGACAGAAGTGGGACAACGATGACTACATCTGCAAAGGTCACATTTAGAACGGTATGTCGGATGCTTTATTCAATATCCATGGTGATGCTTTAACTGCCAAGGAATTGTGGGACACTCTTGAATTGAAATACATCACGGAGGATGCTTCTAGTAAGAAGTTCCTGGTTAATGACTTTAATAATTATAAAATGGTCTATTCAAGGTCTGTCACTGAACAATTCAATGAACTTCTTGGTATTTATGGTCAATTTAAACTGCACAAAATGAATATAGACGAATCCATTGCTGTGTCAAGTGTGATTGGAAAACTTCCACCATCCTGGAAGGATTTCAAACATAACTTGAAACATCAAAAGGAGGAACTGTCAATGGTTCAACTTGCTAGTCATATTCTCATTGAAGAGTCTCTTTGGGCGAAAGATATTGTCAAAACAAAAGGAAAGGTTGAACCTGGACAACCCTCTGTTCATATGGCTGAAAACAAACCAAGGAACCCGAACAACAAAGGACATGACAAACGTAAGTGGGAACATGTCCGAAATAACCCCAACAAAAAGAAAAGGATCTGGTTTGTTGGAGGTGCAATAAGGTGGGACATTGCAAGCGTGATTGTCGTTTGAACTTAGGCAACAATAATGGTGCTGGAAACCATGGAGCCAATGGAAGTGTGAATGGGTCTTCGAGCCAAGTTAAGGGAGGCCAGTTATTGACTAACTTTGGTAATTCTAAACAGAATTATGTTTATTATGTTTCACTTATTCCTAAATCATTCTATGTACAGGATGATGATGTTGCTTGGTGGATCCAGGGCAACGAACCATGTATGCAAGGATAAACGGATGTTTGAAACAGTAACACCGCTTGATGATGGATTGGTGCTAAGGATGGGAGACGATTCTTTTATTCATATTTGTGGTTTTGGTGTCGCATGTCTTGAATTTACTTCTGGAAAGACTATTACGCTTTTTGATGTTTTGTTTGTTCCTAAGATTCGAAAGAATCTTGTTAGTTCTAGTTGTTTGAATTCTGATGGTTTTAAACAAGTTATTGAGTCAAATAAGTTTATTTTGTCTCGGGGTGGAATGTTTATTGGTTTTGGATATTTGAATAATAGAATGTTTCGTTTGAATCTTGTTGACAAATTATTACCTGTTCAAAATTCTGCATTTGTATCTTCTGCTTCTAATGTTGACAAATCTATGCTTTGGCATGCAAGATTAGGTCATGTCAATTTTAAAAGGATGCATGAGACGTCAAAAGATGGATTAATTCCAGCCTTTGACATGACTTCTGATAAATGTAAAACATGCATGCTCATAAAAGTGACAAAACAACACTTTCCTAATGTTACTAGAATTTCGACTGTTTTGGAACTTGTACACAGTGACCTGTGTGACTTTCACTCTACTCCTTCCTTGGGTGGTAAATGATATGTCGTCACATTCATTGATGACTGTACTCGGTTTTGTTACGTGTATTTGCTTAATGCTAAAAATGAAGCATTGGAAAAGTTCAAAATATACAAAACCGAGGTGGAATTGCAATTGGGCAATTTGGTTAAACGTCTTCAGACTGATAGAGGAGGTGAATATATGGAACCCATATACTTCCAATAAGTGGGTATCATTCATGAGACCACAACACCTTACTCGCCTCCACGGAATGGAATTGCTGAACGCAAAAATCGAGTTTTAAAGGAAATGGTAAACTCGATGTTGTCATACTCGGGATTAAGTAATGGATTCTGGGGAGAGGCCGTATTAACGGCCTGCTATTTATTAAATAGGGTTCCAAATAAAAAGAACAAAACAGTCCCATATAAACTTTGGTTCAAGAAAAAGCCGAATTTGAGTTATTTTCGGGTTTAGGGATGTCGGGCAGTTGTAAAACTAACCGATCCCAAAAGGTCAACTTTGGGAGAACGTGGAATAGATTGTATATTCATTGGATATGCGGAACATTCCAAGGCATATAGGTTCTATGTGGTTGATCCTAATGATTCGGTATCGGTTCACACCATTATTGAGTCACGAGATGCAATTTTTGATGAGATGCGTTTCTCATCTATTCAAAGGTCTAAGGATCTGACTTTTAGCACTAATGAGGTGCAAAATCCGGAAAGTTTAGATAGTGTAAACGGTTTTGTTGAACCAAAAACACGAGAGCTTCGAACGAGCAAAAGAGGCAAAATCCCAAAAAATTTCGGTTCCGATTTCCACATGTATTTGGTGGAAGGAACAAGGGATGATGAGGTTCTTCAATACGCGGATTGTTATAGTATTGAGGATGATCCAAAGACATATCAAGAGGCCATGCAGTCTCGAGATGTAATTTTTTGGAAGGAAGCAATTGATGACGAAATGTCATCAATTCTTGAGAATAACACTTGGGTGTTAGCTGATTTGCCTCCAGGTTCTAAACCACTTGGTTGCAAATTGATTTTCAAAAAGAAAATGAATGTTAATGGGACTATTGACAAGTTCAAAGCCCGGTTAGTCATTCAAGGTTTTAGAAAAAAAAATCCGGTATTGACTATTTCGATACGTATGCTCCGGTTGCACGTATCTCTACCATTAGATTGTTGATTGCCTTGGCAAGCATCCACAATCTGATCATTCATCAAATGGATGTGAAAACAGCCTTTTTGAATGGCGAACTCGATGAGGAAGTTTACATGAAACCACCGGAAGGCTTCGTTATGCCCGGTAAAGAGCATATGTTATGTAAACTTGAGAAATCTTTGTACGGGCTGAAACAAGCGCCCAAGCAATGGCATCAAAAATTTGATGAGGTGATTTTGTCCTCTGTGTTTAAGTTAAACCAAAGTGACAAATGTGTTTACAATAGATTCGATGATGCTACTGGTGCTGGAGTGATCATTTGCTTATATGTAGATGACATGTTGATTTTCAGTACTGACCAAAATCAAGTAGATGAAACAAAGAAACTGTTGTCATCTAAGTTTTCCATGAAAGATTTGGGAGAGCCCGATGTGATTCTTGGAATAAGAATTAAGAGGATGAACAAAGGATTGGCAATGACTCAGAGTCATTATATTGAGAAATTTCTCAAGCAGTTTAATTTTGCCGATTGTTCACCGGTGAGCACTCCCATAGATCCAAGTGTGAAATTGATGGAGAACAAAGGAACTCCTATTTCACAATTGGAATAATCTAAGGCCTTTGGTAGCTTGATGTATGATATGACAAGTACCAGGCCTGATATTGCTTTTGCTTTGGGAAAATTGAGCAGATATTCTAAGAATCCTAATGCTCAACATTGGCAAGCAGTGAATAGAGTATTTAAGTATCTCAAGGGAACCATGTATTATGGATTGAGTTAATTGGGATATCCATCAGTCTTGGAAGGACATTCAGATGCAAGTTGGATAACCAACCTCGAGGATCATTCCTCAACAACTGGTTGGGTTTTCTTGCTTGAGGGAGGTGCTATCTCCTGGGCTTCTAAGAAGCAAACTTGCATTGCAAACTCAACAATGGAATCTGAGTTTATTGCTTTAAGTTCTGCTGGTAAAGAATTTGGATGGTTAAGGAACTTGGTCTATGAGATTCCTTTGTGGTCTAAACCTATAGCACCTATTTCTATCCGTTGTGATAATGTTGCCGCTCTAGGTAGGGCTTATACTCAAGTGTGTAATGACAAGTGTCAACACTTAGGTGTCCGAAAAAGTATGGTTAGAGATATAATCATGAATGGTGTAATTTTAATTGAGTATGTGAAATCACAACACAATTTGGCAGATCATTTAACTAAGGGTTTGCCAAGAGACTTAGTGTACAAGTCTGCGATTGGGATGGGATTAAAGTCCATCTAATTCTGTGATGGTGAGACACCCAATTCCCTTCTAATATGACATTAGGAGCTGAATTTAATGTGGAAAGCTCACACTTATAGATTGGAACACATGAAATATTCATCCCAGGTAATGTGTTTGGATCTGCAGTTGACCAGGTTGAAGTTTAACTTTTTAATAATTCATTTGCTTAAATGTATGTGCAGATACATGGAAAGGAGTTACCTACGTGATTGTGAAGTGTAGCCGCACTTCAAGAGGTTGTGGACTTGGTCTTGATACGATCATGAGAGGATTAGGACACACGGCTTTATAATAGTGTCAAATTGTATTTTGCTAGAAAGATCAATAAACTAGTATGTATTTTACCTTCTGGTATTCAAATGGGTTGATGGGTTCAATTCTTAGAACACCCTGATTCTCGAGTATTTGTAAGTATATAACACTAAGTGGAAATTCAAACGTTTCGACATTTTCATTTATGTACTGGTTTGGTTTGTTTTGATTAAGTTATGTTTGTTCAAGGGTTACACTAAAATGGGGGAGGATTGTTGGTGATTTTAGTGTCACCAAGTCATTTTATATAATTGGAACTAACATGTGAGCTAAGGGCTATTTAGTTGTATCCTAATATATGTTCAGATATGTGCGGAGTGCACGCATGTATATGGTCAAATAAATAGCCGGTTCGACGACAAGTCGAGGGTCCGGGAGCAGCGCCCCTGGGTTCGAATTCCATGACTCTTCGGATTCCATGACTCTTCGGATTCCATGACTCTTGGTTTCCATGACACTTGGTATTCCATGAGTCTTGCTATAAATACGGCTCTTCTCTTTGAGGAGAAGACACACCCTTTAGCTCTCGTTTTTCATCAAAACTCTCTCAGATCTCCATAGTAATTTGGTTCATATTTTCTGTGCCTAGATTCGTGAGTGTCCTCTTGGATTATCCTAGGCTGAATTTCTTGTAACCCGGGCATAGGATAGAAATATCAGTTCGGAAAGTGATCTCACGATCCAAGAGGTATCCAGATCTCCACTCAAACCCTAACCAAATTCTAACACACAATAAGTTAAAAAGCCATTCCGGACTCTTGTTCACATTTCAAACTGTTCTTCGCATTCCCAAATACAATTAGTTCTACTCTGCACACAATTTTCTAGGTTAACCAAAAATTTTTAAGCAACGTACAGATAGTCACAATCCCTAGTAAAGAATCTAATAACAAAAAGACGGAAACAACAAAATCTATGCATTTAATTATGAATCTTTCTTGAAATGTTCGTTGTATTCCGGACTAGCTCTTCACATTCCGGACATGCCGTTTAACATAAGGAATAACTAAACATATATCTCATTATACTATATATACAACCCTATCCAAATTCAACTTCCTTTAATTTGTTGAAATTGCATTATTTTCCGAAAAGATTAATTATGAGTGGTTGAAAACCGTTTGACTTTTATTAAAAGGTGTATAATAGGTGTTTATTTAGTAGCACCCAAAATAAACTTCAAATATCGAGTTGAAATTTTTTTTAGAAAAATCAGAATGACGTTCTAGTTTAAGAGTTGGATATCATTTGTATATGAAGTGCAAGGGTGATTGTACATTATAGTAAAGATTGTCCTTGGACACCTGCAAATTAAAAAAAAAAAAAAAAAAAAAAAGGTTACATCCTTAATTTTAATGGGTACATTCAATTATCATTAAGATATGTTTTAATTCATTTTCTACGGATCCAAAGTGACCTATACTGCAAAGTATAGTTAGTTTTCAAGAACCTGAAATAGAATATCGTTTTAATTTAATAATAAACATAAAAATATTAGTTTAATCAAAATATAAAAATGTATCATCAATTAACAAAATATGCAAGTGAGGTTAAGTATCATCAATGAAGCGAATGTTTGACCAGAGTCCGTTGACCATTGAATATGAGTGCACGGTGACGCACAAGGGTATACGTGCCACGTGTTCCATGGAAAAAGGGATTTGTACACACAGAAGTTCTCGTCATCCCTGTAATTTATAGACTCCCAAAACGCTTCCCTCGCATTAACTTTACTGTAAATTACAAAAATAGTACCCGCGGTTCGATAAAGTAGCATTTTCGACTTTCGTTGTATGGTTGCTGGTTAGTTCCAATGATCTCATTTCGTCTTTGTGTTGTTAAACCCCACAACACAATTACTGATTATTTAAATACTATCATTATTCAAGAAACGAAATAACACAATGAAGATGATATAACTCTCCAATTTATTAAGTAAATAACTCAAAACTCAATTAAAATATGCTATATGTGTTACATAAACACCCTAACTCGGCATATATATTTATAGGATAAAACTAGTCTATATATGGAAACACGAAACCGACTTGCTTCGTATTTAAATGCTTTTCTTGTTATCCAGAAACACCTCCTTGCCTTAGGGACCAAGGAATTCCAGAAACACCTCCTTGCCTTAGTGTATACCAATATAAAATACACTAACACTAACAAATTTCTCATTTCCTTGAACTTCGTTTGGGCCAATGGTTTCATGAGAATGTCTGCCTTTTGCTCTTCACCATGAGAATGTCTACCTGTCCATTGTCGACACGTTCTCGAATGAAATGATACCTTGTGTGAATGTATTTACTTCTTCCGTGAAATACAGGATTCTTGCTTAGTGTCGCAGCCATGTTATCTACTTGAATAAGCACCCTTTATTGTTTCCTGTTCAAAATCTCACTTAGTAATTCTTAAAGCCAAATTGCTGACATGCAGCTGAAGTGGCTGCCATGAATTCCGCTTCACAAGATGATAATACCACAGTATCTTGGTTTTGTGAACACCAATATATTATGGCCGAACCATAGTAGAACACATGACCAGTTGTGCTTCTTCCCTCAACCGAGTCAATGTTGTGATTGCTATCACTATAGCTGATGAGAACTTGCCCTTCTATGTGTTCGCCGGTTGACTGGAAGGAAGGCCTGAGTACACAATAACGAGAAAAACGGTCAGTCGCACTCCGGGAGGCGGTCCCGGGAGGGCGCTCCGACGGTCTAGTTAGTACGGTGGTCGAAAAGTGAAAGAGAATCTGATAACGAAAAGGAGAATGAGAATGACGATGATGATCTTCCCATGGGGTTGATCATCATATACCGTTGTACCTTTGGGGGACCACACGATCGTTGGGATCGTGGGCCTTCATTGATTGGCGGATCTCCTGTGCTTGTCTGTGATTGGTGCATTGGTCTGACCAGGTAGTGGGTCGTACAATAACCGAATCATCCGTGTTGGTAAATCGTACGTTGAGCTCTTGCGAGGAGAGCTGTCATTCCCTTATTGGTTTACGGGATTTCCGAATATTCGAGGTTGTTAGGGAGCGTGTCGTCCAGCCAGGCGGGTCGCGCGTCTCCTAGCAGCTGGCTGGACGTCTTGCCATGCTGTCGTGCTGACGAGCTGGCGAGCTGACGAGTACGTCGCCTATGGTATATCATCAAGTCCCCCCAGTCTAATAGTCGAGATAGACGCGTGCTAGCTCTGACGTTATAGACTTTAGGGAACGGCGGTTCGCTTTTACTGAGTGGGTCCGTAATTACTTTGACATGATGTGTCAGTTTTCATCATTAGCGATTTTCGAGTTTCCCGCTTCTTATCTTTGTTCCTTCAATTAGGGTTTTCTTCCTTTCTCTTTCATTACGTTCTCGACCTTCTCTTTCTGTCTCTTTGCCCTTTCTCCTTCGATACACTGAAACAATAGCCGCGATTGCTGAGCAAGAGATCGCCGATGAGCTTTACGGTCCTCTTGTAGAAAAGTACGGTTTCCAACCTGAAGATGGTGTTTTAATTCCTTCTGATGGTGCCATCTTCTCCTTCCCCCCCCCCCCCCCGAGGGAAAAACCGGGATTTATCTGAAGACTTTTGACGCTGGTTACCGTCTTCCAACGTCGGATTTCATGGAAGAGGTGCTCCGACGAAACCATGTTGGCCTATATCAGTTAACCTCGAACTCTGTGAACAAGATTGTCGCCTTCGAGTTAGTGTGTCGTTCGCAGGGTATAGCCCCCGATTTCTTCATTTTTAAACACTACTTCAGATTTACGGCAGTTGGGGAATACTACGCTTTCTACCGGAGGACTTCTGTGCATATCCTGTACCCGAACCCAGGTATTCCCCTAAGAACTGGCAAGATCATTGGATGTGGGTAAATGCTTCAAGGGTGGGGACTATCTATCATTGTCGAGGCACAGCGTCTGATCAGATTCCGAATTTATATTCTCACCAAGAAGCGGTGGTGAAGATTCTGAATAGCTTTCAGGTAGCTGCCGATGAGTTTCTGGAATATATTCTGGCTGGAGGGGGAATGAGTACTTCTTGGAGGATGCGGGGTAAGATGCCTGAGTTTTCGTTATTCAAAAAGGTACGTTTTTGTTCTTTCTTTTTGGTTCCTCTGTGTTCATCCTGCTATGTTCTTCCCCCCCCCCTTTTTGTTTTAAGAAATGTGTTGACTCTGTATGTAGGTGCTCCTCGTAAGGTTCGCTTTGAAGAGGTTCTTTCGAAGAGTTCTAAGGAAAAATACCAATATCGTGAAGTGGATTTGGTTGACAAGGTACCTCCGTCTTTTGTTTTCGCAATCCAGACACTGTCGCTCGTATCGAAAATATTAGGGAGGGAGAAAAGTTGGAGAAAGATCAGTCCGGTGAGGTTCCTTTAATTGATGCCAAGGTGGAGGGTTTGTCCAAGGGAGACAGCGAGAAGTCTCATGAATTGGTTGTAGATAGTAAAGAGGGCATTATTGAAGAGGCATCCCAATTGTTGAGTAAGAGGAAAGCTGTTTGGGATACGGTGGAGGGGTCGGAGAGTTCTAGGGAGACTCGATTAATCAGGCGTATAAGTCGCCGTAGGTTGTTGAACCAGTTGAAGGAGGATGACTTTGGGGTTATTGAGATTCCGGATGATGATGCTCCAAAGGATTCCCAATTGGTTCCTGAGTCTGGTGCTACTGGTGACAAAAGTAAAGGTAAGGAGAAGATTGGTGAGGAGGTGAGAGTTTTTGGGTCTGAAGGTACACAAAACCAAGGTAAAAAGGGTGTTGCTGGTGTCGAGTCTGGGAACGTTGATGGTGGTAGTATGGGTGGATTTGAAATTGATGATGATGATGATTTTAGCTCAGGGAAAGGTGGCGACACGTTGGGGACGCATGTCTGGAAGGATTATTCATCTTTGCCGTTCGTTCCGGACTGGAAATTGTTGAATGGCTCTCGCTTATCCTCGCGAGAGGCTGCTATTGATTTTGCCTTACATGCTTTTCCCCCCGCTGCTGACTCAGAGATGGAGAATTTTACGCATGATGGTTTGGTGAGTACGCTGAGGTTCGCGTCTACTTAGTCAGCGTATTACCTAGCGGCTGCTGCGAAACGCATCGAGCACTTAGCCAACTCCTCCAAAACACAGGAGTCGTTCAAATTGGAAGCCCGAAAGGCTGCAACAGAGAATGCCCGCTTGTGCGGGGCAGTGGAGGAGTTGAAAGGTAAAATGGCTAGGTTGGAGAAGGCATCTCGCGAGTTTGATCTGAAGTATGAACTTTTGATGTCAGAGAAAATGTCTGCTGAGGAGCAGCTTGCTAGCACCCAAGAGCGGTTGGATAAGGCGATTGAGGAAAACGAAGCGCTGATGATTCGCACAGAGAGCTTTGATGCTGAGACATGTGAGAAAGATCGCATGTTGGAGGAGGGAGCTGCAGCGTTGGCCAAGGTGGAGGGGGATTTGAAGTGGGTTATTGAAGAGGGTATGGTTAGGGTTGTGGAGAAGGTCTTTATGATTCCAGAATTGGTCCATAGTGTGAACCGTATCAGGCGTACCAGTTACATTGCAGGTGAAGATGCTGGCCGTCGTACTCTTCGCCAAGAACTTAATATTGCGGGTCCGGATACGGAGGAGGGTGGCTCGTCTTCCAGCTACGCTCGAGAGGTGAATGATGCTATGGAGGAGTTTGCGACGCTGGACTATGCCGGGTTACTTCGCTTGGGTCAGCTGAGTGTTAGAGAACTGAAGGAGTTACTGCGGGTTGAGGCTGATGAGTATAGTACTTTTGTTTGATGTATGCAGGTGGTGGCTGCTTTTGAACAATATGTTTGACATTTGTTGTTTCCCTCCCTTTTCTTTTTGCTTGTCGTTGGATAATGTTGCTTTACCTTTTGGTTTCCTTGGCAAGTTGTGTTTGCCTGTGATGCGTAAAACAATTTCCTTGATATGTTTGTTCTGATGATGTTTGTGACTTGCGTTATTGTTAACCACAGGTGTCTGAATTTGATTGTTGTGGTATTTTGTCTGTAATTGCTTATATCTCCCTGTGGTGAGTATGCTGTTTAGCTATTAAATTTTGTCTTGATTGGTGTGGTATTTAGCCATGGTTTTGGTTCCGATTGGTGTGGTACTCGGCCACAAACATTGTTTTCTATTGATTTGGTGTTAGGCCATAGTCGTTTAAGGTTTGACTTAATAGGTTTGGTGCTCGGCCACAGTTTTGATTTCGATTGATGTGGTGCTTGGCCACAAACATTAAGTTTCGACTTAATGGGTGTGGTGCTCGGCCACAATTTTGATTTCGATTGATGTGGTGCTCGGCCACAAATTTGATTTCGATTGATGTTTGTGCTCGGCCACAAACATTAAGTTTCGACTTAATGGGTGTGGTGCTCGGCTACAATTTTGATTTCGATTGATCTGGTGCTCGGCCACAAACATTAAGTTTCGAATTAATGGGTGTGGTGCTCGGCCACAATTTTGATTTCGATTGATGTCTGTGGGCTGGGTGATCAGTCCAACCCACCTTTTATCGATTTGGGAGGTATAGCTTGAAAAAGACAATGCATTTTTAAAACAAAACATATATTAATGCCTGGAGCCTAGCTCCTTGTGAAGATTAGGCGTGTACATTCGAGAGTTTTTGGGCCGTAACTATTCAAATGCGATGTTCTTAGAAAAAGAATTTTCTTAAGTGCTGAGCATTCCATGTCCTTAGTATTGTTTTTCCATCGGTGGTCTCTAGCACGTAGGACCCATTCCGGCACGCCTCTTGTACTTTGTAGGGACCCTCCCACGTCGGTCCTAACTTGCCTCTTGGCTGTGCATGGCTGACTTCGTTCCTTCCCAGCACAAAGTCTCCTACTTTAAAGGCTTTGGATTGTACCCGTTTGTTATAATACCTTTCTGTGTTGGATTTGTACGCTGCTTGTCGCAAGTTAGCGAGTTCCCTTTTTTCATCTAGCAAGTCCAGACTGTGTCGCAAATCTTCCTCAGCTTTTTCTGGTGCGAAAGTGGAAATTCTGAGAGATGTTATCATTAATTCTGGGGGAAGTACAGCCTCCGTGCCGTATGTTAAACTGAATGGAGTTTCTCGCGTGCCAGCTCGGGGGGTTGTTCGGTAGGACCACAGGACGCTTGGGAATTCCTCTACCCAGTTACCTTTAGCTTTTCCCAACCTCTTCTTGATTCAATTGACTATGGTTCGGTTGGTTACTTCCGTCTGACCGTTCGTATGCGGGTGTGCCACTGATGTGAATTGCTGGCGGATGTTTCTTTCTTCACACTATCCCCGGAACGGATTCTCTGCGAATTGTAATCCGTTGTCGCTGATCAGCACCCTAGGCGTGCCGAACCTTGTCAGTATGTTTTTCCGCATAAACTTTATGATGGACCTGCCCGAGATGGAGGCTAGTGGCTCAACTTCCACCCATTTTGTGAAATAATCAATAGCGACAACGAGGAATTTCACCCTCCCAGGGGCTTCCGGAAATGGTCCTACAATATCAATTCCCCACTGGTAGAACGGCCATGGGCTGCTAATGCTTGTCATGGTGTTGGGAGGTAAGTTTTGCACCGGGGCAAAGGTTTGGCACTCGGTGCATGTTCGCGTCATTTCTGTCGCGTCATGGTAGATGTCTGGCCAGAAGACCCCCATTCGCAGTATTTTACCAGTTAGAGCGCGCGCCCCTTCATGAGCTCCTGCTAGCCTTGAGTGTGTTTCCTCCAACACTTGTCGTCCTTCTTCCTTGGTTATACATTTCAGCCACGGGGTAAGGTATCCTTTTTTATACAACGTTCCCTCAATTATTGTGAAATTGGGAGCTTTGATCCTTATCTTTCGTGTGTTTGCATCGTCCTCTGGTAATGTGCCGTGTCGAAGGTATTCTATGTAAGGTGTCATCCACGTTGCTTCCTCGTGTGTTGTGTCACAGATTTGTTTTTCTTCTATACTTCTTGCTGGTAAAACTTCAACCAGCACTTGCTTTGTCAAATGGTCAAAAGAGGTTGAGGCTAGTTTACTCAGGGCATCCGCCCTTCTGTTTTCCGATCTTGGAATCTGCTTGATAGAGAATCCGTCGAAGGATTTTGTTAGCTTTTGAACTGCGTCCATGTATCCTTGCATCCTCCTATCTCTGGCTTCGTATCCGCCATTGATTTGGTTCGTTACGAGCATTGAGTCACTCAGAGCTGCGACTTGCTTTGCCCCGTTTTCGATTGCCAGTCTTAAACCCACTAACAGAGCTTCATACTCCGCTTCATTATTGGATGTTTTGAAATCGAACCTTAATGCGTATGTAATCTCCTCTTCGTGTGGGCTCTTCAAAATTAGGTCTGCTCCCGATCCTTCTTTGCTTGCTGCCCCGTCAGTATAAAGAATCCACTCACATTGTGGCTTAGCTATGGGTTTTTGCTCGCTATCTGGCGCTGCCACTTGCGTTTGCTCTGGGATTTCAATGAGAAAATCCGCTAGAGCTTGGCCTTTGATACCTGATCGCTGTCGATATTCAATGTGATGATCCCCTAATTCTATTGCCCATTTTTCCATTCGGCCGGAGTTTTCTGGTTTCAAGAGTATTTGCTTTAACGGTTGGCTGGTGAGAACTTCAATGTGGTGTGCCTGGAAATATCGTCGGAGCCGCCTGGCGGCGTGCACAAGTGCCAGTACAAGTTTTTCCAATACTGGGTAATTGACTTCTGGGCCTTGAAGTGCTCGGCTTACGAAATACACTGGTAACTGCGTGGTGTTCCTTTCCACCACCAAAACTGCTGAAATCGCTTCTTGTGCCGCCGACAGGTATACAAACAAAGTTTCCCCGGGGGTTGGGCTGGCGAGCGTCGGCAGTTGACTGAGTGTTTGCCTGAGCTTTTGCCACGCTTCATCAGCTGCAGGCGTCCACCGGAATCCTTCTTTGCTGACTTCTCCTTTCAACGTATTAAAGAGTGGCAATGCTTTTTCAGCTGACTTGGCTATAAAACGGCCTAGGGCGGTCAACTTTCCGTTAAGACCTTGCATTTCCTTCAATGTAGTGGGGGTTTTGGTTTCGATAGCATCTTGGACTTTTGCCGGGTTAGAGAGGACACCCTGGTTCGTTACATAATATCCCAAGAACTGGCCTTCTTCTACTCCGAAGACACACTTTGATGTATTTAATTTCAGTTTTGCTTTTTCCAGCGTCTTGAAAGTTTCTTCAATGTCAGCCATCAGTGCTAAAGTTTCTTGACTTTTGATGATCATATCGTCAACGTAAACCTCAATATTCCTCCCGATTTGATCGCGAAACATTCTGTCGACCAAGCGTTGGTAAGTTGCTCCTGCGTTTTTCAATCCAAACGGCATTTTCTTATAGCAAAATGTTCCCCTATCAGTGTAGAATGCAATCTTTTCTTCGTCCTCTTTCTTCATTTGAATTTTGTGATATCCTTTATACGCATCTAGGAAACACTTCCACCGGAAACCCTGGAGTGACTCTACTTTCTGGTCGATCTCCGGCAGAGGGTAGCAGTCTTTGGGACACGCCTTGTTCAAATCTGTATAGTCTATACACATGCGCCAACTGCCATCGTGTTTTTTTGACCATTACTGGGTTGGCTATCCAATCGGGGAAAATTGCTTCTCGTAGAATTCCGGCGGCCACCAATTTGGATACTTCAGTATTGATCGCTGCATTACGTTCGCCAGCTTGGCTTCTCTTCTTTTGCTTAATGGCACCACTTCCCGCTTTGACATTTAAGTTGTGCTCTATAAAATCTCTATCCACCCCCACCATGTCAGATGGCTTCCATGCAAACACATGCTGGTATTTCCGGAGGAGAGCGATAATTGCATCTCTTACATCAGCGGGGAGTGTGTCGCCTATCTTGATAGGCTGCTCAGGGTAATCTTGGTTAACAATCACCTTGTCACCGGACTCTTCCGATCTTACTTTCTTAGTGGGGCGGACGATATCTGTGGGTTGCATGACCTGGTAGCATCTCAATTGTTGAGGGTTTGTGGCTAGAACGCATGCCGTGTTGCCGGACGTTTTGAATTTGAGTGTGTCATGGACCATAGATGCTACTGCACCGAATTTCAGGAGTCCTGGACGCCCCAATATCATGTTGTGCTCCGACGGCGCCCTTACCACAACGAATTCGAGGAGAACGGTTTTGTAGAGCTTCTCATCGAAGCTCCGCAGGGTGAAGGGAAGGTGTATTGTCCGACTGGTCAGATGCTGTGGCCTGTAAACCCTACCAATCGGCCCTTGGCTGGCTTTAAGGTATCCTTAATTACTTGAGGAAGTAAGTTGAAACAATGCTCGTGAATGATGTCTGCGACACTTCCACTGTCGATATATACTCTGTGGATCTTAATATTCTTGACGTACCCAACGATGATTAAAGGGTTGTCTCCCTGCCAGTTTTCTGGTCTGTGATCGTCGATAGAAAAATCCAGGTTTAGAATCTTTTGATAGGGGCGCGTGGCTTCCTCTCTGGCGCGTGAGGTTCGTTTGTGGTAGGCGCGAATAGCTAGTATCTCAAGTCTTCACCTAGCTCCTTTTTCATCATTCTTGCTTCTTCCAATGTTCCTATCTGTTTCGTATTGTTCCCGTAATTTCCTTTCCGTTTCTATGAGATTTCCTTTAAGCTGTTTTTCCTCCATTTCCCATTTCAACATAGCACAATCCGCTGTGTCATGAACCCTACTTTTGTGGTATTCACAGTACCGGTGTCTGTTGTCTTGGGCTTTACCAGTATTTTCTTTGACCACGTAAACATCTGTGTTTCGATTTCGCTGCTCTTCTCTAGGGAATGGGTTGTACCGCCGTGGTGGTTGCCCTCCTCTAAAGGAAGGAGTGGCATAATCGGTTCGGCGGCCACGGTGCTGGTATCGATCATAGCGTTTATGGTATTGGTCTGAAGTTGCTTTGAGATATGATTGTTTTTCCACAATCCCTTCTTCTTGACGGAGAAAACGTTCTACTCGCTCTTTGAGTTCGTGACGCGTCTGGGGTGGTTTTCCCAGGAACTTCCTGGACAACGGTCCTGGGAGAAGTCCCCAGGTGAAGGCGCCTTTACCATTCTATCGTCTTGTCCCGGAACGTCTAGTGTTGCTTTGTTAAAACGCCTGAAGTATTCTTTCACAGACTCGCCCTCGCGTTTTTTACATCCCATGATGGCGTGATTATCGCCTCTATACTTTCTGAGTTGCATGAAATTTGTTAGGAAGAGTTGTTTCAACTGTTCAAAATTGTAGATGCTATTTGGTGCCAAACTCTTAAACCACGCGCCTGCTTTTCCATCCAAAGTTGTTGGAAAGTACGTGCACCAGAATCGCTGATCTAATTTCAGGGACGTCATATGCCATTCATATGTGTCGATATGGCTATCAGGACATGTTGTACCGTTATAAACTTTCAACGTCGGCAGCTTGGTTGTACTTGGAATCTCGTAGTCCAGTAACTCTTTGACAAAAGGGGAACGACTGGCTGTTACTGTTGGAATTGGAACCGGTGTATATTGCTGAAAAGGTGAATGAAGTGGTACAAAATTGTATGGTGGCATTATGTAAGGTAGCGTATAACTGCTGCCGAAGAATGGCGGCAGTCCAAAGGATGTATGGGGCGTTGGCATACCGGTAAACATCTGATGGGGGATAGTTGAGACTGGTGTAGGGGTCAAGGAGAAACTGGTGGTTAATGGTGCTGATATAGATGAAGAAAATCCTAGGGAAATGGGGGAATTCGTCGATGTTCCCGACTGAAGGAAAGGGAAAAGAGGAAACATCGACATTCCCGTCGTTGTGGGTGTGGTGGTCTGTGGTGTAAATAATGGTGGGATTGACGACGTTCCGGTTTGAAGTAGGGGGTTGAGGTACGTCACTGGCGGCGCTATAGGAGTTGGCAGCGGCGGCTGCCATGGTGGTATGATAGTGGCTGAGGAAGGTGTATTGAGTACGTTTACCGGCGTTTGTGGTGTAGCGGCGTCTAGGGACGTCATCGGTCGGATTGGGCTTGGTGTGACGTTGCCTTGCTGATTCTCCGATGGTGTAGCTATTCAGTTTCAGAGAGTATTATCCTTGCGGTGTCACACAACGGATGGCGCCAATGATGAGAACTTGCCCTTCTATGTGTTCGCCGGTTGACTGGAAGGAAGGCTTGAGTTCACAATAACGAGAAAAACGGACAGTCGCACTCCGGGAGGCGGTCCCGAGAGGGCTCTCCGACGGTCTAGTTAGTACGGTGGTCGGAAAAATGAAAGAGAATCTGATAACGAAAAGGAGAATGAGAATGACGATGATGATCTTCCTATGGGGTTGATCATCATATACCGTTGTACCTTTGGGGGACCACACGATCGTTGGGATCGTGGGCCTTCTTTGATTGGCGGATCTCCTGTGCTTGTCTGTGATTGGTGCATACATCTGACCAGGTAGTGGGTCGTACACTAACCGAATCATCCGTGTTGGTAAATCGTACGTTGAGCTCTTGCGAGGAGAGCTGTCATTCCCTTATTGGTTTACGAGATTCCCGAATATTCGAGGTTGTTAGGGAGCGTGTCGTCCAGCCAAGCGGGTCGCGCGTCTCCTAGCAGTTGGCTGGACGTCTTGTCATGCTATCGTGCTGACGAGCTGGCGAGCTGACGAGTACGTCGCCTATGGTATATCATCAATAGCCAACAAGGAGTTTTTGCCCACTTCTTTCGTATTTAATCCCATATCTCGTAGTACCTCGAAGATACCTTAGTATATGCTTGATTAAAACTCCATGTGAGTCAATTGGACTTTGCATGTATCGACTCATGCTCCCATCGAATATGCCATATCAGGTCTGACAACCAATAACCTTTTGATATCTGGTTGGATCGATTTCTGGTTCGTCTTCGGCTTTGGACGTCTTTGTTCCTAGTTCCATTGGAACGTGTTGTGGATTGTTGTCTTGTAATCCCACCTCTTTTAAGATTCGTTTGGCATAGGCTTCTTGTTTGATTGTGATCCTCGATCTTTATTGCTTTACTTCGATGTTTAGATAGTATGTAAGTTTACCGAGGTCTGACATTTCGAAACTCATTCCCATTTCTCTTTTGAATTTCTTAATCATATCCATGCTTGTACCAGTGACAAACAAATCATCCACGTAAACTGCTATCATCAACACATTATTTTCTTTAGTTTTTCGATAGACATATGGTTCTTTTGTGCACTTTCGGAATCTTAAATTATTCAAGATTTCTTTTAGCTTTGTGTTCCATGCTCGAGGTGCTTGTCTCGAGCCATATAAAGCTTTTGAAAGTAGGTAAACCTTGTTCTCGTTACCTTTCCTTGTGTATACCTCTGGTTGCTCGACATAAACAATTTCTTCCAATTCTTCGTGCAAGAAAACTATTTTAACATCTAAATAGTGAAGTTCCCAACCATTTGTTGCAGCGATGGCAACTCACAATCGTATTGTTTTGATTTGAGCTACTGGGGCAACTACTTCTTCAAAATCGACTCCAGATTGTTGCACATAGCCTTTTGCAACCATTCTGGTCTTATGTTTGTTAATTGATCCATCTGCGTTTTTCTTCACCTTGAACACCCACTTTAAGTCGATTGGCTTCACCCCCGAAAGTCTTTCGACAAGCTTCCATGTGTTGTTTTTATTAATCGATTCGATCTCTGCATTCATAGCTTTAACCCATTCCGGTTGGGACTTTGCTTCTTCAAAGGTTACCGGTTATTCGTTTGTAGCTAAAAGAAGTACGTTGTAATCGAGCACATAATCATCCTGAAGTCGTTTCGGAAGAATAGACTGTCTCGTAGATCTTCTAAGATTAGTTTGTTTATGTGCTCTGGTGGGGTTTCATTGTGATTCAGACCATCTCCTTCATTTTCCTCATGATTAGAAGGTATTGGTTCTTTTTGGTCATCAATATTTGAAACATCATCATTATATTCCGGATTCTGTGTGCTTTCTTCGTGACTCGGAGAATTAAAATCAGAAGTATGGTTTTCCCACGGTATTGTAAACGAACATGGTTGTTGATCATGGGATTTGGAAGTGCTACTCCAATTCCACCCTCTAGTTTCATCAAAAAGGGCATCTCGACTTATAACTATCTTCTGATTCGTCAGATTAAAAAGTCGATAAGGTTTCAAACCTGCTTCGAAACCAAGATGCACTAATGGTCTCGATCTTGCATCAAGCTTTCTTAAGTTGATTGGTTCAGTTTTCGCGAAAGCAAGACAACTGAACACATGTATGTGCTCTAGATTCGGTTTCTTCTTCTTGAGCTTTTCGTATGGAGTTTGATTAACAAGAACTCGCGTATATACTCGATTGATAATATATGTCGAATGATAAACTGCTTCTCCCTATAATTTGTTTGGAACTTGAATAGGTTCCATGATGCTTCGAGTCATCTCCTTTAGAGTTTGATTTTGACATTCTACAACCCTGTTTTGTTGGGGTGTATATGGGGCAGTGAGGTGTCGCTTAATACCATTTTCTCCAAAAAAAAGTATTAAAATCGAGTGAAGTAAACTCTCCACCTCGATCACTTTGAAATACTTTCAAGGTTTTTCCTGTTTTCTTCTCCGCCAAAGCCTTGAATTTTCGAAAGTGTGCAAACGCATTGCTTTTCTCTTTTAATAGATATATCCACATGTAACGAGAGAATTCATCAATTAATTTGAAAACATATCTATTACCTCCCATTGTAGGCGGTGTAATTGGTCCGCACAAGTCTCCATGAACCAATTCTAGTGGACATTTTGCTCTAAAAGATGTCGCATTCGGAAACGGGTTTCTTGTTTGCTTGCCCACCAAGCATGATTCACAAAGTTGATCTGGATGCTCAACTTGTGGTAACCCTCCGACCAAGGCTTTCTTTGCCATCGTTTTCATTGACTCGAAGTTGATCCAAGCCTTGCATGCCAACGCCAAGTAGTTTCACCAATTTTCGAATCGAGGCATACTGGATTTCCAATCTTCAACTAAACTGTGCACAGTCGATTTCGAGTTCTTAGTAATTTCATCAACAAGTACCCGTTGGCATCGTGCATATCAAGATAGTTCTCTTTCATCCGAATGTCGCACCCGGATTCTGTAGCTTGTCCGAGACTGATCATATTATTCTTGAGCTCAAGTATATAATAGATCTCCGTCATAAATCGTTGTTCTCCGGATTTTCCTTGGAAAAGAATGGCACCTTTTCCTTGATCTTCACACAAGAATTGTCACTAAATTTGACTCTACCAGTTATGCCTTCCTCTAGTTCTGAAAAGAACGAACGATTTCCAGTCATATGATTACTCGTGCCATTATCAAGATACCATACATTGGATTCTTGAGTTTCGTATTGCGAGGGTATCACCTTCTCTTAGTTCAAGAATAAAGTTTCGTGCAAGAGCACAATGGCTTCGTTGTCATTGGCTTCGACATAATTAGCCTCTTGTTGTTTATGGATTCTTTCTAGGCATTGGACACGAAGTGTCCTGCTTTATCACAACGAAAACAAATGAGTTTCGAGCGATCCTTCTTCGATTTGTCTTTGTTGTGATTCTGACCACCCCCATCGCCAGTGGCTTGCGACTTCCAATAAGTATTTGTTTTGCCCTTTCCATTTCCTTCCGACCAACCTCCCTTCAGGTTGCCTTGAGTTTTGGAACTCAAATGATCATCTTTCGAGAACAGTAGTTTAGTCTGACCACTATCTCCATGAGCATCATCGTTTATCCTTTCTTCGTATGCCTTTAATTGCCCGACTACGTCCTCGAAACTGGTGTGGTTTAGATCTAGAACTTGTTCGAGTGCGACAACAATTTGAATGAATTTTGTAACACCCGGCTTACAATAACAAATACACCAAAAAAATTTCACTTTTTAAAACATGTTTAGCACATCAAAATCAAGTACAGGTGTATATGTTATACATAAGAGGTATACAACTGATATCTGGGGATACAAACGTATAAAAAATCTCCCCAAAGATCGGGCTGCTACGGTCCTCTCTATCACTATGATCAGCTCCTAATACTGAATTATGTCCTTCCTCTTAGCTGGATCTCTATTACCTGCAAGGTTAGTATCTACAAGGGTGAGCTACAAAAGCTCCGTGAATATTCAATACATATCACAACATATAACAACATAAGGAAACACATAAACACATAGCCACCACATCACGTCACAGTCCCCTGCTCTTCCACAACACCATCAACTAGTTATATTAGTCCCCTCATCAACCCACGCGGTCTCGAGTCACAAAGACTCACCGGATCCCCCAACAGTACGTGTGATAGAACTGACAGCCGCTAGGGCCATCACAACATATATATAGGCTATAAAGCCCAAGCACTCGGCCACTAAGGCCTAAATCAGCTTTAAGCCACAAAGGCTTCAACAACCAATAATAAGCCACAAAGGCTCAAAAGCTAACAATGAATTACAAAGATTTCACCACAACATATCATAAGGGTAAAGTATCGATTACTCACCTGATCAGCTGCTGTGCTGCAACTCTAAAAGGAGTGGACTAGTAGGTAATGTGCTCCTACTCTATTAGCTTCCAATTACACCTTACTTGATAGAGAGGATGATGAATTAAGCTAAAATCTTGATTTACACCTTTAATTTCCTCCTCCAAATGCTCCAGACTGCTTAGAACCTTTCCTGCTTCGGAACCCTGTTTTCACAGCCTTTAGAGCCCCAAATGACCTCAGATGCAGCTAAAAACGAACTTAAGTCGGTTTAGTACATTAATGGCGCTAACATAGAAGTTAGCATCGCTATTTCTCTTCTATGTTATACCATTTCATGGCAATGTCGAGAATAGAAACATACTTTCACATTAGCGGTGCTATCTTTCCCTATAGCGTCGCTAACTGTCCTGGGACAGTTTTCTTTATCTATTTCCTGCTTAAAACCTCAATACACCTGTATCCAATATAACCAATGTTCCAGCATTATTTTAGCAACATTGCCAAGGTTACAACCATACTTTTCACATTCATTCACAACACATTATGAAAATGACCAAAATACCCCTAAGAGGTAATTAGTCATCTTAACTAATCCTAACCACTTTATGATCTAAGTTAAAGTACTTACCAATCGGAACACAGTGTTAGAAATTTCGATTGAGGCAAGGTTTTAAGGAACTTCTTCACGAGTTTTGGTTCTTTAATAACCTCTCATAGGCTTGCGGATTTCGAAGCAATTTTGGTCATTAAGGTTTGCAATCTTGCTTCCTTTACTCGATCTGCTCCAACGTGTATTGTTTTGATCGCATCCCATAACTTCTTGGAGGTGTCTTGTTCACCAATCTGCATGATCAGATTCTCAGGGACGGATTGATACAGCAAACCCATTGCTTAGTCATTCTTTTCAACATTCGTGGTGCCTGGATCAATCGTCTCCTATACTTTGTGTATATGCAACACAACTTCGATGCGCATCGCCCACACGGTGTAGTTTGTGGGTGTTAGCATCGGGCATTGGACTGAGGTTCCTCCGCCTTCCTTCCCTTTGCTTGGTTCTCCACCTTCTGACATGGTGGATTTGACTTATAGCCAGAAACTTGGTCGTAAAGAAACAACTGTGAGAAGAAGACTCCACACACTCCCGACAAATGGGACATAATGTAACGCCCCAAAATTTCCTCTTTTTTGTTTTTTTTAAATAAGCGCAAAAGCTGATGTAGTATTTTATAAAACTCGGTATTGAAAAATCTCATATTTCGAAAATCATGTTTCTTTATAGAACAAATTGTCAACCTTTAACACTTTTCTCATGACCTCGTGTCATGTCTTAAAAATTTGGTCCCAACAAAAACAATTTAGTTGTACAAGTGTTTGAACAACTACGGGGGTTACAACTTCATATCATACTAAACCATAGAAAGCAAGTTAGGATTACTGACCATTTCATCGGCCAAAGACCACTCCAACTAAAATCCCAATTCCATCGAGTCATCTACTTGCTTCTAACCCTTGTGTCTAGATCCTGGAATACATGGCATAAAATAAAATACGTAAGACGAAAATGTCTCGTGAGCTACATGGGTTTGGACACAAAACATTTATAAGCATATCATATATCATTTTCAAAACCTTTGTAATCAAATCATATCATAACACTTGCTGTTAAAATCACTGTAACTGAAACATATCATTGTTTTGCTTTTAAAGCCTTTTATAAAAAGTTTGTCATTATAAAACTTTCATTACTTAAACTTGACCGGTGTTCAAACCTTTATGAACAGTTTTCATATAATATGACACTAGTTGTCAAAACCTTTGATACGTCATGTAAAAATATTTTGCTTTCAAAGTCCTTTAAACAATCAAGTAAGAAAACATGAAATGCAATGTTTTCCTTTTTCTTTCCTTTAGGTTGACTAGCATTTGATCAGGATAGTATTTTTATACTTAGGGCCTTAATCACTCTTGGTGATACCCCAAGTCGGACTGAGATGGTGAGAACATAATCAAACCATCTCAGCGTCATATCACATGCTTTGACTGGTATCTCAACATGCGTGCTTTTTATACTTAGGGCATTAACCCCAAGTCTGGACTAGGATGGAAAGAACATAATCAGTCCACCCTAGCGTCATATAGTTTTAGGAAATCTACTTCGCGAAGGGGTTGGTACCACCCCAGTAGACTCCTCTAGATTCCCTTGCGGGAACGTCATCCCCCAGGTACAAGAACATTTCCATTACTTTATATTACTGTGCATTTCATATCATAATACCAGTCCATTAAAAACGTATTGAGGGTAGATGCCCAAAACTTTCTTTCAAATCGTTATGACTTTGTGTAAAAATACACTTTTCAAATCGTTAGGACTTAATGCCAAAACATGCTTTCAAATCGTTGTGGCATAATGCCAATAATACTTTTCAATTAGCTTTCAAATCGTTATGGCTTGATTGCCAAAACACGCTTTCAAATCATAGTATAAGGCTTATAATCATGTCATAGGTAAATGAACTTGCATATCATTTCATATTCGAAAAGCATGTAAACTATAAAAACATTTTGCCATGTACCCCAAAGAGGGAAAATGCCACATGTACTCACCTTAGTAGCTAGGTACGTCTAGCTACACTAATCCACATAACTCTAGTCATTTGCTGCTTCCAAGCGTCCTTCAATCTCTATTAATCTAATAGGAGATTAGAACAAATTAGACAACTAAACATATATCATGTGTCTAATCATTCTTGACTACTACTAGTCATTATCTAATTCTATTCTAATGGTTAAGTATGACTCTTAAAGCATAATAACCATTTTGGACAATTTTACCCTTTTTGTCCCATTTTGACAACTTAGTCCAAAATTCATGTAAACTCTTGTTTAAGTCATTTTTATATAACCCAACAATGTACCAATAGTCTTTAAAACATGTATAAAGCTTCATGGAACCTTTTAAACTACTTTTCGTTTCGACACTTTTTGACCGTTTTTCTATTTAGGCATCCTACTTTGCCCAATTGTGTTTTCAAGGGTTTTAACATGAAATTTTAGTTACTTTCTGATCTTAACATGTTTATTAAGCAATCTAAATGCTTAGATGTCAAAACATCTCACATTTCACTCTTTTATTCTATTTTTGGCAATTTTGCCGCTAAAGATTATAAAAATAAAAATTATTTTTAAACATCATACTTTCAACATATTTTGTTGCCAAAATCACCCAACAACACATAAATGTTGATATAAATTCATTTAATGCCCTCACGAGCTCGTATTTGCTTAAACGGTAACTTTTTAGTCTAACCGTTTCCGATTAAGTCATTTTTAGGCTTAACCAAAAACTTAACTTTTCTTGACTTAAACCTTCAACTTCCTTTTAATATAGTATAATAACATGACAATGAATCATGTTGTTCAAGTCTTGGGATTAATTCTCAAGCTTTTAGTTCTTAGGCCTAAAACGACCATTTTATTAAAAATAGTCTGATTATAGTCTTTTTATGACTAAATGCTATTTTACAAGGTGTTTAACCAATTGCTTGGCTTTCCAATTCAATGTTACCATATTAGAGTATAAGCATGTCCCATGAATCATACTTTAACTAGTTTCTTGATCACAAGCATCAATTTCCATTCTTGTCCCATTTACACTTTTATCAAAAGTCAATTTTGTCCCTCTTTTGCCAATTGGTTATAACTAAGCTAAGTTATCCCAATTAATTGATTCTTTGGTGTTTCTAACTCACTAGAAATGATATTTCATAGCTACAAGATCAATTTCAACATATATTAAGGATATCCCAAGCAGTTCCATTTTTACACTAGAAGTTTGACTTTGACAGAAAGTCAAAGCTGTCAATATTTTCCGTTATCAAGTATTAAGCCTTTGATTCTCTCATGGTCCTTATTTAACACAAAGGATGTTTCATTATTGCTAACTAGTTTCCAACATGCATTTGACATACTTCTATATTTCAAATTCATCACAAATCAATCAATCTTTTAAGAATTCAAACTTAATTTCAATCATCAACTGTATATAATCCAAACTTCATGTTTCCCAATAGGAGTTACTTGAGGTTCCAAGATTACCTTTTAATTGATGTCCAAAATCTGAATCATGGGTGTTCTTGCATTTATTCACGAATCCCCTTTCAATCTATGTTTAAAAACCACAAATCAGCACTAATTTTCAACATGCATAGCTAGGGTTCCAAAGATTCAAGCATGTTCCTTTGAGTTCTTGCTCAAAAACCTGAAATCAAGAGCTGAAATCAAGAGCTGATGAGTAATTTTTCTGTCCAAATCGGACCTTTACTGCACTCCTTCACCACCCACGGTTGCTCCACATCGCACACCACCACTTACCGCCGTCGACAACTTAATTTCCGGCGACTAGAGGTCGCCGTCGACCCTTCCCACAGCAGGTTCTTACTGTTGTTACTTCCCATCCGCTTCTATTTGCTAAGAATCGGAATCCTCACAACTGAAATCATCCCTAATCGCTGTCTTCTTCTCTCGATTTTTCTTCCTTGCTGGTACTACCGAACACACACACCGTCGGGTTGTGTGGTGGATTTCATTCTCGATTTCTCTCTTTCTTTTTCCCTTTCTAATTCACACATCCAAAGAAGCGAGATACGCACAAAACCAGGTACTCATTTCCTGATTTTGACTTGTCAACGAAAAGTTTCCAAAAATGCGCCTGAAGTGTTTTGCCTTAGAAAAATTTCAACATACACACTATATTGTACAAGTGTACAAGTGTTTGAACAACTACGGGGGTTACAACTTCATATCATACTAAACCATAGAAAGCAAGTTAGGATTACTGACCATTTCATCGGCCAAAGACCACTCCAACTAAAATCTCAATTCCTTCGAGTCATCTACTTGCTTCTAACCCTCGTGTCTAGATCCTGGAATACATGGCATAAAATAAAATACTTAAGACGAAAATGTCTCGTGAGCTACATGGGTTTGGTCACAAAACATTTATAAGCATATCATATATCATTTTCAAAACCTTTGTAATCAAATCATATCATAACACTTGCTGTTAAAATCACTGTAACTGAAACATATCATTGTTTTGCTTTTAAAGCCTTTCATAAAAAGTTTGTCATTATAAAACTTTCATTACTTAAACTTGATCGGTGTTCAAACCTTTATGAACAGTTTTCATATAATATGACACTAGTTGTCAAAACCTTTGATACGTCATGTAAAAATATTTTGCTTTCAAAGTCCTTTAAACAATCAAGTAAGAAAACTTGAAATGCAATGTTTTCCTTTTTCTTTCCTTTAGGTTGACTGGCATTTGATCAGGATAGTATTTTTATACTTAGGGCCTTAATCACTCTTGGTGATACCCAAGTCTGGACTGAGATGGTGAGAACATAATCAAACCATCTCAGCGTCATATCACATGCTTTGACTGGTATCTCAACATGTGTGCTTTTTATACTTAGGGCATTAACCCCAAGTTTGGACTAGGATGGAAAGAACATAATCAGTCCACCCTAGCGTCATATAGTTTTAGGAAATCTACTTCGCGAAGGGGTTGGTACCACCCCAGTAGACTCCTCTGGATTCCCTTACGGGAACGTCATCCCCCGGGTACAAGAACATTTCCATTACTTTATATTACTGTGCATTTCATATCATAATACCAGTCCATTAAAAACGTATTGAGGCTAGATGCCCAAAACTTTCTTTCAAATCGTTATGACTTTGTGTAAAAATACACTTTTCAAATCGTTAGGACTTAATGCCAAAACATGCTTTCAAATCGTTGTGGCATAATGCCAATAATACTTTTCAATTAGCTTTCAAATCGTTATGGCTTGATTGCCAAAACACGCTTTCAAATCATAGTATAAGGCTTATAATCATGTTATAGGTAAATGAACTTGCATATCATTTCATATTCGAAAAGCATGTAAACTATAAAAACATTTTGCCATGTACCCCAAAGAGGGAAAATGCCACATGTACTCACCTTAGTAGCTAGGTACGTCTAGCTACACTAATCGACATAACTCTAGTCATTTGCTGCTTCCAAGCGTCCTTCAATCTCTATTAATCTAATAGGAGATTAGAACATATTAGACAACTAAACATATATCATGTGTCTAATAATTCTTGACTACTACTAGTCATTATCTAATTCTATTCTAATGGTTAAGTATGACTCTTAAAGCATAATAACCATTTTGGACAATTTTACCCTTTTTGTCCCATTTTGACAACTTAGTCCAAAATTCATGTAAACTCTTGTTTAAGTCATTTTTATATAACCCAAAAATGTACCAATAGTCTTTAAAACAAGTATAAAGCTTCATGGAACCTTTTAAACTACTTTTCGTTTCGACACTTTTTGACCGTTTTTCTATTTAGGCATCCTACTTTGCCCAATTGTGTTTTCACGGGTTTTAACATGAAATTTTAGTTACTTTATGATCTTAACATGTTTATTAAGCAATCTAAATGCTTAGATGTCAAAACATCTCACATTTCACTCTTTTATTCTATTTTTGGCAATTTTGCCGCTAAAGATTATAAAAATAAAAATTATTTTTAAACATCACACTTTCAACATATTTTGTTTCCAAAATCACCCAACAACACATAAATGTTGATATAAATTCATTCCATGCCCTCACGAGCTCGTATTTGCTTAAACAGTAACTTTTTAGTCTAACCGTTTCCGATTAAGTCATTTTTAGGCTTAACCAAAAACTTAACTTTTCTTGACTTAAACCTTCAACTTCCTTTTAATATAGTATAATAACATGACAATGAATCATGTTGTTCAAGTCTTGGGATTAATTCTCAAGCTTTTAGTTCTTAGGCCTAAAACGACCATTTTATTAAAAATAGTCTGATTATAGTCTTTTTATGACTAAATGCTATTTTACATGGTGTTTAACCAATTGCTTGGCTTTCCAATTCAATGTTACCATATTAGAGTATAAGCATGTCCCATGAATCATACTTTAACTAGTTTCTTGATCACAAGCATCAATTTCCATTCTTGTCCCATTTACACTTTTATCAAAAGTCAATTTTGTCCCTCTTTTGCCAATTGGTTATAACTAAGCTAAGTAATCCCAATTAATTGATTCTTTGGTGTTTCTAACTCACTAGAAATGATATTTCATAGCTACAAGATCAATTTTCAACATATATTAAAGATATCCCAAGCAGTTCCATTTTTACACTAGAAGTTTGACTTTGACAGAAAGTCAAAGCTGTCAATATTTTCCGTTATCAAGTATTAAGCCTTTGATTCTCTCATGGTCCTTATTTAACACAAAGGATGTTTCATTATTGCTAACTAGTTTCCAACATGCATTTGACATACTTCTATATTTCAAATTCATCACAAATCAATCAATCTTTTAAGAATTCAAACTTAATTTCAATCATCAACTGTATATAATCCAACAAACTTCATGTTTCCCAATAGGAGTTGCTTGAGGTTCCAAGATTACCTTTTAATTGATGTCCAAAATCTGAATCATGGGTGTTCTTGCATTTATTCACGAATCCCCTTTCAATCTATGTTTAAAAACCACAAATCAGCACTAATTTTCAACATGCATAGCTAGGGTTCCAAAGATTCAAGCATGTACCTTTGAGTTCTTGCTCAAAAACCTGAAATCAAGAGCTGATGAGTAATTTTTCTGTCCAAATCGGACCTTTACTGCACTCCTTCACCACCCACGGTTGCTCCACATCGCACACCACCACTTACCGCCGTCGACAACTTAATTTCCGGCGACTAGAGGTCGCCGTCGACCCTTCCCACAGCAGGTTCTTACTGTTGTTACTTCCCATCCGCCTCTATTTGCTAAGAATCGGAATCCTCACAACTGAAATCAGACCTAATCGATGTCTTCTTCTCTCGATTTTGCTTCCTTGCTGGTACTACCGAACACACACACACACCGTCGGGTTGTGTGGCAGATTTCATTCTCGATTTCTCTCTTTCTTTTTCCCTTTCTAATTCATGCATCCAAAGAAGCGAGATACGCACAAAACCAGGTTCTAAACTTTACACTTGCATAACATTTTCATACGACATCCAAAATTCACAAACTTTATACCTTTAGAAAGGTGGAAATGAGCTTTACAATTTCTTCTTACTAACTTAAGTCTAATTCTAAAAGGATTTTACGGTATAAACCCTCAAACATGGCCCGCCGGTCATTTTTATCACTTTTTGGTCATCTTTGACCCGTCGTAACGTCATCGTTATAACTCCAAATAACTCGAATTCTTTTCCTATATTTTTGTTATCTCAAATATTACCTAAGTCATCTTGATGACTTTTTCCCAATTCTGTATAGATTTTGAGATATTAATTTCCAAAGTTTGCACAATAAACTTTTCACCTTTTGTCCCTTATTTCAAACTTTGCCCTTATGTCTTTAAAATTAAAATTCTAATCAAACTAATATCTCATATTGACTAAATAAAATTTCTTAACCCATCCATTTCCATATTTGCACCTTATTCCAGACTTAAGACTAAGACGAGTCCTCTTAGTCTAAGTTTTACATGATTTTATAAGACTAAGACGAGTCTTCTTAGTCTAAAAATTTCCAGCTTTTCTCTTTATTTATTTTTTTCGACTTTGCAGGGGCATAACTTCTTCGTACGAAATCCTTATATTATCTATGTCAAAAATTTCGATTGTCACACATAACATGGAAGGAACATCAATCCCCCTCTTATCAAGATTGATTATCGTAGGCAACCTATCCAAAGCCAATCTCCAAGCAATAACATTAACCTTAATAGGCACAATAGTCACCCAATGCAATCCCTGACTGAAACCTAGACAAGGGAATGAGACACAATGTAATCCCTGACTGAAATAGTCGAGAAGTCTCCAGAACCCCTCCACGACCACTCCCACCTATCCCTAGTCGTAGATAAGGACATAGTGGACAATAACTCAACCAAATTCCTTCTTTGCACACTCTCAGCCCCCTCCCCCTTTCGACTCCCTCTTCAAATAGCTATAATCTAAAGAACGACTCACTCTATCACAAACCATGGCATCTTTGTCCATATAAAAAGCAAAAATCCTAGGAAATTGATATTTTAACAGTACATCACCACACCAAGTATCATTCCAAAAAAAGTGATGGAACAATTCACACCTTTCTTCACATAACAAGCCAACAATCAATATATTCGTCTTTTAGCTTAATCACAACTTTAAGAATGTCCACCTACACCGAATTAACTGAAGACAGCACACAGATTGACCAATGAGACCATGAAACCCATGAACAGTTCTAACAACCATCACCCACAAAGCATCCAAACTATTATAGAATCTCCACACCCGCTTGAACAAAAGGGCCATGTTCATGTCAAAAATACTAACAACTCCAAGACCTCCATATTATTTTGAGCGGTAAATCGAATTACAACTCCAGTTTACTTTTTCACGACTCCACACTTCGTTTACTCATTCCAAAGGTGTTAATATCCTCCTCAAATCTCCATATATAATCCTGTTTTTTTAGATTTCCATTGTAGGGAACTGAAAACAAAATTGCTTACCTTTATTTAATTAATTTATAAAGAAAATCGATTAACTTATTCAATATTGAAATGGCCTATCCTCAGGTAAAGTTCGTTTAGCCTTTCAGTTGAAAACATAGATGTCTAACAAAAGTTTTTGTTGATTGCTAGTTACTTGAAGCTTTATGTGTAAGGTTTTCAAGTTACCATGAGGTTACAACTATTATAATAAATTGCACCTAGTTACATATTTCCAAATGACAAATCTTGTTTCATATTTTATTTTCTTTGTAACTAGTTTTAGGTAGTGTTTGGTACGATGGAATTGAGGAAGGAATGGAATGGTTAAAAAAAAGTTGTTCATTTTGTCTGATAGAATGGAATGGACCATTCTTTGATGGAATGTGATTCATTCCATTTTGTTAATGTTTTTCCTTATTCACTTGTGTTCTTTTCATTCCATCATGTGTTGGTTAATGGTTATGTTGGGGTCGTGAACAGAGTTATGTCCAAACATAGGATGACTTCATTGCACCCTATTTTTTTAATATTCCTTTATTGTCGTCTTAACAAGAATACATTTTCTTGAATCAATTGGTATATGAAACCAAGATTCAATGGTTGGACTGGTAGTGTTAGATCAATACATAACAGAGAAACATGTAACCGTAAAGACCAACAATCGGAAGCCTTAAATAGAATTTGAGAATGAGATTTTTGATGTTTCACTGAGAAAGAGACTTGGAAGATTAACGTGATACAAGTCCAAGCCATGATCAACATTCTTCAGTCACAGATTGAGGTTTTGAGCGAGGAGAATGATGGGTTCAGGACTAGTTACTAGGAAACTATTTTCTTATTTGTAACAAGTGGCATTTTCTTGATTCTGTTAGCTTGTTATCTTGAAGAACTATAGGCCCGACTATCGGTAATATCTTGGTCTATAAGTTTAAGTCTAATAAAATTATGTTTCAAGAATGGTACCATTCTTTTCACCTATATGATGTCATTTGTGTTTGGAAGGCTCAATTGTAAACTCGAAGATGGTTACAAGTGATGAATGTTGTTGTGGGATTGTACTAATTGTGTTATATGTACCATTTTTCGATGCATGTGACATGGGCAACCTACTTATACTTTTTGACAAAAAATCACTTATATTTTTAGCATATATAGCCATATACTTTTGATTTTTATATGAAATACAATTTACTTTATTTTTTAGCATAAATAACAATCTGCTTATACTTTTTTTGACAAAAATAACAACTTACTTCTATTTTTAACATAAAGTACATTTGTTCTTTATCTAAAATAGCAATATACTTTCAATTTTACCATAAATAGCAACCAATTTATAATTTTTTTACAAATTAGCATCTTACTACTATTTTAACATAAATAGCCATCTACTTTTGACTTTTATATGAAATAGCAACTTACTTTCATTTTTACCATAAATAGCAACCTACTTATACTTTTTTTGACAAAAATAACAACTTATATTTTTTAAACATAAATAGCCATTTAATTTTGATTGTTATTTAAAATAGCAACATGCTTTGAGTTTCAATTGTTATTTATAATGGCCTCATACTTTTCATTATTATCCAAAATAGCAACATGCTTTGAGTTTTCATAAAAATATCAACTATCATCATTCAAAACAAGAAAAAAACTAAGAAAAATATGCTGTATTCTAAAGCTAGAAAAAAACAACTAACCATCATTCTTTTCATTAACAAAATAACAAAAATCTATCATTCCAAAAACATGTTCTAGAAAGCAGAAGCTATGCATATTTTTTCTCCGGATAATTTTAAATGCTAGTAAAACATTTTACCATTGTATTTCTAGTTAAATCTAATAATATCACATATTAATTAATGTAACTTATCCACAATAGGAGCTTAACATTTAAATTGCGGAAGTCCACATGGAATGTTCAAGGGTTAGTCATTGCACCCCTAAAATATTACTAGTTCTTAACGATCTACATCTCACGTGAGGGTGCACAGGGTGACCGAGAGATAATTGTGGGCTCGTCGACACCCGACAGGTTCATGACCCCATGGGTGGCGGGTTGAGCTAGATTGCTTGGATATGGGTTGGTAGAACTGAGCTGTTTATTTTTCTTAAAGAACTTATTTGTCAAACTTATTTCACCCGACACCTATAGATAGCCACATCAACCACACATTCCTTAAACTCTGAATTGTCTTAAACTCTCATTCCCACTAATTTAAAAAATTGGTTACATGATCCTCCACTTGCAAGCCGTGGACTCCAACCGATGAGGTGGTGTTGGCAAACGTCTACATTGACAACATTGAGAATTTGGGAAACGTCAAATTTTGGTCCCTTATCGAAGAAATATTTTACACACTAATGAAAATCGAACGATATCGGTCTAAACACCAACTTAGTGCCAAGTGGAGGAATTTGAACTTGAAAGTGTCAAATTTTAACTACCTATCGAGACCCGAGAAAACGGGGCTGCCAATGATGATATTTTTAATAAAGCTCTTGATGAATATCCTCTAACCAATAACAGGAAGGTATTTACGTATATCAAAATTTGGAATGCTCTAAAGAGTTTAACCAAGTGGACCGTCTCTGGGGTCAACGACGCTCGTTTTAGCAATTTAATTTTTGTTTTTAGGACTATTAGTTATTTAAATTCCGGTATTTAGATTCTTAATTCCCGTTTGTAGTTGTGCGTTATTTTTAATGAAATGTTATCTTTAATTTTAATGTTATTTATTACATTTTAAATTAGTTAAAATTTTAAATTAAACGTTATTTTGTGATTTTGGTTTTATTTATTTAATTTTAATATTGAAAAACTGATGTAACATAGAGAATGTTGAATTTTCTATGTTGTGAGTTAGAAAAAATAAAAATAATAGAAAAAATTTAAACTGTCATGACACTCTAGATTAAAGAATTAGACAAAGTCGACTCTCCCACCCTGATAGGTTCGGCAGGGGCATTCTACAATGCGTGTGACTTACTTTTAATCTATCTAGATTACTAATAGAGTAATATCACTAGAAATTAGTTAAAAGCATGCTATTTAATCTTATGTAACGTTTTTGATAAAAAAAGTTTAGAGCCACCAACATAAAATATACTGCCCTGGGAGTTTTTCAGGGTCTGTAGCATACACATTCCACATGCCAAAGATCTGGTGACATCACTGTATAACATAAAGAATGTTGACTTGGTTTTTTCTACCAACAAATAACAACTGTCTATAAATAATTGAATTATATATATACACTATATATTCGAAAAAATTCTAGAAACCAAACTGGCAAATAATTGAAGCTTCCATTCTATAAATAGAAATATGAGTAGTCACACAGATGTTGAAGCTTCTGTGGCCACAAACACTAGATCCCAAGTTGCCCCACAATCCAAAATAAAAGTCAATATATATGACTTCAGATTGAAGAGCTACAATGGCCACAAACATTAGATCCTACAATCTTCTTTTTTAATGATTAATTTATTAAAAAAATAAATTTTCATTCCCGTTTTAAAAATTGATTTAACACTAAATTTTATTAACCAACTATCTCAAATATAATTAAAACATTATACATGTTTTATAACATAACTAGTGGGTGACCCGTGCTTTGCACGGGGCGAGGGGAGAAGGAAATCTTTTGTTTACTAAACTGGTAGTTTCGTTCTTTGTTCTCTAGTTTGCTGTTACGAACCTCTTCATCTAAAGGAAAGCTGATAGCATAGACCACAAGAACAATTTATTATGCAACGAATTTACCCTTTATGCACAAGTAAACCATTTCCATTTTTGGAAATACCAACAAAAATAGCAGAAAAATTATGTTTCAATGGAATATATACTTATGCTGTAATATAATATTTGGTGTGTAACATTAAAAAGTTGACAATATTTTAAAAAAACGACCAAAACTGCCAAAAAATTTCAAATCTATCAAAAGAACCAAAACTATAAAAAAATTCAGATATGTCAAAAGGACAAAAACTGTCAAAAATTTTCATATTTGTCAAAACGACCAAATTGTCAAATTTGTTAAAATCTGTCAAAATGACCAAATCGTCAAAAAATTTCATATCTGTCAAAACGACCAAAATTTTCCAAAATCTTTAAATCTGTCAAAAGGACCAAAACTGTGAAAAATTTCAAATCTGTCAAAAGTACCAAAACTGCCAACGTTAGTCTAAAGTACATTGTCATTACTGTAAAAAGGTACAAAACTGTCGAAACTTTACAAATCTTTCAAAAGATAGAAGTTTTTTTCCTGTTGCACAAGTAAAAAAATATGCTAACTTGATTATTTCTATGCTCTTATTTCAGTCTAAAAAAATGCAGAAAAAATAGATAAAATGACCAAATAAATGCAGAAAAAATAGATAAAATGAGCAAATAAATGCGGAAAATATTAACGTACTTTTAATGCTTGAAAACCTAAATTTGCGAATCAATTTTGAACTTCATGCCCGTGTTTTGTTTTCATTATTCTTTCTTTAATTCCCCATTTTCTACAGATGACCAACAAAACTACTGCAAAACAGACCGTAAACATTATCCGAGAAGAAAAGTTTAGTTTCTACTTTATAAATCGTATCTCCTAAAGCTCTATAAAAATAGTTCTGAAATGTTAGAAACAAAAAAGCAATACGTTGGCAAGAAGGTTGCTTCAATATTAATATACAATATGAATGATAATACCAAAATATAAGGACATATCAAGACCAACAAAAGAAGACTCTAGAACAGAATTAATATACTCCTTGCATTTAGCCCAATATTATTAGGGTATGAAAGTACATTGCCATTTTTTTCTCCCCTCACCAACATTACAGACAGCATAAAGTGTACTCCAGTAATAACCAACAAATCCCCTTTAATAGGATTGCTCCGCTCTCTAAGAATAGACATAAATTAATCAAAATATGTATAAAAATACTAATTCTCATGTAAAATGTTTATATACAAAAACATAAACTGAAAGTACAATGCTATATATGCTCACATGAACGATTAGCTGCACGTACATCTGAAAATATCAAAAGCACAAGACCCGCAACACCAGCAAGTTTCTTGAATTTGTATTTTGTTTTCAATAATAGCCACGTCAGGATTATGACTGATGGGATTGACCAACAATCCAGCAGCATATCACTTGTTAATGACGTGTATTGGTATGCCTTCACCACTGCAAAAAAATATATATTTTTAATTTAATAAGGAATAAATTAAAAACGTTGATCCATTAATGAACATATGATTCATAAATTTACCAAGATAATTTTCCTCTACGTCTATGAGTTCCAGAAGTATATAATAGTACCATTTTGCCTGCAATGTTAAAGGTAAAACGAATTAGCATATTGTTGAATATGGTGAGTTAAAGGTAAAACGAATTAGCATATTGTCGAATATGGTGACAGAATGATTTGGGTGTGCAACTTGAAGAATTTAATATCCTTTTATTTAAAGCAAGGGATAATTAGGTAATTTTAGTCACTTTCATCTTACTTTTCCGGCAAATCAAAATTCCACCGTAAAAGATCGCCAACAACACATAGTTCGCTAAAGACTGAAGTTGGTGCATTGATTCCTAAGTTACACAAAATGAGACAAATTAGAACATTCGACCAACAACCAAGTTGAAAATTAAAAAATAATGCCTAGTCTTCTATACTTTATTCTATCATATTTTTTGTATTTTGATAAATATGATGGTTTGAACAACAATTGTACAAGTACTATAGCTAGAAAAAGAGGCCTACAAGCATGAATCTTTATGTACACAATTCAAAGTTATTCGGTTCATTGGGGTGTTAGCCATGCTATACAAAACAGCTATATTTAACATAGAATAATTATATTTGTTTAATAAATATGGAGAAAACTAATCAAGACTAATACATATACAAATTAAACTCTGGACTTACAATAGATTGCCATCCACTTCCATAAAGTTTATCAAATTCCTGCAAATTCATCAAAACCCCAAAAATTATTTAACAAAAAATTTCACAAAAAGAAAGATCTGTAAGCAAAAAAAGATACATTCTTGATGTAAGAAGCAGTTGGGTGATTAAGAGCTTGAGATGTAGTATTCATGGCATGAACTTTCATCTCCAATGACATGTATATATGCTTCAACTTCGATCTAGTCCTAGATTACCTAAAATTAGCATCGATCCGATCTCACGATCATGAAAATATAACCACCAACTGTTAATACCAACTTTTGTTACCTGTTCTGGGAATTGTTCACGATTAATTAGTAAAAACCGGAAGAAAAGTCATGCAACTGGAAACCACCGATGGAAGAGACGGGCGGCGGACCGATCCCAGATGCGCAAAAAATAGCCTGTTATGCAAACAATGATCCTGAAACAAAAACGATAAAAAAGAAAAACGGAATCGGAAAATGGGTAGGATACGAACTCATGAACAGATATAGAAGATGAACCCCTGAAGTGTGTTTGTGCCTTACATGTGGTAGCTGGTCTATAGCAATGTACAATCAATAGTGAATAATAAATTTGTTACTGTCAAAATTGGTCCCAAAAGATTAAAATTGGAAAGTCTAAACTGATTTATAGCAATGTACAATCGATAAAAAATTTGTTACTTTCAAATCATCGCTATTATTGCATTTAGGTGTGTACATATTTTATTTTCAAAATTGGTCCCAATTTAGTTGTTTCTGAAAAAAAATTTAATCAATAATGTGAAGGTTATTAGTCATTCTGGAGAATTAGTTATAAACAATAGTTAATAGTGCTTGAATATATTAACCTGGGAAACAACACATCTCTTAGTGAAATTTCACCGAACAGTTGGTGGGAAACTTGTGGCCAACTGTTAAATCAGTGGACCAGACATACACTTTCAAATGCACAATCGATACCAATTTTGCTGCAAATTTCAATTTTCAAACCTAACAGGATCATACCTTTTACCTAATAACTCATTCGACATCAAAAAACCGAGCATAAATCATAGGGGAAAGCTCAACAACAATGCCAACACAAAAATTGGAAGATTAATAACCACAACGGTAGAAACAAAACTGAAAATTTCAATCGAATCTTGACGAAGAAAGTCAACAAACCATACAATTTGGGATTCATCAGCGAAATTATACGCTCAATTGGAAACTAAAAGATACCTATTGTGACATCCGCCTAAAATGGATTCGGGTCAACCCAACCCAATTGGAAATTTAATAAACCCTACTCAAGATTTCTTGACGCTAATAGGATCAAAACCCTTACACTACGATATAAATTGACGTTAATAGCAATATAGCATAGTATAACGTTATAACTATAATCAAATTAAATTATGATATCATATTAAAATCAAATCAAAGTATGATGCTCTAATTAAATTAAAAAAATCAAACTTGAATGCTATAATTAAACTTCAAATCAAAGTAGATTGTTATAATCAAATAATAACCTATTTTTTTTATAAAACTCTATTTTTATAAACACTACATTAAATTTTATAAAACTCTTAAGATGCTTGTGTTAGTGGGGAATTATGAAGACCACCAAAAGTAAAAGTTTATTCCCATTGTCTCCCACTCACACCTCCCATCATCTTTCCTTTCATTTTTCTCCCAACACATTATTCTCGTCACCACTCAAACCATATCTAATCTTTCTCTCACTCTCAATCTCGAAATTCCTCTTAGAAATCTTCATATTTTAGCCAAGAACACTCCAATATACTCAAATCTTCATCCCTCTTGAAGCATTCATCAAGGTATGTTGTTAAAAGTCTCAAATTCATGAATGAAACAAATTAAATCCACCAAACTATCTAAAACTCATTTTATGCATAAACCTGATTTTTCTCAGGATCCCATTAATAAAATAAGAAGTTCTAGAAATGTTCAGAAAATAACTTATTTTTATTGAATTACTATAATTATTGCAATAAAATAGGGCAATAATTCACATAAAATACTTTTTGCAGTCAATAAATTCTGGAAAACTTTTGGAACAACCCATATATTGAGTAAAGTGGATTTATGAAGTTTCATGCATTTATATTACTTTTTGATGCTTATTTTGTATTTTATTTTGTTGTAGATAAATAAATTGCAAAATATAGTTATGTATGTTAAAAAACTAGATTTTATATTTTTCGCACCTTATTAACATTTTAAAGACTCCATGACAAAATTTACAGATTTTTGTAAGAATTTTTGCTTATTTTTCCTGATTTAATGATTATTTAATGGTTTAAATTGAAAATAAATAGCTACACATATCCAAAAATTATAAAACCTTATCCGAATATCATATATAACCTGTTAATCATAAATAAAAAGTCTAATGAATTTCTCTTAATAGTTTCCTATTATTTATGATTTTATTGATTAGTTAATAATGAAAAACATAATAAATACTTCCCATAGTCAAAAATATCCAAAACCTTTACAGTAGGCTCAATATAATGTTAGAAAACTATGGTTAATTTTCCAGAATTTTTGGGAATCATTTATTATTTTTCCCAAATTTTGTTGTGGTTTAATTATTAAAATACTAAATAAATACTAAAGCAGTAATTACTATTTTATGAAATAATGATTTTCTGATAATTTCAGAATGTTTCATTACTGTTTAGTATTTAAAACCATTTTCCTAAATATCTAAGCATGTAAAAATGCAGTTTTAATGATTATTTCATATGAATAATTGTTTATAATATATAAAATCTGTAAATACTTATAATTTGACTAGTTATTATTTCAATAATAAATTATTAAAATCTTGCCTAAAGTGAAAATATAAATTAATTAAGCAAAGTAATTAATTCAATTTAAAATTCATTTAATATATGAATACACTAATATTCAAAACAAAATTTGGATTATTGTTAATTTATCTAATATAAGAATATGTGTCTAATTATTTTTATTAATACTATATTTCCGTTTATCGATTCCTAAGCCAAAACTATTAATTATATTAGGTTCTACGACATTTTGACTCGAGCCGTCTATCGTACAACACACGCATTCCTTATTGGACTAATGTGAGTAATCTACCCCATATTTTATAATTTTCAATACTTTTGGGGTGTATCATGTGGTTCTAATATATTTCCAACTTCACTTTAGTATTTTATCACAATTGAGACATTGTTGGGACATTTATACTTGAATCATTATTTGTATAATTATTGTTTGTTTACGCTACATGTACTTGTAGTGCATTATCATTTTTAGTCTAATCTCCATGACTATGCCCGTATTCTTGAGGTACGTTATGGACAATAATAGCGCTATTGAGTTGACCACCCCGCCTTGGGACGCTAAGGTGATTGATCGCACATGGTTGAGTGTGTATGATGATTAGATGCTCCATCCTATATATATATATATATATATATATATATATATATATATATATATATATATATATATATATATATATATATATATATATATATATATATATATATATATGTATATATAGGGTGAGGACTTATTGTTGTTGTTATCATTTGTTAATCAATTTTTGATTTATAAACCGTTATCTCAATAATACTTGCTTGTCGACTTCCAAAGAAAACAAGTTTCAAATTATAAATATTTCAAACTCACAATTTTCTTTAATAAAACTAGATTACTCACCAACTCTCGTAGTTGACCTGTTTTTACCCATGATGCAGATTTGAAGAATGAAGTTGATGAAAAGTAGGATATACCTTAGAAACCCACAAGACTATTTAAATTTGATGTAATAAATGTTGTTTGTATTTGAATTTGTATTTGTATGTTGTGGATCTTGTTTGCCTACTTAGTACTTAATTGAATCTGATCATATTATAACATAGTTGTCATGAGACTTTGAACAATATATCACGCCTTGATCGATTCCGCCAAGGATCGGGGTGTGACAGATTGGTATCAGAGCCCTTGACTATAGGGAATTAGGTTAATTGCCTTGACCTAGTCTATAGCCTCTAGGGTCCTATCGTATGCTAGTTTATAAAATGCACACACAACTGCATGCAACTCGCACTTAGAAAATCCTAGGAATACCTTTGTGTGCTAATTGCTCCCTTAGGTGCTTACGTATTATTCCCAACACTTATATGTGTGTATACACTTGTGAATTTTCTCCTCTTTCTCTTAAAATCACACACCTACTCAAATGGTTTCAAAATAAAAATTTATATACATATATATTCCTTAGAGCTCATAGGAAATTAAAAGTCATCCACTCTAGTTGGGTAGGATCAAAGTAATGGACGCATAGTAACTGGAAGGGGGAGGTGCCGGTAGCCTGAAAGTCCTGACTAGGTAAGCATTCGTATACATCCCAATCAACCGAGGGACCAGTTTGCTTACCTGGGGACCAAAGGCGAGAGTTCCCAAACCTATAGGCCAAAGCGTGTTATTCACATTACTTTTGAGCCATCAAAATACCCGACCTTATCAAATGTATCCGAAAGGATACACTCCAAAATGGCCAACTCATTTGACTATTAAGTTTCCTAAGGGGCCTAGAAGTGGGAAAAACACGTGAAAACTTAGTATTGTGGGGGCCCACGCAATTGCTACATGCTTCACATTTAGTACCCATGGAAACCCAAAAGGTGCCCAACACTCCTAACCATGGCCCAACAAGTGTTTTACAATCATTTTACCCAACAATGTCTACAAACTTAATTTACAAATAACTCACAAGTCCATATGCGTGTTTCTCATAGATGGCATTACAACCCCCTCTGTAACCATTGTAACTATCACCATATGTCCACTAGCCCGTGTCGCCTTTGTACGACTTGTGGTCGCTATGGCCACTTGGCGGACACATGCCGTGCACCAAAAACTCAGCGACCATTCGCTCTACCCTCAAATCAGCAAACACAAACCCGGTATCCAACTGGAACATGCTTCAACTGTGGTGACCCCACCCATTTCAGAAACGCGTGTCCTAGGCTTGTCAATATCATTAACACTCAAGCCCAGGCAAATCCAACAATACAGGTTCCAGCTCCCAAAGGCCGAGCATTTGTCATTACCGCAACCCAAGCACAGACCGATAACAAGGTCGTAAATGGTACGTTTCTCATAAATGACTGCTACGCGTCAGTACTTTTTGATTCAGGTGCCGATAAAAGTTTTGTGTCTTTGGAATTTGAACCCATACTTCACACACCTCGCACGATTCTTGATGAAAACTTTACCGTAGAAGTCGCCAATGGAAAATACATTTCACTCAATGCAGTCATCCAAGATTGCACTTTCGATTTTTGCGGTCATAAATTTTCTGTCAATTTAGTTCCTATAGAACTTGGTAGCTTCGACATCATCGTGGGAATGGATTGGCTATCCCAAAACCATGCTGAAATAGTATGTTACGAGAAGTTTATTCGTATTCCTCTTGCCGACAGTCAAAGTCTTCGTATTTATGCCGAGACTCGTTCAAAAAAGCTTAGTTTTATGTCATGTACTCAAGCTCGATCATATCTATGTAAAGAATACATGGCTTTCTTAGCCTATGTGGTGGAAACAAAGGTCAAAGAAAAGAAGATCGAAGATATTCCGATTGTATGAGACTTTCCCGACATCTTTCCAGATGACGTATCTGGACTCCCTCCAGTACGTGAGCTAGAGTTCCACATCGATCTCGTTCCTGAGGTTGCTCCCATAGCCAAGTCTCCATATCGGTTGGCTCCAACCGAGATGCAAGAATTGGAAAGTCAGCTCCAAGAATTAACCGATAAGGGATTTATACGCCCTAGTACTTCACCCTGGGGAGCCCCGGTTCTCTTCATCAAAAAGAAAGATGGTTCGTTTCGTATGTGTATCGATTATCGGGAGTTAAATAAATTGACCATCAAGAACCGATATCCGTTACCTCGGATCGACGACCTTTTTGATCAGCTTCAAGGAGCTTCATGCTTCTCAAAAATCGACCTCCGCTCGGGTTATCACCAACTTCGAGTACAGAAAGAAGACATCCCTAAAACCGCTTTCCGAACCCGCTATGGTCATTACGAGTTCACCGTTATGCCTTTTGGCCTAACGAATGCCCCTGCCGCATTCATGGACTTGATGAATCGGGTATTTAAACCTTATCTCGACCGTTTTGTTATCGTCTTTATTGATGACATCCTCATTTACTCCAAGACAAAGGCAGACCATGTAAGACACATTCGTCTAACTCTCCAAACATTGCAAGGAAATCAACTCTATGCCAAATTTTCGAAATGCGAGTTTTGGTTAAATGAGGTACAATTCCTCGGTCATATTGTAAGTGACAAGGGTATTTTAGTCGATCCCGCAAAAGTTAAAGCAGTTAAGAATTGGAAAGCCCCACGTACCCCCAAGGAAATTCGGTTATTCCTCGGTTTAGCTGGCTATTACCGGCGTTTCATTTCAAATTTCTCAAAGATCGCTTTACCGCTTACTTTTCTCACTTGCAAGGGTACGCCATTTGATTGGGGACCCAAGCAAGAAGACGCTTTCCAAACCCTTAACCAAAGATTGTGTGACGCTCCGATTCTTACACTCCCTGAAGGATCCGAAGATTTCGTGGTATACTACGATGCCTCCAATATCGGTCTAGGTTGTGTTTTGATGCAAAGGGGAAAGGTTATAGCTTACGCATCGCGACAACTCAAAATCCATGAAAGGAATTATACGACTCATGATTTGGAGCTCGGTGCAGTGGTTTTCGCTCTAAAATTTGGAGGCATTACCTTTACGGCACTAAATGCGTAATTTTCACCGACCACAAGAGCTTGCAACATATTCTTAATCAAAAGGAACTCAATATGAGACAAACACGATGGGTCGAACTCCTAAATGATTACGAGTGTGAAATACGCTATCATCCGGGCAAGGAAAACGTGGTAGCCGACGCGTTAAGTCGAAAAGAACATGCCAAAGCATTTCATCTAATATGTTCTCCTATCTTGTCCAATCTCAGTGACCGAATTCGAGGAGCCCAACACTTGGCAATTACCGAAAATGACATGCCCACGGGAATTGATGGGGAGTTGGAAAGTAAATCCGATGGTATTTTCTATTATCAAGATCGCATCCGGATCCCAGATCGCGACAATCTTCGTACCTTCCTGATGGAAGAAATCCATAAAACTCGATATTCCATTCATCCTGGTGCTGACAAGATGTATCATGGCCTGAGAACCAATTATTGGTGGTCGGGAATCAAAAAGGATATTGCTTTATTCGTGGCCAAATGTCTTACATGTTCCAGGGTCAAAGCAGAACATCAACGACCCTCTGGACTATTAGTCTAACCGGTAATCCTTGAGTGGAAATGGGAAGCGATCGCCATGGATTTCGTAACCAAACTTCCCCGTACCACCAAGGGACACGACAGCATTTGGGTAATCATTGACCGTTTGACCAAATCCGCTCATTTCCTTCCCATCCGTGAACATTTCAAGGTCGAACAACTTGCTCGAACTTACATTGACGAGATAGTTAGTCGGCATGGCATCCCTCTCAGTATCATTTCAGATCGTGATGGGAGATTTCTCTCTCGGTTTTGGCAATCAGATCAAGCAGCCATAGGAACCCGCCTCGATCTCAGTACCGCCTATCATCCTCAAACAGATGGTCAATCTGAGAGGACAATTCAAACACTCGAAGATATGTAGAGGGCGTGTGTCTTAGATTTCGGAGGAAACTGGGACTCTCATTTACCGTTGGTGGAATTCTCCTATAATAACAGTTATCATTCTAGCATCAAGATGCCACCATTTGAGGCATTGTATGGCCGTAAATGCCGATCTCCTATTTGCTGGCATGAAATTGGCGAGTCCCATGTGATTCGCGCAACAGTGGATTCTCCAATCGTTGGTCCTGAGCTTATCCAGGAAACAACCGACAAAATCACTCAGATTCGCAATAACCTTCTCGCAGCTCATAGCCGACAAAAGAGTTACGCCGACAAGCGACGCAAACCGCTTGAATTTACCGTGGGTGACATGGTCATGTTAAAAGTGTCCCCATGGAAAGGTGTGGTTCGATTTGGACGCAAGGGTAAATTGGCACCACGCTATGTAGGCTCGTTCAAAATCCTGAAAAGGATCGGACCAGTAGCCTACGAGTTGGATCTACCAATAGAGCTTAATAAAGTTCACCCAGTATTTCATATAGCCAACCTCAAGAAGTGTTTAGCAGACGAGAACCTTCATGTTCCTCTCGAGGATATCCAAATCGACGAGACAATGTAATTTATCGAGAAACCCTTGGAAATTGCCGACTGAAAGGAAAAGCAACTCAAAAGAAGTCGCATTCCCCTGGTCAAGGTCAGGTGGCAGTCAGTACGTGGACCCGAGTATACATGGGAGCGTGAGGATCAAATGCGTACCAAATACCTGCAACTTTTCTCTTAAGGTACTATCTTCTTAAATTTCGGGACGAAATTTCCTAAAGTAGGGGAGACTGTGACATCTGCCTAAAATGGATTCGGGTCAACCCAACCCAATTGGAAATTTAATAAACCCTACTCTAGATTTTTTGACGCTAATAGGATCAAAACCCTTACACTACGATATAAATTGACGTTAATAGCAATATAGCATAGTATAACGTTATAACTATAATCAAATTAAATTATGATATCATATTAAAATCAAATCAAAGTATGATGCTCTAATTAAATTAAAAAAATCAAACTTGAATGCTATAATTAAACTTCAAATCAAAGTAGATTGTTATAATCAAATAATAACCTATTTTTTTTTATAAAACTCTATTTTTATAAACACTACATTAAATTTTATAAAACTCTTAAGATGCTTGTGTTAGTGGGGAATTATGAAGACCACCAAAAGTAAAAGTTTATTCCCATTGTCTCCCACTCACACCTCCCATCATCTTTCCTTTCATTTTTCTCCCAACACATTATTCTCGTCACCACTCAAACCATATCTATTCTTTCTCTCACTCTCAATCTCGAAATTCTTCCTAGAAATCTTTATATTTCAGCCAAGAACACTCCAATATACTCAAATCTTCATCCCTCTTGAAGCATTCATCAAGGTATGTTGTTAAAAGTCTCAAATTCATGAATGAAACAAATTAAATCCACCAAACTATCTAAAACTCATTTTATTCATAAACCTGATTTTTCTCAGGATCCCATCAATAAAATAAGAAGTTCTGGAAATGTTCAGAAAATAACTTATTTTTATTGAATTACTATAATTATTGCAATAAAATAGGGCAATAATTCACATAAAATACTTTTTGCAGTCAATAAATTCTGGAAAAAATTTCGAACACCCCATATATTGAGTAAAGTGGATTTATGAAGTTTCATGCATTTATATTACTGTTTCATGCTTATTTTGTACTTTATTTTGTTGTAGATAAATTAATTGCAAAATATAGTTATGTATGTTAAAAAACTATATTTTATATTTTTCGCACCTTATTAACATTTTAAAGACTCCATGACAAAATTTACAGATTTTTGTAAGAATGTTTGCTTATTTTTCCTGATTTAATGATTATTTAATGGTATAAATTGAAAATAAATAGGTACACATGTCCAAAAATTATAAAACCTTATCAGAATATCATATATAACATTTTAATCATAAATAAAAAGTCTAATGAATTTCTCTTAATATTTTCCTATTATTTATGATTTTATTGATTAGTTAATAATGAAAAATATAATAAATACTTCCTATAGTCACAAATATCCAAACCCTTTACAGTATGCTCAATATAATGTTAGAAAACTATGGTTAATTTTCTAGAATTTGTGGGAATCATTTATTATTTTTCCCGAATTTTGTTGTGGTTTAAATATTAAAATACTAAATAAATACTAAAGCAGTTCAGAAACATATGAAACTTTTACAGTAATTACTATTTTATGAAATAATGATTTTCTGATAATTTCAGAATGTTTCATTACTGTTCAGTATTTAAAACCATTTTCCTAAATATCTAAGAATGTAAAAATGCAGTTTTAATGATTATTTCATATAAATAATTGTTTATAATATATAAAATCTGTAAATACTTGTAATTTGACTAGTTATTATTTCAATAAGAAATTATTTAAATCTTGCATAAAGTGAAAATATAAATTAATTAAGCAAAGTAATTAATTCAATTTAAAATTCATTTAATATATGAATACATTAATATTCAAAACAAAATTTGGATTATTGTTAATTTATCTAATATAAGAATATGTGTCTAATTATTTTTATTAATACTATATTCCCGTTTATCGATTCCTAAGCCAAAACTATTAATTATATTAGGTTCTACGACATTTTGACTCGAGCCGTCTATCGTACAATACACGCATTCCTTATTGGACTAATGTGAGTAATCTACCCAATATTTTATAATTTTTAATACTTTTGGGGTGTATCATGTGGTTCTAATATATTTCCAACTTCACTTTAGTATTTTATCACAATTGAGACATTGTTGGGACATTTATACTTGAATCATTATTTGTATAATTATTGTTTGTTTACGCTACATGTACTTGTAGTGCATTATCATTTTTAGTCTAATCTCCATGACTATGCCCGTATTCTTGAGGTACGTTATGGACAATAATAGCGCTATTGGGTTGACCACCCCGCCTTGGGACGCTAAGGTGATTGATCGCACATGGTTGAGTGTGTATAATGATTAGATGCTCCATCCTATATATATATATATATATATATATATATATATATATATATATATATATATATATATATATATATATATATATATATATATATATATATATATATATATATATATATATATATATATACTAGTTGTAAGACCCGTGTATTACACGGGTTGATTAAAAGAAAATGTTAAATAAGAACATCTAAACATCAAACATTGTACTAACTTAAAAACATTGTACTAACTTAAAGTAAATAACATACTATCTTAAAAATAAACAAAACCAAGGTAACAACAATTTTACTTTTTTGGACACGTATGAGGCATGTAAAATGATTAAGTTGTATAAATTGCATATGATAAATTGCATAAAAGTCGTTAACTTTTCTAGATTTTTAGATTTTGACACTATGTTTTTTATTTTTGCTATTAAGTCATTAGGTTTTTTGAAAAATTGCAAATCTGACCATATGACCTGGTAACTATTGTCATCCTGTCATATGGTCATTTTTGCAATTTTTTGGAAAACATAATGACTTAATTATAACAATTAAAAATGCAATGTCAAAATCGAGAAAATTGGAAAAGTTAATGACTTTTATGCAATTTACCCTTTAAACAAATAGGTTCCTAATTTCTTGCTTCGGTTATGAATTATTAGAATTAAATACATTAAATACATTCAATTCAAACAAATTTTTTTAAGAAATTCAAAATTATGAGAAAATGACATGTGGCCAATTCAATGAGGAGATGACATGTGGCTTTGAGTTACTTATTTATTAGGATAGGATATATATATATATATATATATATATATATATATATATATATATATATATATATATATATATATATATATATATATATATATATATATATATATATATATATATATAGGGTGAGGACCTATTGTTGTTGTTATCATTTGTTAATCAATTTTTGATTTATAAACCGTTATCTCAATAATACTTGCTTGTCGACTTCCAAAGAAAACAAGTTTCAAATTATAAATATTTCAAACTCACAATTTTCTTTAATAAAACTAGATTACTCACCAACTCTCGTAGTTGACCTGTTTTTACCCATGATGCAGATTTGAAGAATGAAGTTGATGAAAAGTAGGGTATACCTTAGAAACCCACAAGACTATTTAAATTTGATGTAATAAATGTTGTTTGTATTTGAATTTGTATTTGTATGTTGTGGATCTTGTTTTCCTACTTAGTACTTTGTTGGAAATACGATGATCGATCTCCACGAGTAAGGTTTTTAAGCCGGTTACTGTGTGACAGATATGTATTTTGTCTATAATATGCGGAATAAATAAGAGTTGCGGAATAGTAAATCTAAACTAGACAGTATTTAAATGGACAGAAAGCGGTAAATAAAGTAAAAGTTAGAAGTTAAATGTTAGGTGTAATAAACGCCATTATCAACGATAACGTGTTTTTACAATAAATAAAAAGGTTAGAAGTTAGAAGTTAGAAATTAGATGTCAGATGTAATAAACGCCATTATCAACGATAACGTGTTTTTACAATAAATAAAAGGTTAGAAGTTAGAAATTAGATGTCTCGGTTAAATACAGTCCACATGTGTTTTCGTTGTCACGGTTCAATTTTTATGTCTTGGATGTTTGGTACAGTTGATTTATAACAGTTTTAATAAATCAATAATAACACGGATAATTTCAAAAGAACTTATCGATAGCAGATGAATATGACGATTTTCTTTGAAGCTTCGATTCTTGTTCTTTGCTCGGGTTGAATGAGGTTTTGGTGATATTTAGTGTCGGGTAGAGGTTGTTTGGAGGTTTGAGGTTTGGTGTCGGGTAGAGGTTGTTTAGAGGTTTGAAGTTTTGGTGTCGGGAGGATATCTTGTTTCTTGCGGTTGTGCGGTTTGATTCTTGTTGCCAAATGCAGAAATTTGAGAGTCTTGAGGTTTCTGGTCGTGGGTTTCTTGGAGAGTATATGAGTGTATAATGCTTGGTTGATTGGGTGTAACAAAATAGCAAGAGAAAGGCTCAATTTATAGTTGCTGAACACACAGGGCTCTCGTCGCGACCATATGGTCCGTCGCGTTGCGAAGGTCCATAGCTGGTGGTCGGTGCGCTTTTTGTCGGGTAAGTGCGTCTTCGCTGGTATGTCGAGCTTTTCGTCGCGATTCCTTTTGGTCGCGTTGCTTTTGGTCGCGTCGCGAAGGATGGTGTGTTGGTAGTCTCGCGATTAGAAAGTTGGTGGTGTCACGTTGGAGCCTTCGCGATGGAGCTCTTCGCGTCGCGACCACCCTTGCTGTCGCGTCGCGAGCGCTGTAGCAATTTGGTCTTCTGTCTTTGTTTCTTCTTCACGTCGCGACCACTATGTCTGTCGCGTCGTGATTGCTGTAGCAGTTTTGATATTTTGTATTTTTCTCTTTGGTACGTAGCGTTACTTCCTCAGGTTTGGATGTTTTCTCAAAGTTTCTCGGGTCTTGATTTATTCTTGTTTTTGATCTCGAATTCACGCAATCTGGAATAAACTGATAATATTTGTTAGATAATAACAGTTCATCTTATTTTAGTGATTGTCACATACAAAAAATATATTTTTCAACAATTTCCCCCTATGTGATCATTACTGAAATAAGAACAGATTAAAAGGTAAGGTTGAAAATTCTTGTAATTTGGATAAAACATTTATAAAACCATATCACTTGTTTTGAAAGAGTGTGACTAGATTTTACTTATGTTTTGAAGAATGTTTGTCAAGAATATTTGTTTCTGAATCAAAGTTTCATGTTCAATTATCAAAAGGTTTTTGTATATGTACTTTCATAATATTCCTTAAGATTTTATAACATTTATAAAGACGACAAGTGATCTTAATAGGTCGATTCAGATGAACTTCTCATAGGTATATCTCACACTTGACTGAGGTGTTTGTTTGTTCTGGGTGCAGAACGGGTGTATAATCACTAAAGATGAGTGATATCTCTCAGTTTGAAGGTGTTGACTTATGCTTAATGTGGATTTATACATATATACTTTAGTCACTTGGTCTTCATATTAGATAATCAATCACATAAGACTGGTTTCGGCATTACTCAGAGGGTTTCTTCATTCATGCCATTGATGTTCACTTTCTCTCCGTCGGGAAATACATGTAGAGGGGTTTAGAAATATTCATAGTGCAGTTTGCAACTAAGAATGTCCAGTTATGAAGGCTACAGTATCCCGGTAAGTCTTCGGTTTTGACAGCTATATTTGATAAAGCTTTTGAGAATTCGTTGTTTGAGAGATGTCTGTCTTTATGGATTTTGTAATAACTCTTCTTTTGCTTTGGTGAAGTGTTCACCTTTGTTTTATCTTTTTTTGATTTTCGCGAATACCTTTTGTGTAAAAGATATCTGATGTGTTTACCAGTTGTGATCTGTTTACATCATTTGCGTTTTGAGATTTTGAGTTTTCTTCTGGTTTTCTTGGATACGACTTTGTCGTTTCATGAATTGTCAGACTTGCTATGCAAGATGATAAATCTTTTATTGATGTGGCTTCATTGAGGATAGGGATAGGTGATATAATAGACAGTTTGTCTAATATATAAAGAAATGATTGTATCGTCCCTGGTCATTTTGATATCTAAGCAAAAATAAGACTAGCATCACGGTATAAGAGTATAAATCCTATAAGTCATAATGAAAACACCTTTGCTCATAGAAATGAATTTCACTTAGCAGTTAAAGACGAGGCACAAAATCTCACATGGGTTTGGTTTTCATCTGAATCTCCTGATCTTTTGTCCCTTAATTGATAAAATCGTTATATTTGAAATAAATTCAAATGGAATAGGAGAATGTATATAACGAAAATTTTTAGATTTGAACCTTCACTTTAATTTAAGAATCAATATGATTGAGGACATTCATCGAGCATAAGTATCTGAAAGTCAAGAAGATGTTAATCACATGGTTTTATAAGGACTTTTAAAAAGATAAAACTTTATCCTAATTTTTTGATTTTTGATTATGTGGATGTTTTTGGAAAATTTTGGTTATTTGAATGTTTTTTGGAAGATTTTGGTTATTTGACGTTTTTGGAAGATTTTGGTTATTTGAATGTTTTTGGAAGATTTTGGTTATTCGATGGAAAGTAAACACTCTTTTGTACAAACAAAAAGTAAGAGATTAGGAATGGATGTTATCTGGATTCAACATTCCTAGACGGCCTAGGAAGTATTGAAACTTGGTTTCGTCTAAAGCCTTTGTAAAGACATCGGCAATTTGATCTTCGGTGTTTATGAAGTGCAATTCGATATGACCTTTTTGTATGTTGTCTTTGAGGAAATGATATCGAATGTCGATGTGCTTTGTCATGGAATGGTGCACGGGATTGTGAGAAATGGCAATTGCGCTGGTTGAATCACAAAATATGGGAATTTGTGATACTTTGTAGCCATAGTCACGTAATTGAGTTTGCATCCACATGACTTGTGAACAGCAGCTTGCGGCAGCTACATATTCAGCTTCTGCGGTTGAAGTGGACACGCATGATTGTTTCTTTGAAGTCCAGCTTACCAGTCTGCCTCCTAGAAATTGACAAGAACCAGATGTGCTTTTTCTGTCTAGTCTGCATCCTCCATAGTCGGAGTCGGTGAAGGCATTAAGCTGAAAATCAGAGTTAGCTGGATACCAAAGGCCAAGAGATGGAGTTCCTTTAAGATATTTAAAAATTCTTTTTACAGCTATAGCATGAGATTCCATAGGATTGGCTTGGTATCTGGCACAGACACATGTAGAAAACATGATGTCGGGTCTGCTGGCTGTGAGGTATAGGAGTGATCCTATCATTCCTCGATATTTCTTTTGATCAAAAGGCTTGCCATTTAAGTCTGCATCTAATTTGTAACCAAAGGCCATTGGGGTTTTTGCTGTATTTGATTTGTCAAGAGAAAAACGAGTTAGAAGATTTTTGACATAATTTTCTTGATTGATGAAAATTCCATCTGATGATTGTTTGACTTGAAGTCCAAGAAAAGTAGTCATTTCTCCTATCATGCTCATCTCAAATTTGCTCTTCATCAAATCTGCAAACTTGATACTCAAAGATTCATCAGTAGAACCGAAAATAATGTCATCGACATATATTTGAACGATTAACAGATGCTTATTAAAAATTTTACGAAAGAGAGTTTGATCAATTGAACCTCTTTTGAATCCTGATTCTTCTAGAAATGTTGACAATGTTGAATACCAGGCTCGAGGTGCTTGTTTTAAGCCATAAACTGCTTTTTGTAACTTAAAACTGTGATTTGGGAACTGTGGATCTTCAAAACCTGGAGGTTGTTGAATATACACATCGCGATCAATCTCTCCATGTAAAAATGCACATTTTACATCCATTTGATAAACTTTGAAGTTCTTGTGTGCTGCATATGCTAGAAAGATACGAATGGCTTCGAGTCTAGCAACTGGAGCATAAGTTTCATCGTAATCGATTCCTTCTTGTTGAGAATAGCCCTTGACGACAAGTCTTGCTTTGTTTCGACAGACTATGCCTTGATCATCAGTTTTGTTTCTGAAAACCCATCTTGAACCTACTACAGTAACATCGGGAGGAGTAGGAACAAGATCCCATACTTGGTTTCTTTCGAATTCAGCTAGTTCTTCTTGCATGGCTTTGACCCAGTCTGGATCTTTGAGAGCTGAATGGATGGTTTTGGGTTCGGTCATAGATAAGAATGCTCCGTATAAACATTCATTTGAGGTAGCGGCTCTTGTTTGAATACCAGAATTGGGATCTCCTATGATTTGGTTTGTAGGATGATTCCTGGTCCATTTGTTTAGGCGAGTTTTTTCAGGTATTTCGATTGGTGTTTCTATGTCCCATTGTTCTTCTTGGTCAGGTGATTATGTTGGGAATAGATTTTGGTTGTTGTCAGATATGTCTTTTTGGATTATAGGGTGAGTATGAGGTAATGAAGGTTCCCCCATAGATGATGCACTGGGATCATTTTGAACAGATGGATTGGGAGTGTTCAACGAGGGATTTGGTGTTGGTAATTCCCCCTCGACTTGATCTGTATTTTCTTGGTTTGATTGTGAGGTTTCTGCATCGGAGTTTCCTGTAGGAAAAGTAGAAGATGTTAGAAATTCAGAATTATAAGCGGTTTTGGGTTGTTCAAAAAGTAAATCAAGATCAATTTCTATGTCCGTAGAAGGTATTTGTTGAATTGGATTTTGAAAAATATTATCGATCATTTTAGAACCAAAATGTTTACGATCCAATTTCCTGACATAAAATTCATCGAAATGAATATCGGTACTTTCTTCAATTACTCTAGTACGTTTATTCAGTACTCGATAAGCAGCTGAGGTAAAGGAGTAACCAAGGAAAATTCCTTCGTCTGATCTTGATTCAAATTTTGAGAGGTGATCTTTGTTATTCTTTATGAAGCATCGACAACCAAAAATATGAAAGAATTTGATGTTTGGTTTTCGGTTGTTAATGACTTCATATGGTGTTTTATGAAGTTGTTTATGGATTAAAGAACGATTTTGAGTGTAGCAAGCTGTGGCTATTGCTTCTGCCCAGAAGTATTGTGGCAGATCAGCAAAGATGAGCATTGATCTTGCAGCTTCGCACAGAGTTCGGTTCTTTCTTTCAACAACGCCGTTTTGTTGAGGAGTGTAAGGGGCTGAGAAGTTGTGTTCCATGCCTTTGTTTTTGAGAAATGAGTCTAGAGTTATGTTTTTGAACTCTAAACCATTATCACTTCGGATTCTTCGAACGGGTCGTTTGAGCTTTAATTCAATCTGTTTGATGAAGTTGATCATTTCTTCGGGTGCTTCTGACTTTAACCTTAAAAAGAAAACCCAAGTAAAACATGAGTAATCATCAATAATAACAAGGATGTATTTCTTCCCTTTTATGCTTTGGGTTTTTGCAGGGCCGCAAAGATCAATGTGCAGTAATTCTAGTGGTTCGGATACACTAGATTCAGGAATGCTTTTATGAGAGGATTTGGACAGTTTTCCTCCTTCACAAGCTGCACAAAGAGTTTCATTATCAAGTTTCAGAAGTGGCAGTCCGCGAACAAGATCATTTGCAATCAACTTGTTGATGTAGCCGAAATTGAGATGGGAAAGACGACGATGCCACAACCAGCTAATATCAGCAGAAGCTTTGGACAAGAGACAGATGTCTGGTTTTCCATAGATAAGGTCCATATCTAGTGGATACATGTTGCCTAGACGATCAGAATTAACTAGAATGGCTTTGGTCTTGGCATCTGTGATTATGCTTCGTTGTTTGGTGAAAAGAACTTCATGATTGTTGTCACAAAGTTGTGATACGCTGATTAGGTTGTGTTTCAGGCCGTCGACGTAGGCTACTTTCTTGATGGTGAAGTGACCATTTGTTATGTTTCCATAACCTTTGATTCTTGCAGTCATGTTGTTTCCAAAAGTAACATCTTGTTTGGATTCTGTGGGTTTGAAATCTCGTAGAAAGCTTTGGTTTCCTGTCATATGCTTGGAGCAGCCACTATCGATATACCATGTGCCATCCTTGGGCTCTCCAGCACAAAATGCCTGCAATTAGACAGAAAGTTTAGGTACCCAAACCATGGTGGGTCCTGATTTGTTAATGGTTTTTGATAATCTGAAATCATTATAGTTTCTGTTAATTGGACGAAGTGGTTGAGGCTTGATTTGACTTATCAGATTTTCCCAATTTAAGATTTGTCTTTGAAAACCTGTCATTTGAAACGATTTCTGATTTTGTGAAAAGTATCCTATATGTGAAGTTCTGTTTGATAACCTTTCTTTGTATCTGGGATCTGAATGGTTTTGGAAAATACTTTGATGATGGAATGGAATTTGGTGAAATGATGGTTTCTGAGAGTTCCTTGAGAGATTGAAGTTTATCTTTTGAAAGTGACTTTGAATCGGTTTTTGAAAAGGTTTTTGTTTTTGTGGCACAGCGACTGGTTTCAAAGGTTTTTCTTTGAAAACAATGGGCTTGCTTTGTTCTTTTGGTTTAAAGACAGCTTGAATGGGTTGTTTATTTGTCTGTTGTTTCTTTGAATACTTTTGTCCCTGACTGTTCTTTCCAATAAAGGTTGAGTTTAAAGAGGGAAAGACAGTTGGAACAGAAGTACTACCATTTTGATGAACAAAATTTTCTCCATTTAAGAAATTTTCAAGTTTGATCGTGCCATCATTCTTTGTTAGTTTAGTAGATCTCAATTGATGAGTTACTGAACTAGCAGAGTCTGATTCAGATTTTACAACTCTTTTGTATGACTTGTTGAAAAAAGTATCATTTGGGCTACAGTTGATTACTGTTTCATCATCTGAATCGTCCTCATTGGCAGATGAGAAAAAATCTGGTTGAGGAGATTTAGAGTTTTCACTAATTTTCCCATTTTCATTTTCAGTCATTTCATTTTCAAAAGATTCTCTTCCAATTCCTGGTTTATAGTTTGTATCAATTTTGCCAGTTCCTAAGTTGTTTGCTTTAGTGAAAACATCATCACTTAATTTTCTGGCAATATTGATAGATTCCAGTTTTCCTTGAAATCTTTGATTTTCGGATTCAAGAAATTTCATTTGCTTTGAAGAATCATCTAGTTTTAGATTTAAACTAGTGTTTTTGTCAGTTAAATATTGAGCTTTTTGTTTTAACTGAAGGACTTCCTTTTCTAAGGTATCTTTTATTTCAGATGAAATAACAGATTGAATTTTTATTTCTAAGTCCCTTTTCTGTTTTAGAGCTTCATTTAATTGTTCTAGGATGTGATTATTTTCTTCAGATTTTCGTTCAATGTCTCTTTCAAGTTTGTCTCTAGTCCTTGTAGATTCTCCAAATCTGAGTTGCAAGGTTTGTAATTCAGATTTGTAGATATCAGATTTGACTATTGTGTCATGATACAGTCTGAGATCAGCTTTTAGACTGTTCTCAATCTTAGTCATGTGGGACTCAAATGGTGTTCTTGAAAGACCGAGATCTGAGATCATAGACCATACCTGATCGATGACATATGGAGCTCTTGTGGTTGGTTCATTGTCTGCCATGAAGCAGAAGTTTGACTGAGCTGGTTCATTATCTGTTTCATCATCAGAAGTTGGCCAGTGTTCCACGCTAGGTTCGTAGAATGCCATCAAAGCTTTTTGCTTTGCTTTCTTTTCTTGTTTCTTCAGTTCTTCGGCTTTTTGAGCGTAGTAAGCTGAGTCTTTGACCTTGATTTTGGCTCGACAATCTCGGGCATAATGATTTAGTCCTTTGCATTTGTGACAAATGATTACATCATCATCATCATTATCGTTATTGTTAGCCTTTTGGCTCTTAACGGGAGGTCTTTCGGATGTTTGAGTTTGTTTCTGTTGAGATGGTTTTGAATGATTTTGCTGAAATCCAGAATTTTGGTTATTTTGAAAACCATTGTTTTGATTGTAAGAGTTGTTATTATTTTGAAAACCACGATTCTGAAAGTTTTGTCCAAAAGTGGATCTTTGTTGAAAGTTTGGTCTATGATGTGGCAAAAAACTTTCGAGATTAGTGTTTGCTACCAAAGCACACAATTGATGGTAGTCAGCTTCATTATTTGGATCGGACAAGTCACAAGGATTACTTAAGAAAGCTTGGTTTTGGTTTAAATCAATTTGACTTTGATCCGGAAAATGTGTCTGGTTTTGAGAGGATGTTGACAAAAGAGCAAGCGGTCCTCCAAAAGAAGTAGACGTTGGTGGGTCAATTGAGGATTCATACGATTGTAATTCTCCGTACAGATTGTACAAAGATTCAGTATGAATTGCCGGATTTCCCTGGATGATAAGTTTGACCATTTTCCAGCTTTCATAAAGGTTGTTTAAAAATTTGAGGTTTATTTCATGCTGTGACTTTTTGATGCCTAAATTATTCATTTTGATGGTAATGAGATTGAATCTGTCATGAGCATCATGGATGGTCTCATGTGAAAACATTTTGAAGTTGTCAAATTCGTTTAAAACCGATGTTTTCTTGTTTCCAATGATTCTCTCATTTCCTTCAAAACGATTTTTCAAAGTTTGCCAAATTTGGTTTGCGGTTAAAAGAATTATATCATTCATTTGGCTTAGAATACTGTGGGGTATTCCAGACACAAGTTCCTTTTTGGCTTGAAGTTCGAGTTTCTTCCTTTCATTCAGTATATCCAAGTTACTCGTAAGAGAGGTCATGTTATCTGGTAGAGATCCGTCTACACATTTCCACACATCTTCACTTATAGAGTTGAGATGAAGATTCATACGACCTACCCATGATTTATATTCTTCGGGAATAAGAATGGGTGCTCGAGTACCTGAACCTATACTGTTAGCAATAGATACAGAATTTATGTTTGAGTAGTTTGCGGAAGACATCTTTGGTGTTTTTTTTTTTTTTTTTTTTTTTTTTTTTGTTTTTGAACAAGTGATATTAATATGAAATTTTCAAAGGAAACTTATTGGTGGTTTATAAAAACGCTACACAAAAGTTCTCGACAAAAATTTCAGATAAAATCACACAAGCTCTGATACCAATTGTTGGAAATACGATAATCGATCTCCACGAGTAAGGTTTTTAAGCCGGTTACTGTGTGACAGATATGTATTTTGTCTATAATATGCGGAATAAATAATAGTTGCGGAATAGTAAATCTAAACTAGACAGTATTTAAATGGACAGAAAGCGGTAAATAAAGTAAAAGTTAGAAGTTAAATGTTAGGTGTAATAAACGCCATTATCAACGATAACGTGTTTTTACAATAAATAAAAAGGTTAGAAGTTAGAAGTTAGAAATTAGATGTCAGATGTAATAAACGCCATTATCAACGATAACGTGTTTTTACAATAAATAAAAGGTTAGAAGTTAGAAATTAGATGTCTCGGTTAAATACAGTCCACATGTGTTTTCGTTGTCACGGTTCAATTTTTATGTCTTGGATGTTTGGTACAGTTGATTTATAACAGTTTTAATAAATCAATAATAACACGGATAATTTCAAAAGAACTTATCGATAGCAGATGAATATGACGATTTTCTTTGAAGCTTCGATTCTTGTTCTTTGCTCGGGTTGAATGAGGTTTTGGTGATATTTAGTGTCGGGTAGAGGTTGTTTGGAGGTTTGAGGTTTGGTGTCGGGTAGAGGTTGTTTAGAGGTTTGAAGTTTTGGTGTCGGGAGGATATCTTGTTTCTTGCGGTTGTGCGGTTTGATTCTTGTTGCCAAATGCAGAAATTTGAGAGTCTTGAGGTTTCTGGTCGTGGGTTTCTTGGAGAGTATATGAGTGTATAATGCTTGGTTGATTGGGTGTAACAAAATAGCAAGAGAAAGACTCAATTTATAGTTGCTGAACACACAGGGCTCGCGTCGCGACCATATGGTCCGTCGCGTCGCGAAGGTCCATAGCTGGTGGTCGGTGCGCTTTTTGTCGGGTAAGTGCGTCTTCGCTGGTATGTCGAGCTTTTCGTCGCGATTCCTTTTGGTCGCGTTGCTTTTGGTCGCGTCGCGAAGGATGGTGTGTTGGTAGTCTCGCGATTAGAAAGTTGGTGGTGTCACGTTGGAGCCTTCGCGATGGAGCTCTTCGCGTCGCGACCACCCTTGCTGTCGCGTCGCGAGCGCTGTAGCAATTTGGTCTTCTGTCTTTGTTTCTTCTTCACGTCGCGACCACTATGTCTGTCGCGTCGTGATTGCTGTAGCAGTTTTGATATTTTGTATTTTGCTCTTTGGTACGTAGCGTTACTTCCTCAGGTTTGGATGTTTTCTCAAAGTTTCTCGGGTCTTGATTTATTCTTGTTTTTGATCTCGAATTCACGCAATCTGGAATAAACTGATAATATTTGTTAGATAATAACAGTTCATCTTATTTTAGTGATTGTCACATACAAAAAATATATTTTTCAACATACTTAATTGAATCTAATCATATTATAACATAGTTGTCATGAGACTTTGAACAATATATCACGCCTTGATCGATTCCGCCAAGGATCGGGGTGTGACACCTATCTCGGTGCGATTCATCGATTATGTGGGAGGCTGAAGCTGCCGTCGTTGGGAGGGCGCATTCAATCCTCGCTCCGCCAACAACCTACACAAGCACCAAGTGTAAACTCTCTGGCGAGAGAATCCATGGCTGAGAGATAACAGAGATGACATAGTTGACAAAGCGGAGAAGGGGGAGTCGAGAGTCGGAGAGGATGAAGGTGAAGCGTTCGGAGAAGGATGACACCTGCAAGAACGAAATCAAGCCCTAAGATCCATCTAATGAAAGACGCTGACCTCCAAGCCGTGTCGGAAACTTGGAAGCGGTGGAGAGTGGGTCGTCGGGGTTGCTTTGACGGTGAGTGAGAAAGACGAATGCAATGGGCGAAAAGACGCTAAATCCAGGGAGTTGTAGAGAAATCGAGAAACTTGACCCCACATAGAACGGGTTAACCTGATCCAAATCCGAATCACACGACCCAGATCCAAGATACGACCCGCGTGTCACAAAGGGAAAAAAACGTACCCACCATGAGGAAAATCACGGCAATTAATATATAGTATAATCTATTATACCTAATAAATAAAAATAACTTTTGCCACATGTCCTATTTTTAAAGATTCTCCTCCACCTGACACGTTTCCTATTTTTCATCCCGCTTAAATTTTCCGATTCTTATCTACTTTTAGATAATCACTTCCCAACAACAAATGCTAAACTTTAGGAAAGATCATATCATTATCGCATACGACAATTCACTTCCCAACAACAACGACGCCTTACAAGGTGGATGCAATATGGGCCAAGTTAAGGACCCTTTTTGCGGGGACGATGGCTCTTTCTGAACCTCACTATCTCTTTCTTGATAAGTCAGTATTACGACCTCTCGTCTTCAACCCAACCCTCTATTTCTCTCTTTTCAAACAAACACAATCGATTTATCAAGACAAGCTGGAATTTTTTACCATATTAAGCGTATCAGCGGTTGCTTGAGTCTCCTGATAAGTTTCCTAATCTAAAAAGTTGTAATTATTCTTATTTTGTTTGTATGATTGATGTTGTATCATGTAATGAGAGATACTCAGAATTTGAAAGTCAAATGGGCAACATTCCAACTCTAGTTTCAGAAATTGAATCAAATCAGTGAAAATATTTGGGAAGCCCTAGGACTACGTTTTTCTCGGAAGAGATATTGTTTACAATATGTCTGTGTTGTGTGTGTATTTGCGTCTGTGTAATGATTGAAGCTGGTGGGTTTGCTATTGTGACAATAGTTGCTAGAAGTGTGGCATGTTCAGTTGTAGTGGCTGCCTTATTTGGAGGTAAATGTTGCATTGACATATTTTATTTTCATTTCTAGAATTATTTTTATAACTATGATTGATCCGGTTGCTGGAAGCACATGAAGAATTGATCAGTATGAGTTAAAAATGGGGAAAGTTATAACCAAGGTGTGAGTTCTTTTCTAGCTTTTAGGTTTATCTCATATATGTGTACATTTGGTCATCGTTACCTGTCATAACATGTAATTTCATGATCAATGCTTAAGCAGGATTTGATAAAGATAACAAATCATGTGGAATTCCATAATCAATGCTTGGTGAGTGGCACGGGCTGTAAAGGATTTAATGTTGTATGAAGCTTGATGATGATGAGTATATAAGTGTAGCTATAAGCATCTTATCATGGTTATGGTGGTAACTTATATCTCGAACAGGTAAACAGTCGTGCCTTTTACTTTCAGTTCTAGAGTAAATGACTTTATAAAAAAGAGCTAAATCGAATAGTAAAAAGACATTGAAAGTACTTTTAAAGCGTTGTACTTTGAAAGTAAAATGCTATAATTCGGTAGATTTTTCGAAGTATAATGTTTTAATAAGATTAAGCTTGACATTACAATACCAGAATTGGGTAGATATAAAGGTAACCTAAAGTTTCTATACCTAATGGTCTTCGACAACATTTATTAGAATTAGATGCAAATATGATCAACAAAAGAATCACTCCAAGGTATCTATTTTATCCGTGGTCAGTCTATATTTATAAGTTATAATGCTTTGTTGATTTGGTCATGACATGACCCGCATCAGCATAAGTGTTCTTCAAGCTCCACGCACGTATATACTTTTTTGGTCGACACATATCTCACTCTCTATTGCAGAAATGGAGGCAAAGTCAGACGTTGTCGCATAGGGGGGGGATCGAGAATTCCCCAAAATCACGTTAGTTGTTGTGAAGAATTACATCCAAGTCACTGGGTACTGTTTCAATAACTTTTTCTTTTTCTTTCATATTTTATTATGATATTCCTTTTGCTGACCAACCCAATCACTTCAGGGAAACCCTATGTTGGTCACCACCATTTCTACATTTCTTTTTCTTGGTCTCTCTGGATCTTACTGTATCTTACCATCAAACCCTAAGTATTCAAGCACCCACTGTCACTCTCCTTTCCGATTTGTATCCTGTAAAACCCTCCTTACTTTTGTTTTTTTGTTATATCTTGAGTCGATTAACTTGGATCATTTCTCCATGTGAGTTTTTATGTCTATATTAATGTGTGTGAGTATGATTGTGAGTCTTAGTGTAAGTTTGTGTATCTCTTAGAGATAAGAGGATAGTATGTATGCTTCTTTGAAGGAGTTATAATCAGTTGATTATTTTTTCAATTTTTGTTACTGTAAATGCAGAGGAAACAGAGGATAACAAGTTGCTATAATAAGGCAAATAATACTTCTTGAAAAAGCTCACAACAAAGATGAAAAGGAAAAGGGGGTAAAACTCTCCCTGATTGCTCTCTACTACTGACAACACTGTTCTTTTTAGCATCATTTAGTCTTTTTTTAACTACAACATTGTCTATTGGTCTACCTTTTTTCGTGAATATAAAACCACAAAACTTTGTTCCATCTTAGCCTAAATTAGAAATGAATTGTTTGTGTTTCATATGTGAAATATGCATATTGATGATAGTGAGAGTTGCTCTATTTGAGCACTCTACCATGTAAGAGGCATATTGATGATAGTGACCATGAAAAACAACAGTTTATTTGTAACTTGTTTATCTTAGTTCTTTTGAAAGCTGGTTTACCTTTGTTTTGCAGGTTTGTACATAGATGGTTAAGGAGTGGTGGTGGGTTGCCATAACCATCACCATAGACTTTATGGGGAAATAGAATTCGATAAAGATCTTCATTCCAAGATTAATCTAAAAAAATTTAAATCTTTACAAGTGCATATCAGAGAAGTTGAATTAACTATTGAATGAGATCAAGAATTAATTTTAAAAGATTGAATAAGAGTTGAAAAGGAAAAGTTATGGGTGATTTATAGACAGATCATTTCGTAAAGCTGTGCTAAATGTTAAAGCTTTATTTTCTTTCCATAACTGTAAAAAAAAAAAAGAAATTTGTTTGTTGAAAGTTGTATTATCTTGCAGCTAGAGGTTGTTTAGTAAATCTTTTAGTTAATACTAGATCTTCCGGTATGCACTTCTTTTGTTTTCTTACTTTGAATGTTGATTTTCTAACTTTATATTTCATTGGAAATTTGTTTTAGTTGGACTTGAAAGTAAGATCCAAAGCAAAATGGGATGAAATCAATCAGATTTGAGGTTCGATCTGTCTCTCTTACCATGAATCAAGACCAACCCTTTTTGAAGAGATTTTTTTATGTAATTTAGATCTTTTTCTGTTTAAAATTGTCTATAACAGTGTCTTCTTTGTTGATGCTCAGATCTATGAGCTGTAGCCTGACTGTAGTTAAACCACCATCATTTAAATTGAGGATTGAAACCAATCAATTGTTGAAAAGGTTTTCAATTGGAGACTCTATTTATGTAAATGATGGTCGTTGAAGGTTTAAAGTTTGAAAAATAATTAAGTGATGGTTTTTATCATTACGTCTTTCATTTGAAGTATTATTCTTTTATTACTTTTGATACTAATTCTTAATTTTAATCATATTTTATTTGAAACTAGCGTTCGTAATTCCTAACTAAAACCAACAAAATTTATCATATCATATAAAATATCAAAATAAACAAAATTCACAAATGACAATTTTATCATCTGCAGTATTTATATTTTTCATATTATTTTTTATATTTTTTAATCATCCCGTGTATTACACGGGTTTCTAACCTAGTAGTTAACAAATTATGATAATTTGTCATGAATTGGTTTAAATGACCTGCAATATCAGGTTAGGTTACATAACTTCTTTTTATGATTTTTGTTCAAAAATTTTCATTCTCTTATGAGTTTATTCAAACTTTTTTTAAAAACTTGTACCATTTTTACATCTTTATTTTAAATTTTTCAAAAATTTAGTTTTTGTTAAATTAGCCTTTTTAAATCATTTACAACCGTGTTTATAATTTTATAACATGTCACAATTTGTATACCACTTTTTTAATGTTTTACAACTTAGTTTTTCACGACTTTTATTTACAATTTAATTTTTTTAACAATATACTTATTTAAAATTTTATTTTTCCAAACTAGTTTTATAACAAATTCAATTCTACAAATCGATATATATATATATATATATATATATATATATATATATATATATATATATATATATATATATATATATATATATATATATATATATATATATATATATATATATATATATATATATATATATATATATAATACTCCCTCCGTCCCAAAATGATAGTCCAGTTTCTCATTTTCAAAGTCAAAGCTTGTCAAGTTTGACCGTAAATATATTTTTTTGTGCTATATAATATTAGATGAAAACTATACCGATGAAAACACATTTACAACACAAATCCATTCATATATTTTGTATCAAATATTATATAATAACAATGAAAATATTGATGGTCAAAGTTGACAAGCTTTGACTTTGAAAATGAGAAAGTGGACTATCATTTTGGGACGGAGGTAGTATCAAATAAGACCATGCAAATTTTGTGAGACGGGATGACTCAATCCTAGCCACTCATTTTGGAGATAAAAAAAATGCTAAAATAATGAGAATTTTTTTAAAAAAATTCTACTAATTTTCACTATTTATTCTATCTAAAAAAATAAAAAAATCGATAAAAAACTTAGAAAATCAAAAAAAAAAATCAATGGAATGTTGAATATTCTAATAGAATATAACACAAAATAGTGTAATATTCTACTAGAATATGAAAAAAAACGCTAAATATTTTTATTTTTTAATAAAGAAAATGACGAAATATAGAATATTACAATATTCCGTGTAATATTACAATATTCCGTGTAATATTATATTAGAATATTCAACATTCCAGTGAAATATTATTTGATTTTTTTCGATTTTTTTAGATAGAATAAATAGCGAAGTGGAAATTCTTTTTTTTTTTTTGAAAATTCTCATTATTTTAGCCTATTTTAATTTTTTTATTTTTTGATCTCCAAAATGAGTAGCTAGGATTGATTCTCCACGTGTCAGAAAATTTGCATGGCCTCATTTGTATATATATATATATATATATATATATATATATATATATATATATATATATATATATATATATATATATATATATATATATATATATATATATATATAGGGAGAGGTTAAAATGAGAAGGATTAAAAGGTTGAGAAGTGAGAATGATTCTGGACCAATCATTTTATAGGGATATTATAGTAATTTAACAATATGTCTAATTAATTAAAAATCCTAAATAATTATGTTTTCCTATAATCATGGGATTAATTTATTCAGTTTCCATGATTATAGAGATTAGGATTGTTGTTACCTAAAATAAAGGAATTAATTGAATTTTTTTGTTATTTTATTAATAGAAGATTAAAAAAATATTTTTATTAATTCTTTTGTCAAAATTCGAAATTGTAATAATTTGATCTTCTTTTTCATGGTTTCAATCATGGATGAATAGAATACGCTTAAAAATGAATTTTTGGAGAATTTTTAAAATTTATATTTGATATGATTGTGTTAATCATGAATGATTACAAGTAACAATAAATATTAAAATGAATAAAGTATAAAAAAATAAAAATTTAATACAATTGTAATCATAACACAAAGATAAAAAATGAAACAGTGCATTTGTAATCATTGCTAATCATAATGAATAATAGACAATGAATAAAAGACAATGTATGAGAAACGAAACTAGTTTAGCTATAATAAAAAATAAATAAAACAAATATAAAAAATCTGATTCATTAGTAATCATTATGTTGCAGTCCCGATGATTATTCTTGCTTTGATTTTTCTTGTTGCTGCTATCACACCCAAAGGAAAGAGGGGCAGTCGTGATTATTATTATTATTGGATTCACACCTGCAAAAATCAAGTTCAAGGACATTAAAAATAAAAACAACTCATAAATTATAATGTTATCTATTTGCATATGTACTGATTTAGACCACTCATCATCAATGATTAATACTTAGACACTTAATAAAACAAATATAATAGTATTAATATTCAATGATTATAGTTCTCTATTATTATAATCATTTAGACTATTATAGCTATAATCATCAATGATTACAGCTATAATCGTCAATGATTATAACTATAATTGTCAATGATTACTGATGCTTTAATCACGGATGTAAACTAACTTAACCATTGATGATTTAATCACGAATGAATATATAGTTTAAAATCAATAAACATGAATTGGAAGATGATTATGGTTTTACCTGAGAGTAGATACACTTTTAGGAGCTTTTCTCTTGTCTTTCTCATCACGGCCTGAAGACAATCAAATAGGATTACCAAATTGAAATACAACACTTAAATGGTACAAAAATTGAAAATAAAAATATTTAAGTTCATCAAAGATTTTGATTGTGGGTTCGAAAAAATATAGGGTCGTGCATCTTGGGTTTTGCGGCTATAATGGCTTAAAATGAGAATTGGTGTTTTAGTGGACAATGAATAAAAACAATCGGATTACAATTGTATAATATATTTAAGTTTGTGGAGATTCAAGAATGGATAGTGGGTGATTACATTGCGATAAACGTATAATAATAAAATAATTTATTGAAGATACCTGGAACTCTCAATCGGTAGAGTTTAGAAAAGATATTATTGTTGTTGATTTTCAATTGCATGACTGAAAATAAGTCGACAGCAATGTTGCAGAGAGTAGTGGACGAACGATGGCGAACTCGTAGGTTAGGTCTAGCTTGATCGGCTAGGGTTTTCTACGAAATGGGAGAGATAAAGAGAGAGAGAGAGCGCGAGACGAAATCGTATCTTTGATTTGCTAATTACCGGGAAGAGAATATCAGTTACCTAAATTGAAGGAATCAATATGATATTGGAATTACCAATACACCCTTTACCGGGTTTTATGAAGGATATTAGGTGATTTTGTATTTAAATAAAAAACAATTACCAAATTAATCTAAACCATAGATCTTGAAAAATAAATGATCCAGATTCTTTCTCACTTTCTCAACCTTTTAACCCTCCTCATTTTATCCTACCTCTATATATATATATATATATATATATATATATATATATATATATATATATATATATATATATATATATATATATATATATATATATATATATATATATATATATATATATATATATATATATATATATATATATATATATATATATATATATATATATATATATATATATATAATAAGGATCGGGTGAGGACTATTCTTAAAGTGAGGACTTGCGATGACACCTTAAAAAATTGAAAAAAAAATATAGATAATAAAATGGATCGTAGTACTATATTGGAGAAAAAAAAGATTCAAAAAAAACTTTTCGATCATTATTTTTTTTATAATGAAATAATGATCTAAAATAAAAACAGAAAAATTGCATCAATACGTTTTGCAATGATGCAAAAAAAATTTCAAATTTTTTTTTGATAATGATATAGTACTATTCTCGATTTTATTATTTGTATTTTTTTTATATTTTTTCAATTTTTTTAAGGTGTACTCGCAAGTCCTCACCGAAAAAAGAGTTCTCACCGGAACCGGACCCTCTCTCTATATATATATATATATATATATATATATATATATATATATATATATATATATATATATATATATATATATATATATATATATATATATATATATATATATATATATATAAAACTAAATTTATAATAGAATATAAGTTGTACAATATGTTATAAAAGATATTATGAAAAACTAATTTAAAATTGTAATAAAATCAAGTCGGAAAATGTTTTGTTACAATAAATTTTAAACGCCGAAGTTGTAAGAATACAACACACAACTAAAATTTTAACAAAAACCAAGTTGAATTTACAACTTATGAATTTTGCTTTATTTTCCTAACTTTTATTAAAAAGCCAGTTTGTTCACAAATGTGTTGGTATAGGTGTTGGATAAATCCTATCAAGGCTATTGATACTCAGGGACGGAACCATCCATACTCATCCATACTGACCTGTGCACCTATTCAAAAATGTGTTGGTATAGGTGTTAGATTCAAACTCGTGGCCTTTGACAAGGAGGGCAAACCGACTAGCCAATTGAACTAGCTAAATTTTTTGTTCTAATTGTGCAAAACTTACTTATATTATATACGTCATATATATATTTTTTATATAATTCAAAGAAATCGGTTCCGTTTGGTTTTCTTTCGGTTTTCACATTCTTAAAAACCAAAACCGAACCCAAATTTTCGGTTTTTAAAAAAATACAAACCCAAACCGTTGGTTTTGTTTTGGTTTCGGTTTTTCGGTTTCGGTTTTCTCATCTATCCAAACCGATTTTGAGCTCTATTCAAACCTTAGAATGAAAAAAAAATTGGTAGCACTAGTGATCCAAATTTCTAGTTCCGACACTATTGATAGTTGATAGTATGATACTACTTTATTCAACAAACTAACACCACCGCATCAAACGTGGGACATTGTGCTTTAATATGACTGATCATATTTGTTGATAACTAGTAAAAATATACGCGCTTTGCTGCGGTTTGTTACTTCATTTTATATTATGTCTAAACAAAAAGCTAAAAAAACACAACTCAAAACAAAAGGCAAAAGAAACATAATTCAAATAAAACTGAAATACATATAAATAATGAAACTTTAGGGATCAAACTTGTAACTTTTCACTACAACAAAAATATAACAGAAATCAAGGAGGGGTAATTTGTGAATAAAGGAGAAAATTGTAGGGACAATTTCTATAGAAACAATAGTTTAGGGCCATTTTGTAAATTAAACTCATTTGGTGCAAGTTAGCACAACTTATTGGTGCATGTTAGCACAATTCCATGCCAAAATGGCTAGAATTATATAGATATATAATATAATAGTTTATTATATTATATATAGATATATAATATAATAGTTTATTATCAGATCAGAAAAGAAGAAAAAAGTGTAAGAAATTATACAGAGGTTGTAAAAATGTTATAAAAGAAAAGTTAAAACAAAATTATAAAAAGGATAGGAGCAAATATATAAAAACATTAGTTAAATTCGTAATAAAAATTAAAAATTTAGCCAAAATAATAATAATAGTTTGATAACATGTAAACCTGGAATAACTACTAAACCAATCGACCACAATTTTTCACAATTGATTACTTTTTTAATATAATAAAGTGTACACCTATGATTTAGAGAAACTTGAAATAGTTCATACTAACTTTAATGTTAATCTTAAAATATATTCTAATATTTTATATATAACCAATATAAGTAGCTGTGAGTATTTAAATAGATTTAATGATTTTTCAAGCATATAATATATCTTTACTCCTGTTGTTTTTAGCTATTTTTTATTTTAAGCAGTATATGCTAATATCTTTGTATCTAATTTTATGTAGAAAAATACGTAAACAAGTTATTGTACAATATGTTATATGTTTCCATGGTACACTAGGTTATATAATCTTTTGAGTGTAGGTTATGAGATGTTTGTATGTGTGAAATTTTAACATACCTCAATTTGACTTTCTTTTTAAAAAATTGACATATTTGTTTAAATGAATTTCAAGTTGAAAACTATTGTAGAAGTAAGCCCCAAAGTCAAATCATCATGAGAATTATGTCACAAAGCTTATTTTACAATTTAAGTTCCAAAATCATTTAAAATTCACAAGTTGCAGAAAGATTTGTAAGAAATGGTAAAGTCATTTAAGTCTTTGAGTTCTCAAGTCCTATGAGAGTGTCCAAAAAAACCAAAAACAAAGTTTAAAAAAACCAAATACATCTCGGAATACTAATATACAAGTCTTCTAAATGTCGAAAACTTAATCCTTTAAATGACCATAAGGCTGAACGGAATGGTGGGAAAAAATCTCATCGGCACCGACGTGGCACCTCCTTGCCGTCGGCATCACCACTCCTTGCCGCCGGCATGGGCACTCCAATGGCACAACCTTGCCGCTGTCTTCTCTCTCTCTTTTCTCTCTACAACCACACCCCTCTCCCTGCATCTCTTTCTTCTTTCTTGCGTGGCACATGCCGGAAGAGTTGCCATCGGCAACGATACCGTGCAGTCTAATGATCTGATTTTAGCCTCTTGACTTGACGATACTTCAATTCCACCTCAAGATCTCTACTAATCATAAAAATCTCCAAATATCAGCCTCCTAGCCTCACATGGTCGTTCCAATGGGAAAGGGGAGCAGAGAAAGGGTTTAAATGTCATATCTTTTGTCACGTAACACTTATGACCCTTAACTTTGAAGCTTTACTCATTTAACCTCAACTATTCCTAATAACTTCTATAATTTCTTACTTAAACTTATAAACGTTGTTCCTAACATTTATTTTCCCATATAAGTCAAAGTATTGTCAAACCAAAGTTTGTCAGATTGTCTCTTTTAGTACCTCCTATTTAAATCTCTATAAATGGTGTATATAGATCTATATAACCTGGTATTTCAACTTAAAATACTGAATATAGGTTTTTTAAAAGTTATATAGAAGAAATTTAGTTAAATGAAAGTCACAATCAATTTTGTCAAGTTTGACAACTTTAGTCCCTTATTTGTAGAGTTTTATATTTAACGTTGATTTAACCTGCACTAGCATAGAACTTCATATTTATTAACATTAAATTATTCAAATAAATTTATCACTAGGTATTGATACTTACTAAGGATAACTTTTCTATATTAAGGCATGCTAGTTTAGGATACTAGGGTTAAGAATCTAATCTCTAAAGTCATGTTATCCTTTTGTTCCAAGTCACCATTCTAGGAATCCCATATGTAATCCTAAATATAATAAAACATTTAGAAGTTAGACACATATAATTCTTATTCCCACCCAACTTAACCAAAATAAGAAACTAAGTTTAAGTCTAAGTACTAAACTAAGTACCTAGTTCACTTAAATCAATGCTCTCATACCAATTGTAACACCCCTCAATTTGATTTCCTTTTCAAAAATTAGGCATGGTTTTTAAATGAGCTCAAAGTTAAAAAGTGTTGCAGAAGTAAGGTCCCAAAGCCAAATCATCATCAGAATTATGTACCAAAGCTTATTTTTCAAATCAAGTTCCAATACCATTACCTTTTGTTTCACAAAAAACCTTATTCTTTTTAAAACTACAAGTTGTGGAAAGATTAGCCCCAAATGGTAAAGTACTATAAGTATTTGAGTTGTTAAGTCCTAAGAGGGTTTCACAAAGAATCTAGAAAAAAGTTTAAATAAATCAAATACATCCAAAAATGCTAAATTACAAGTCTTCCAAATGTCCAAAGCCTAATCCTCCAAATGACCACACAGACTTGATTCTAGCCTCTAGACTTGAACAATACTTCAATTCCACCACAAGATCTCTACTAATCATGGGAATTGCCAAAGATCAACCTCCTATACTCATGTGGTCGTTTGGGAAAACGGAGCAGAGAAAGGGTTCAAATGTACATATATTTTGTCATGTAACACTTATGACCCCTAACTTTTAAGCTTTACTCATTTAACCTTAACTAGACCTGAAAACATCTATAATTTCTCACTTAAACTTATAAATGATGTTCCTAATATTTATAGTCCAGAATAAGTCAAATTATTGCCAAACCAATGTTTGACAAATTCGTACTTTTTAGTCCCTCATATTCAAATCTCTACAAATTATATATATATATATATATATATATATATATATATATATATATATATATATATATATATATATATATATATATATATATATATATATATATATATATATATATATAAGTGTTGCAGAAATCGGCCTTGGCGGCCGATTAATCGGCGATTAATCGTTTGGCGGTCTTCAACCGATTACCATTAGGCCTAATCTGTCAGCTTAACGGTTTGCTGCAAATATCGGCCATGGCGGCCAATTAATCGGTTTTGGCGGTCATTTTTTCATTTTTTTACTTTTTATTTACTTTTATTTTTAAATGACGACATAAACACTCTCTAATAACTCAAGAAAACTAGAAAAAAAGTCAATATTAAATAATAATAAATGTTTAATCTTTGTTGTGTATATCGGAATAAAATGAATCAAACTTTGCTAGTTGTTATATTTATATATTTTTAAATAAATTCCATTATAATTTAGGGTCTCTGATTAATCCTCGACTAATCCTCGATTAATCTGATTGATCTCTTAACCCAACTCAACCGCCAAGCTACCGTCAAACGACTTTTACAGCCTTGATATATATATATATATATATATATATATATATATATATATATATATATATATATATATATATATATATATATATATATATATATATATATATATATATATATATATATATATATATATATATATATATATATATATATATATATATATATATATAGAGTCCGTTTCAAGGAAGAACCAATATTTTCCTAGGAACCGTAGGAACTTTTTGACTAAAATTTTTTTTCAAAAAAAATGACATAATACATCTAGTCGCTTATATTTAAGACTTTTTGTCAAAAAAAATTTGAAAAATAATATGTATACACGAAATGTGCATATATGCATTTTTTTCGCACATGTGTATATGATCACGTTTCGTGCATATGTGCACATTTCGTGTATATATATATATATATATATTATTTTTTCAATTTTTTTTTAAAAAGGTCTTAAATATAAGCGATTAGGTGTCTTATGTCATTTTTTTGAAAAAAAATTTTCAGTAAAAAAGTTCATACGGTTCCTAGGAAAATATTGGTTCCCATTTGATATTTAGTCTATATATATATATATATATATATATATATATATATATATATATATATATATATATATATATATATATATATATATATATATATATATATATATATATATATATATATATATATATATAACTTAGGATTTCCACTTAAAATACTAAATATAGGTGATGCGATATCAGCCCCTGATTGGTCTGATTCTCACTTCACGGGTGATTCCGATCGCCTTGGGCTAGACCTGCGATCACAATTACAAAGGAATGGCAACGTTAGCCGTTTTCCGGGAAGAGGTCCCGGGAAAACGCTCCGATGCCTAAGTTAGGTTTCCGGCAGGGTTTAGTGTATGTATGGTATGTGTACTGTGAGAGTAATGGGTAATCGATCCCTTACCGGATGCTCCACGAGGGTTTTTATGCATCTTGCCTGTCTGGCGGTGGCCGACAAGATCCTTGCTTTGGCAGGAGGGGACCAGGCCGTCCGTTGGCCGTACGACCTTTGTCCTTCGCCGTGCCCCACGTGTAGGTTGGGGAGTGTAACGCCAAGTACAGTTCACGCTGGTCGCCAGCGAGCGTGTCGTTAGTGAGCTGGAATGTAGTTCTCCCGGAGAGACTTCTCCAGCAAGGTGCCTCTATTGGCTGGGATGCAGACTTCCTGGCGAGGAACTTCCAGTGGTTGGTGAGTTTTGCATCCCCAAGAAGAGTGCCAGAAGGCGTGCTAGCGGTTGCCAGATGGCACGCTATCAAGTCTCCCTAGCCTTAGGCATTATTGCGTGTGCGCAGCTAGGGATGATGGCTAGGGCTAGCATTGAGTTAACCCACGCTGATGTGACGGTTATTCAGATGGCCTTAATCATTATCTTTGAATTTTGAAACTCCCGCTTACGGCTTTCCTTTATCCCATCTCTTTATATTCTCCTTCTTCTCCGGCCATTAGTTCCTTTGCTGTTTCATTTTCTTTTGTTGGGTTCTTGCTCTTCTCTTTCTCTGTTCTTCTGTTTATCATCGAAATGAGTTCTTCTTCAGGTGTCGGTCCCGATTCTCGATACTACGACTCGCTAGTGGCTCGCTATGGCTTCCAACCGGAGGATGGTGTGGAGCTTCCTGCCGACGGAGCCATCTTTTCCTTTCCTCCTTCGGGAAAGATCGGTATGTATTTGAAACATTTCGAAGCCGGTTATCGCTTGCCTACATTGGACTTTTTCATGGAGGTTCTCGACCACCACCACGTTCATATTCATCAACTGGTCCCCAACGGTGTAAATAAGATCATCGCCTTTGAACTTCTGTCCAGGGCTGTTCATCTAGAGCCTGATCTGTACGTTTTCCGTCACTTTTTCCGGTTCACTCGTGCTTCCACTGGAACAATTATACCTTCTGCGTTCGTCAAGATCGCCCTACTCTTGTTACCGATCAAAAGGGGACTGCCCGAAACTGGTCCCAGCATTTTATTTGGATGAATGAGCACCGGGTCGGTGCTATAGAACATCGTGTCGATCCTATCACTGATCGTGCTTTCACTCTCTTCCCCGCAAAGGAAGCTATTGCAAAGGTTCTCCGGTCTTTCCATGTGGTTGGTGGGGAACTTCCTGAGTACATTCTAGCCGGAGCTGGCATGAGTACTTCCTGGCGGCTTCGGGGCAAAATGCCTGAATTCTTTACCATTGTAGACGGTTAGTTCTGGTCCTTGTTAGTGTTTTTTTTTGTTTTCTCCTTCTCCTCTCCCCCCCTTTTTTTTGAACAAGGGAAGTGCTTGATGGTTTTTCTTTATTGCAGGACGGGAACATGATATCCGGTTTACTGATGTTCTGGCGAAAAATTATCGCGGAAGTCTCCAGTATCGTGAGATTCCGTTGATCGATCGAGTACTTCCTTCTCGTGCTTTCCGCCACGAGGCTTTTATTACCCGGGCCTCGGCGGTGCAAGAGGAGGAGAGACAGAGGGATGCAAACATTGGGCCTTTGGTTTTTTCGGCTGTTGATGGACGAGTTGTTGATACAGAAGCTAGTGGTGAACAAGGTGGTTCTTCTAGGGCTTTGGTGAAGAGGCGTGTGGGTTTGTTTGGTACTGGCGAGGGTTCTGGAAATGTGGTGTTGCCACGGCGATTGCGTCCTCGCCGTTTGGTTGGCAGTAGTGGGGCTTCAAGTTTTGTTCCGCCCCAGTCTCCTGTGATCAATATTGCCGACGACACATCTCAGGGTGGAGACGTGGGGATGGACCAGGGTGGGGGTGCTCGTATCGGTACCCACCCTGTTGTCGAGAACGTTACTGGAGAAGGTTTCAGGGAAAGTAATCCTTCGCTGCCGGTTGAGCCCCATCATCCTCGCCCAGATTTCAGTGGTTTTAGTCGCCGTGGGAGTGCGGCGGTTTTGGGGCCCCCACTTTCGGGTTCTGGGGAGGCTGGCCATGTTGCTTCTGCTGGGGTGTTTGTCCCTGGGTGGTCTTTATCGGAGAGTGCACGCCTTTCAAATTACCAGACTGCCCTGGAATTCACCCTACATGTATTTCCCCCGGGTACTCGTTCGGAGATGGGGAGCTATTCCCCGGCCGACTTGGCAGGTTCGCTCCGGTATGCGGCTGCCCAAAGTGCTTGTTTTTTTGGCGAAAGCGCGAATCGTTTGGAACAAATGCTAGCCGCCAATACCGATTGCCTCTCCCTCCAGCAGGAGTTGGATGTTGCTCGTGCTGAGGTTGTGAAGCATGAGGGCTTATTGAGGGATCTTCGGTCTCAAGTGGCCTATTTTCAGGTGGTTGGAAAAGAGGCTACCCAGCTGAAGGAACAGTTGTCTGTGCTTGGGCGGGAGAAGACTGAGCTTCAAAATGCTTTGGCTGGCGTAAAGTCTGACAACGAGGGTCTGCATATCCAACTCGAAAGTGCTGAGAGAGATGCCGCAGAGCGTGACCGGGTTGCTCAGGCCAAGACGCAGGCTCTTGAGGAGGCAGAGGCGGACCTGTCCTGGCTTTTAACCAATGGTGTTGTAGGTGTTGTTGATTTGGTCCTGGAAAGTCGAGACTTTGGAATGGGCGTGCATCGTCTTAAAGAGGTGTGTATGGCGGCCGGGCAAGCTCAAGGGTACTCTCGCGCGATAAAGGACATGAAGGCGGGCAAGGAGATTGCGCCGGAGGAGGAGGAGCCCCCACTTGACCTTGGCTTGGAGGTAGATGAGGCGGTGGACGCTTTTATGAATGTTGATTATGCTACTTCCTTCAAGCTTGGGGAGCTTGGTGTGCCCGATCTGAAAGCCTTGCTGGACCCGAGTAATGTTGCCGGCCCTTCTCATTCGTAACAGGTATTTGTTGTTTCATTTGCTTGTCTTTGGTGGTGTTCTGGTTTTTAAACGATGGTTGTAAGGCCCTTCTGAGGCCATTTGGACGAAATTTGTTTTTGCTTTGTAAGGCTCGCGAGCCGGGACAACGTTTTTTGTTTGTTTTTATCTGATGTTATCTTGGTGGCTGTCGTAAGCCCTTTTATTCTGACTTGATTGCTTGTTTTTGTTGTTGTCGGATAGAATTGAAACGAATGGTTGGTTATGTCCCATCCACGGTCCCGTATTTTGGTTGTAATTGAGTGTATATGCCGGTAGGTTTCTTCCAGGTTAACTCACTTAGGTGAATCTTTGTGAAACTGAGACAAGAAGTTGCTGAGTCTATTAAGGATTATTTCCTCCTTTTGGTCTGTAAGGCTTAAGACTAGTAGTTACTAGCCCTTTCTCTGGATGTTTTTAGCTAGATGACCTTACTAAGGCTAGGGCCAGGTGTTGTTGGGCCTTTTTCAGGGTATTACCCCTATATAACCTTGCTTGAGCTAGGACCAGGAGTCACTGAGCCCGCTAGGGAGTATTTCACCCTTAAGGGTTTTAAGACTAGGACCAGGAGTCGCTGAGTCTTCTTCAGGGTGTTTCACCTGGATAACCTTGCTGAAGCTAGGACCAGGAGTCACTGAGCCCGCTAGGGAGTATTTCACCCTTAAGGTTTTTAAGACTAGGACCAGGAGTCGCTGAGTCTTCTTCAGGGTGTTTCACCTGGATAACCTTGCTGAAGCTAGGACCAGGAGTCACTGAGCCCGCTAGGGAGTATTTCACCCTTAAGGTTTTTAAGACTTAGGACCAGGAGTCACTAAGCTTTCATCGACATTTTATTCATTGTAACATGCATAAGTGAAAACGACATTTTCATTCATTACTTTGCTCATATGGCGGTTACAATTTTGGATAGACGTTGATGGTGGGGTTTGTCCGGCAGTTTTCCTAGCAGTGGAACTGTTTGAGGTTCTGAATGTTCCATGTTCGCGGTATTGCTCTGCCTTCCAAAGTTTCTAGGATGTAGCATCCCTTTGGGTTGGCCTTTGTGACTCTATATGGGCCTTCCCATGTTGGACCAAGTTTGCCTCGCGGTTCGGCGTGACTTGCCTCATTTTTCCGGATGACCAAGTCGCCTATTCCAAAACGTTTTTCTCTAACCCTCGTGTTGTAGTATCTCTCTGTCGCTGCCTTGTAGCACGCTTATCGTATGTTGGCCAATTCTCGCTTCTCCTCCAGAATGTCTAAATTGAGGCGAAGATCGTGGTTGTTTTTTTCTTCTATGAATTCCGTGGTACGTAGGCTGCCTATAAAGATTTCTGGTGGCAGGACAGCCTCCGTGCCGTACGTCAGTCTGAATGGTGTTTCGTTTGTGGACGTTCGTGGAGTGGTGCGATATGACCAAAGTACTGTGGGTAATTCTTCCACCCAGCAACCTTTCGCTTTCCCCAGCCTTTTCTTTATTCCCATCACCAATGTTTTGTTGGACACTTCGGTTTGGCCATTGGCTTGGGGGTGTGCAACAGATGTGAATTTTTGTTTGATTAGCCTCTCGGCGCACCATGTACGAAATGGATCTTCTGCAAATTGTAGGCCATTGTCGCTGACTAGGACTTTAGGGGTGCCGAATCTGGTTAGAATATTCTTCCACATGAACTTAATCATGTTCCTCCCCGTTATGGAGGCAACGGTTTCTGCTTCAATCCACTTGGTGAAGTAATCTACTGCCACTATAAGAAACTTCACTCGGCCGGGTGCTTCCGGGAACGGGCCTACTATGTCAATGCCCCATTGATAGAAAGGCCATGGACTTGAAATGCTGGTCATAGGGACGGCTGGTAGATGGTGGAGCGGTGAAAAAGTTTGCACGCGACACACTTTTTTGTTATTTCTGTTGCGTCTGAATGGATTTCTGGCCAATATACTCCCGCTTTGAGAGTTTTTCCCGTGAGTGCTCTGGCGCCTTCGTGCGCTCCAGCTTCGCCAGCGTGTATTTCGTCCAATACTGTTTTTCCTTCTTCCGGGGTAATGCATTTTAACCAAGGCTCTAAATGTCCTCGTTTGTATAATGTGTCATTTTGCATTGCATATTGAGGGGCTTTCACTTTGATCTTCCGTGCCTCAGCGCTATCACTTGGCAGAAGGCCTTGTGTCAAGTAGTCAATTAAAGGTGTCATCCATGTGGTTGCGGTTGTGCTGATTGGTGCCATTTTCTGGCTGTCAATGCTTCTTTCTTTTAGGACTTCCACCAAGACCTCTTTGGATAAATGGTCAAATGCCGCGGAGGCTAATTTGCTCAGCGCATCTGCTTTTCTGTTAGCCGAGCGCGGGATTTGTTTGACTGTGAAAGTTTCCATCGTGGCTGCTATCCTATTCACTTCCTCTACGTATTGCTTCATCCGCTGGTTTTTTAGTTCGTAGGCCCCATTGATTTGGCTTGCTACTAACAAAGAATCACTATACGCCAAGAGGTGTTTCACTCCGTTCTCTTTCGCGAGTCGCATCCCGGCGAGCAGTGCCTCGTATTCTGCTTTGTTATTCGTCGTTTGGAAGTCAAATCTGAGTGCATAGGTTATTTCCTCGCCTTCTGGGCTCGTTAGCACTAAACCCGCCCCCGAGCCTTCTTTGCTGGCTGCTCCGTCCGTGTGGAGTATCCAGGTTTCTGGGGATGCGCCTAGTTCTTGTTTTGTAGGTTGACTCGTTATTGCTTCTTCTTCCGCTGGTACTTCCGCCAGGAAATCTGCTAAGGCTTAGCCCTTGATGCTTGTTCTTGGTTTATAGTCGTGTTCCCCTAATTCGATGGCCCACTTGGCTAAGCGACCTGATTTCTCTGGTTTCAGTAGTATCTGGCGGATTGGTTGGCTAGTCAATACCTCAACATGGTGAGCCTGGAAATATCGCCTTAGCCGGCGCGCTGCATAGATTAGAGCTAGAACTAACTTTTCTAATTGCGGGTAACGTAGCTCTGGGCCTTGGAGCGCGCGGCTAACGAAGTAGACCGGTCTCTGTTGATGTTCCCTTTCCACCGTCAGGACTGCACTTATTGCATCTGGTGACGCCGCCAAATACATGGATAACGTCTCCCCTGGGATTGGGCATGCTAATGTAGGCAACGATTTTATTGCTTCCTTTAAATGTGTCAGAGCGGTTTCTGCCTCATCTGTCCATTGGAAATTGTTTTTGTCGACGCATCCTTTCAGCGTGTTGAACAGCGAAAGTGCTTTTTCTGCTGACTTTGCTACGAAGCGTCCCAAAGCTGTGAGTTTCCCGTTGAGTCCCTGTATTTCCCGCAGGCATGCCGGTGATTTTATTTGGACGAAGTCCTTGATTTTTTCTGGGTTTAATAGCCCAAGAACTTTCCTTCTTCTACGCCGAAGGTACACTTGGCCGGGTTGAGTTTCATTTGTGTCTTGGAGAGTGTTTTAAGGGTTTCTTCAATGTCTTGTAACAAGGAGTGCTCTGCACGGCTCTTTATGACCATGTCGTCGACATATACTTCCACGTTTCTTCCGATTTGATCTTTGAACACCTTATCGACGAGCCTTTGGTATGTTGCCCCAGCGTTCTTTAAACCGAACGGCATCTTCTGGTAGCAAAAAGTGTCGTGATCCATGTAAAAGGTTGTTTTATCTTCATCTTCTTTCCCCATGAGAATCTGGTGGTAGCCTTTATAGGCATCTAGGAAACACTTCCACTTAAAACCTTCTAGCGATTCTACTTTCTGGTCTATCTCTGGGAGCGGATAACAATCTTTCGGGCATGCTTTGTTTAAATCGGTGTAGTCGATGCACATCCTCCAGCTACCGTCGCTTTTCTTTACCATGACTGGATTGGCAATCCACGTTGGAAAGAAAGCTTCACGAACAATGCCGGCTTGTACTAACTTGGCGACTTCTGCGTTGATGGAGTTGTTGCGTTCTCCTGCTTGGCCACGACGTTTTTGCTTAACCACGTTGCTTCCTGGTATGACGTTGAGGTTGTGTTCAATGATTGTTCTTTCTACTCCCACCATATCCGCTGGCTCCTAGGCGAATACATGCTTATATTTTCTGAGCAGGGATATTACATGTTTTCGTAACTCGGTCGGCAATGTGCTGCCAACTTGTATTTTTTGGTCTGGGTAATCGTGGTGGATTATTACTCTGCTTTCTTTAGGCTCGTCTCTTGGGCGCTTTCGTTTGCCATCGATGTCTGTGGGTAGCATTATCTGGTAGCACTTGAGTGTCTTTTGTGGTGTTGCCAGGACGGTGGCTATGCCACTATTCGTCGGGAACTTGATTATGCCATGTAGTGTTGATGCAACGATGCCGAAATATAGCACTGCTGGTTTTCCCAGGATGATCTTGTGTTCTGATGGTGCTCGTACTACTGTGAATTCAAGCGTAACGGTTTTCTTTCGCTGACCGTCATCTATCGTAATGGGCAGGTAGATCATCCCAGTTGGTATGATGCTGTGCCCTGTGAAGCCGGTTAGATTTCCCGCCGGGGGACGCAAATCTGTTCTCCATTCCCGTGGCAGCTGGCGGAAACAATGTTCGAACATGATGTCTGCTGCGCTGCCACTATCGATGTGCACGCAGTGGATGATGATGTCCCGAACGCTGGCTTGGATAATAAGTGGGTCATCTCCGTTCCATCCGTCTGGTTTTCTGTCCCTACTGGAAAATGATATTTGTTGTTCAACAACGTCTGGTATTTGCTCTCGCGTTCTGTGATGGTGTTTATGTATTACTAGGATCTCTTGCCCTTTCTTTGGTGCGTCCTTGTTTCTCGCTGGTGTGTCGTTCTTTGGACGAATTGATTTGGCTATGTCGTTTAAGTTTCCTCGTTGTATTCTTTGGTCAAGCTCTTTCTTCAACACGACGCATTCTGCTGTGTTATGGCCATAGCATTTGTGGAATTCGCAGTACTTATATTGATCTCTTGGGCGTTCTTGTGTTCTTCTCACCGGCTTGCTTTTTTCCGCCACAGCTAGGATGTCCGTCCGCCTATACCTCCTGTCGTCTCTATAATGGGTGTTGTAGGGTTTTGGGGGTTTACCTCTTCTAAAAGGTTGTCGTCTATCGCCAAGGTACTGTGAGTGGTTTTCTCTGGCTTTTGATGAGGAAGTGGCCGCGGCTTTTAGGTATGCTTCTTTGGCGGCCGTACCTTCTTCCTGGCATAGGAAACGTTCTACTCGCTCCTTCATCTCCTGGCGGGTGGCTGGTGGTTTTCCCAAGAATTTCGTTGATAACGGGCCTGGCAATAAGTCGTGTGTGAAAGTTCCAATTACCAGGTTGTCGTTTTGTCGTGGTACATTTAGCGTTGCTTCATTGAATCGTTTAAAGTAAGCTCTAACTGGTTCGCCTTCCAGTTGCTTGCAACCAATGATCTCTCGGATGTCTCCTCTATATTTACGCAGTTGCATGAAGTTTGAGAGAAATTGTTCCTTGAGCTCGGTAAAGTTTCTAATGCTGCTTGGCGCGAGGCTTTTGAACCATGCGCCTGCGTTCCCGTCGAGCGTCGTCGGGAAATGTGTACACCAAAAACGTTCGTCTAACTTCAGTGATTGCATGTGCCATTCGTATGTGTCGATATGGCTATCCGGGCAAGTAGTTCCATTATAAGTTTTTAGGTGTGGTAGTTTGGCTGTGTTTGGCATGTGGTAGTCGTGTATTTCTTTAATGAACGGGGATTTATATGCTAGAGGAGGAGGCGAGTTTGTGTTGTTTGTTGTTTGGACGGGAGATGTGATGGGTTGGTACATCGGCGGATGGGTGTAGAACATAGGGAGTGCACTGGTCGATATGCCTCCTAGAGATGAAACAGGTGTGTTTATTGGTGTTGGCGTAAAGCTTGTGAACAATGGTGCTACCGTTGGTTGGGGTGGCTGAAAGAAAGAAGTGGGTGAAGGGGTGAACATTGGTGGTCCCGTTGAGGGTTGGAATGGTGTGAATGGGTAGCTAAACGGTATATATGGCGGCGGTGTACTTAATGGTATGGGTGTTTTGGTTTGTTGAAATGGTGATGAGGGAACTGGTGTTTGGGGAATCAAGGGAGGTGCAGGAGAGTTAGTTCTTGGTGGCGACGGTGTTATTGGTAATGTTTCTATAAGTATTGGGCCCAAAGGTTGCATTGAACGTATGGGGCTTCTGGGGTTGTTGCCATCGCTTGTTTGTCCTTCAGTCGTCATTGCCGGAGATTAAAATGGTGGTTTCTCGATGCGTGTCACAACACGGATGGCGCCAATGATGCGATATCAGCCCCTGATTGGTCTGATTCTCACTTCACGGGTGATTCCGATCGCCTTGGGCTAGACCTGCGATCACAATCACAAAGGAATGGCAACATTAGCCGTTTTTCGGGAGGAGGTCCCGGGAAAACGCTTCGATGCCTAAGTTAGGTTTCCGGCAGGGTTTAGTGTATGTATGGTATGTGTACTGTGAGAGTAATGGGTGATCGATCCCCTTACCGGATGCTCCACGAGGGTTTTTATGCATCTTGCCTGTCTGGCAGTGGCCGACAAGATCCTTGATGTAGCAGGAGGGGACCAGGCCGTCCGTTGGCCGTACGACCTTTGTCCTTCGCCGTGCCCCTATTGGTTCAGACCGGCTGGATGGGGCGCGCACGATCTGTGTTAGATACGGACGCCACGTGTAGGTTGGGGAGTGTAACGCCAAGTACAGTTCACGCTGGTCGCTCCAGCGAGCGTGTCGTTAGTGAGCTGGAATGTAGTTCTCCCGGAGAGACTTCTCCAGCAAGGTGCCTCTATTGGCTGGGATGAAGACTTCCTGGCGAGGAACTTCCAGTGGTTGGTGAGTTTAGCATCCCCAAGAAGAGTGCCAGAATGCGTGCTAGCGGTTGCCAGATGGCACGCTATCAATAGGTTTACTAGCAATTATATCCAAAAAGAAATTAGTTCAATGAAAGTCACAATCAATTTTAGCAAGTTTAGCATGTAGTCCCTTATTTCTAAGTTGTCTATGTAACTTTTAATTAACATTCACAAACATAGAACTTCATATTTATTAATATTGACTTATTCAAATAATTTTTTTTTAAATTATTTCGTTTCCTTATATTTTAATTAATTTATTATTTTTATTTTCCAAAATTTATTTTTCTACCAAAAGAGCCAGAAATGTCAAGCCATAAAATACGGATGTTACCCAGTCAACCCAACTTTTTTTCACTTACTTGATTTAAGCACCGGAAACTCAAAGAGAGAATTTGGTGTAAAAGTTGTGGAAATTTTGGTGGAAGAGGAATGTTTGGGCTATAGGACATGGCTCCTAGAAGAAACCTAGATCAAGCGAACATTAAAAAGGTCAACATGAGTACATGACGTTTTTCATCTATAATATCCACCATGGTTGGGGATCTTCTAACTTGTTTGAAGGTTTTTCAGATTCGTGGGTGCCTGGTCGATGTTTATGTGGGACTCAACATTTTACCAATCTCAAATAATTGTATGGTTATAAATATCAAGTATTCCAATCCAGTTGTGGGACTCGATTTTTTCTTATCTATTATCACTAGTAAATTGGTAGAATTTTAATGTCATATGAATGCCCAACAAATACAGTGATCCGATAACATTAGTAGACTGAATAATAATGGGATAACCCAATGTGATTTGACCTAAAAGGATAATAGACATGATATTGGAAATAATCATGAAGTACAAAATTTTGACGAATAATGAAGGGTATAATTTAATTAGTGATTATGTATCTATTGATTTGGAGCCTATTTTTGTAGAATACAACACAATATGCTACGTTATTGGTAATACCACAACACTCCACTTTTGTTCACTCAAAGCAGTTGTTCATAAAGGAAACTAAAAGGGAAGATGAGACGATCATTCCTTTATGGATTTATTATCTTTCAACATTATGGGTGCAAGTGGGCTAAATAATGCCTATAATGTACGATCCATTAAACACAGTTTTCAGATTAGTTTTATTAGCATGCAAGAAACATATATGGTTGATATTGATAAAATCACCATTATACAATTATGAGGTTGTGATGGTTTTGATGTCGTTTGTCTCGAATCTAGGGGAGATGTGTGGGCTTGTTTTGTATGTGAGACGCTTCATTATTTAACAAGTTGTTTGTGATTAAAAAAATCAAATTTTCGTTGTTATTTTGGGTTATTGGACTGATACAGATTGTATTGCTAACTTGTTTAACACTTATTCTTCTAAAAACTTGGATGAAATAAGTTCACGTTAAGAGGAATTAGTGATCCTAAAATCTTAAAATAATGGAATTTCGATGTTTATGGGAGACCAATGAGGTGCGATGCAAAAACGACATGTACTCATCCATCTTTTGTGAATCTAGTGTTCTCTTTTATACTTAAATGGATTAATATGGGAGGAAGAAAATAAACTTGAATGAGTGAAGATGGCAAAAGTACAAGCAAGCTCGACAGGTTTTGGTTTGCGAGAGTTTCACTGATTGTTAGATTTCAACTTTCGTTATGGTTTGCTGAGGGAGCACTGAGACCATTGTCCTATCATTTTTGTTGGTCAATAACGGGATTTTGTGAGATCTCCCTTTAGATTTTCAAACTCGTGGATTTTATTGGATGTGTTTCATGATTTGGTCAAACACGTTTGGTCCGATTGCAATGTCACTTGAAAGCAAGACTCGATTTTCTTAAACAATTTAAAAGATATCAAGAACACCATTAGAAATTAGAGAGCATCATTGTAACACCAGTTTTCATAAAATGGGAATTTAAACAAAGTTAAAGGGACATGGGAGATAATTGCGCTAATGGGGGAGATAGTGGCGCTAATGGGAGGAGATAACGAGGCTATTTTGAGGTGTATCGTGATCCAGGAGGAGTGTGCTGGGTAGATAGCGACGCTATTTGTGTTAGATAACAACGCTAGCGTCGGCCAGTGTAAAGTTAGTGATGCTAAGTTGGGTCTGGACAGGAGTTATTTTAAGGCTGATGTTGGTCATTTGGTGGGACAACCACCTCAGCCTTTTCAAAAGAGGAGAGAACAAATCTATGTTTATTTGGAGGTCGAATTCTAAAGCAAAAGACTTGGAAAGGAAGGGAGTAGTGTACTTGTCATTTTTCCTTAAAGGTAATACTTCAATCCCTTTTAGTGTTGTGGTTCTAAGCTGAGATGGTTAGTAATTAACAACCCTAGTTGTTGGTGGTGATCGTGAGCAGTAAGTTGAATTGTGTAGTGGTATAAGAGTAATCCTTGGTATATTGTGTTGATAGAAGACGTGTGAAACTGCTAAAAATAATGTAGTGTTTGGTATGTAGTAATCGAAGAATGAATGGAACAGAGTATTTCGCCGAAATAAAAAAGATTATGTTTGGTTGCTCGAATGAATGAAATAAAGCATTTCTCATTGAATATGATTCATTCTTTTTGGCTAAATTTCATTCCATAGGGGGAGGAGTGTTTTTTCCATTCCCTCATGAAATTGAATAACATATAATACAATTAAATTACTTTTTTCTTATAATATTCAATAAATATATTTTTTTTAAAAAACTAAACTTTATTTAAATAACTTTTTTATTTTTAAAAATTAAATAATTTTTATTCATATTTATATTTTAAGATTTTATCGTATATTGTTCTTTTGTTTTTTTTATTTTTTATTAAATTAAAGATAATTATTTTTCAACTATTGTTCTGTAAGGCTTAAGAGCCTAGACATGTTTGTTTATTTGTTTTTGTTGTATGCATGGATGTGGGTCTGGTGACCATTGTTGGCTCTTTTATCTTCCATGTGTTTGTCCTGCTTTGATTGAGTTTATTATTGCCATCATAAGAGTTTGATAGTTACTTTGGGGTCGATGAAGTTAGGATCAAGATCAATTTAGGCCTTCCCCATGATCTTTCATCCGACTGGACCTGGCTAAGGCTAGGAGCATGAGTTACTGAGCATTCTTCAGGGTGTTTTACCAGGATGGACCTTGCAAAGGCTAGGACCAGGAGTCGCTAAGCCCACCAGGGAGTATTTCACCCTTAAGGTCTGTAAGACTAGGACCAGGAGTCGCTAAGCCTTCTTCAGGATGTTTCACCTAGATGGACCTTGCTAAGGCTAGGACCGGGAGTCGCTGAGCCCGCTAGGGAGTATTTCACCCTTAAGGTCTGTAAAACTAGGACCAGGAGTCGCTAAGCCTTCTTCAGGATGTTTCACCTGGATGGACCTTGCTAAGGCTAGGACCAAGAGTCGCTGAGCCCGCTAGGGAGTATTTCACCCTTAAGGTCTGTAAGACTAGGACCAGGAGTCGCTAAGCCTTCTTCAGGATGTTTCACCTGGATAGACCTTGCTAAGGCTAGGACCAGGAGTCGCTGAGCCCGCTAGGGAGTGTTTCACCCTTAAGGTCTGTAAGACTAGGACCAGGAGTCGCTAAGCCTTCTTTAGGATGTTTCACCTGGATGGACCTTGCTAAGGCTAGGACCAAGAGTCGCTGAGCCCGCTAGGGAGTATTTCACCCTTAAGGTCTGTAAGACTAGGACCAGGAGTCGCTAAGCCTTCTTCAGGATGTTTCACCTGGATAGACCTTGCTAAGGCTAGGACCAGGAGTCGCTGAGCCCGCTAGGGAGTGTTTCACCCTTAAGGTCTGTAAGACTAGGACCAGGAGTCGATAAGCCTTCTTCAGGATGTTTCACCTGGATGGACCTTGCTAAGGCTAGGACCAGGGGTCGCTGAGCCCGCTAGGGAGTATTTCACCCTTAAGGTCTGTAAGACTAGGACCAGGAGTCGCTAAGCCTTCTTTTTTTTGGACATTTTGTCCGTTCGCAATATGCAGAATACAAAACGACATTTTTCATTCCGTAAATTGTCCTCATATAACTGTTACAATTTTGAATATGGAAACGGTTGTGTCGGTGACCGACTTCTTGTTGTAGCGCTGGCTTGTAATGGCTTGTCTAGTAGTGGAACCGCTTGAGGTTCTGGACGTTCCATGTCCGTGGTATCGCTCTTCCCTCCAAGGTTTCTAAAGTGTAGGAGCCTTTTGGGTTGGCTTCTATGATCCGGTATGGGCCTTCCCACGTCGGGCCTAGTTTGCCCCGGGGTTCTGCATGGCTCGCCTCATTTTTTCGAAGGACCAAGTCGCCTATTCTAAAACGTTTCTCTCGGAGGACCCTTTTGTTGTAGTACCTCTCCGTCGTTGTTTTGTAGCATGCCTGCCTTATGCCGGCTAGTTCTCGCTTCTCTTCTAGCATGTCTAAGTTAAGACGGAGGTCTTGTTTGTTTCTTTCCTCTGCAAATTCTGTTGTCCTTAGGCTGCCTACAAAGATTTCCGGTGGCAGGACGGCCTCCGTGCCATACGTTAATTTGAATGGTGTCTCGTTCGTGGACGTTCGTGGTGTGGTTCTATATGACCAAAGTACTGTGGGCAATTCTTCCACCCAGCAACCTTTCGCTTTCCCCAGCCTCTTTTTTAGTCCCATCACTAAGGTTCTGTTGGATACTTCGGTCTGGCCATTGGCCTGGGGGTGTGCCACTGACGTGAACTTTTGCTTGATTAGCTTTTCAGCGCACCAAGTACGGAAGGGGTCTTCTGCGAATTATAGACCATTATCGCTGACTAGGATTTTGGGGGTGCCAAATCTGGTTAGAATATTTTCCACATGAACTTAATCATATTCCAACCTGTGATTGAAGCAACAGCCTCTGCTTCGATCCATTTAGTGAAGTAATCTACAGCGACTATGAGGAACTTCACGCGGCCGGGTGCTTCTGGGAATGGTCCTACTATATCAATGCCCCACTGATAGAAGGGCCATGGGCTGGAGATGCTAGTCAAAGGGGCGGCTGGCAAGTGATGTAGTGGCGAGAATGTTTGGCATGCGACGCACTTCTTTGTTACTTCTTTTGCATCCGTGTGGATTTCTGGCCAGTATACCCCAGCTCTAAGGGTTTTCCCTGTGAGTGCTCTGGCACCCTCGTGTGCTCCTGCTTCTCCAGCATGGATTTCTTCCAGTAATGTCTTTCCCTCTTCTCCTGTGATGCATTTTAGCCAGGGTTCTAGATGTCCTCGTCTGTATAGTGTGTCATTTCGTATCGCATATTGGGGTGCTTTTACTTTTACCTTCCTTGCCTCAGTGTCGTCTGTTGGCAAGAGACCTTGCGTCAGATAGTCAATCAGGGGTGTCATCCATTTCGCAGCGGTCGTGCTAATTGGTGCTATTTCTTGGCCGTCGATGCTTCTTTCTTTAAGGACTTCCACCAGGACTTCTTTGGACAAATGGTCGAATGCCGCAGATGCCAGCTTGCTTAGCACGTCAGCCTTTCTGTTGGCTAAGCGTGGGACCTGTTTGACTACGAAACTCTCCATCGTGGCTGCTAGCCTCTTCACCTCTTCTGCGTATTTCTTCATCCTTTGGTACTTCATTTCATAAGTTTCATTGATCTGGTTTGTTACTAACAAAGAGTCACTGTGTGCTAGTAGGTGTTGCGCCCCTTTCTCTCTCGCGAGTCTCATCCCTGCTAGTAGCGCCTCATACTCTGTCTCATTGTTCGACGTCTGGAAGTCGAATATGAGTGCATAAGTTATTTCCTCGCCTTCCGGGCTTGTTAACACTAGGCCTGCTCCTGAGCCCTCTTTGCTGGCCGCTCCATCCGTGTAGAGCGTCCAGGTTTCTGGATGTGTGTTCTGATCTGGTGTTATCGATTTACTCCTTGCTTCCTCGTCTTCCTCTGGTATTTCTGCTAGAAAGTCTGCCAAAGCTTGGCCTTTGATGCTTGTTCTTGGTTTGTATTCAATGTCGTGTTCCCCTAGCTCGATGGCCCATTTGGCTAGGCGCCCCGACTTCTCTGGTTTTAGCAATATTTGGCGTATCGGTTGGCTTGTGAGTACTTCGACATGGTGGGCTTGGAAGTAACATCTCAATCGGCGCACTGTGTAGATTAGTGCTAGGACTAATTTTTCTAATTTCGGGTAATGTAGTTCTAGGCCTTGGAGCGCACAGCTGACGAAGTAGACAGGTCTCTGCTGGCGTTCCCTTTCCACGGTTAAGACGGCGCTTATGGCCTCTGGCAACGCTACCAAGTATATAGATAGCTTCTCTCCGGGGACCGGGCACGCCAGCGTTGGTAATTCCTTCATTGCTTCCTTTAAGTATGCCAGGGCTGTTTCTGCCTCCTCTGTCCATTTAAAATTGTGTTTATCGACACAACCTTTCAATGTGTTGAAAAGTGGTAGAGCCTTCTCTGCGGACTTTGCCACGAAGCTTCCCAAGGCCGTGAGCTTTCCATTGAGTCCCTGTATTTCTCGCAGGCTTGTTGGCGATTTTATCTCGATGAAATCTTTGATTTTCCCCGGATTCGGTTGGATGCCCTCCCGCGTGACGTAGTAGCCTAGAAATTTTCCTTCTTCCACGCCAAATGTGCATTTTGCTGGGTTGAGTTTCATTTGTATTCGAGAAAGTGTTTTAAGAGTTTCTTTGATGTCTTGTAGCAAAGACTGTTCTGTTCGGCTCTTTATTACCATGTCATCTACATATACTTCCACATTCCTTCCAATTTGATCCTTGAATACCTTGTCAACGAGCCTCTGGTATGTTGCCCCGACATTCTTTAAACCGAACGGCATCTTCTGATCACAGAAAGTGCCGTAATCCGTGTAAAAAGCTGTCTTGTCTTCGTCTTCCTTACTCATGAGAATCTGGTGGTAGCCCTTGTAGGCGTCCAGGAAGCACTTCCACTTGAAGCCCTCAAGGGATTCTACTTTCTAATCTATCTCGGGGAGCGGGTAACAATCCTTCGGGCATGCCTTGTTTAAGTCGGTGTAATCGATACACATTCTCCAGCTTCCATCGCTTTTCTTTACCATCACCGGGTTGGCGATACACGTCGGAAAAAAGGCTTCGCGGACAATGTCGGCCTGTACTAGTTTGGCGACCTCTGCATTGATCGCGTTATTGCGTTCCCCCGCCTGGCCACGTCGTTTTTGTTTGATGATGTTGCTTCCCGGCGTCACGTTGAGGTTGTGTTCGATAATCGATCTTTCTACCCCCACCATATCCGCTGGCTCCCAGGCGAATACGTGTTTGTATTTTCTGAGCAAAGATATGACATCCTTTCGTAGGTTGGGTGGTAATGTACTGCCGACTTGTATCTTTTGATCTGGGTAATAATAATGAACTATCTCTCTACTTTCTTTAGATTCTTTTCTCGGGCGTTTACGTTTTCCGTTGATGTCCATTGGCAACATTATCTAATAGCACTTGAGCGTCTTTTGTGGTGTGGCCAGGACGGTGGCTATGTCGTCTTCCGTTGGGAACTTGACTATGCCATGTAATGTTGATGCAACTATGCCAAAGTATAACGCTGCTGGTCTCCCCAGGATGACGTTGTGTTCCGATGGTGCTCGCACCACCATGAATTCAAGCATGACGGTCTTCTTTCGTTTGTCGTCCTCTATCGTTATCGGTAGGTAAATCATCCCGGTTGGTATAATGCTATGCCCTGTAAAGCCAGTTAAGTTCCCTGCTGGAGGGCGTAAGTCTGCCCTCCATTCTCGTGGCAACTGGCGGAAGCAATGTTCGAACATGATGTCCGCCGCGCTGCCACTATCTATGTGTACGCGGTGGATAACTATGTCTCGGATTCTGGCCTGGATGATAAGTGGGTCGTCCCCATTCCACCCTTCTGGCTTCTTGTCTCTGCTGGAGAATGAGATTTGCTGGTCGCTGAGAGCTGGAATTTTCTCTCGCTCCCGGCGGTGGTGCTTGTGGATCATGAGAATCTCCAGTCCTTTCTTTGGCGCGTCTTTGTTTTTTGCTGGTGGGTCATTTCTATCATTCTTTGGGCGAATTGACTTGGCTATGTCGTTTAGATTTCCTCGTTGGATTCTTTGGTCAAGTTCTTTTTTCAACACAGTGCATTCTGCCGTGTCATGTCCATAACACTTGTGGAACTCATAGTACTTAGATTGGTCTCTCGGACGCTCTGGCGTTTTTCTCGTTGATTTGCTTTTCTCTGTGACAGCCAGAATATTCGTCCGTCTATGTCTCCTATCGTCTCTGTAGTGACCGTTAAAGGGTTTTGCTGGTTTACCTCTTCTGAATGTTTGTCGTCTATCGTTGGGATATGGCGAGTAGCTTTCTCTAGATTTCGATGAAGAGGTGGCTGCTGCCTTCAGATACGCCTCCTTGGCGGCTGTGCCTTCCTCTTGTCTTAGAAAACGCTCCAATCGCTCTTTCATCTCCTGGCGAGTGGCTGGTGGTTTCCCTAGAAACTTTGTTGATAGTGGTCCTGGCAGTAGGCCATATGTGAATGCTCCAGTTACTAGGTTGTCGTTTTGCCTTGGTACGTTCAGCATTGCTTCATTGAACCGTTTGAAGTAGGCTCGGAACGTTTCGCCTTCCAGTTGCTTGCAACCAATGATCTCTCGGATATCCCCTATGTATTTACGCAGCTGCATGAAGTTTGATAGGAATTGTTCCTTGAGCTCGGCAAAGTTCCTAATGCTGCTTGGCGCGAGGCTTTTGAACCATGCTTGGCGCGAGGCTTTTGTTCAAAAATTTTCATTCTCTTATGAGTTTATTCAAACTTTTTTTAAAAACTTGTACCATTTTTACATCTTTATTTTAAATTTTTCAAAAATTTAGTTTTTGTCAAATTAACCTTTTTAAATCATTTACAACCGTGTTTATAATTTTATAACATGTCACAATTTGTATACCACTTTTTTAATGTTTTACAACTTAGTTTTTCACGACTTTTATTTACAATTTAATTTTTTTAACAATATACTTATTTAAAATTTTATTTTTCCAAACTAGTTTTATAACAAATTCAATTCTACAAATCGATATATATATATATATATATATATATATATATATATATATATATATATATATATATATATATATATATATATATATATATATATATATATATATATATATATATATATATATATATATATATATATATATATATAATATCAAATAAGACCATGCAAATTTTGTGAGACGGGATGACTCAATCCTAGCCACTCATTTTGGAGATAAAAAAAGGCTAAAATAATGAGAATTTTTTTAAAAAAATTCTACTAATTTTCACTATTTATTCTATCTAAAAAAATAAAAAAATCGATAAAAAACTTAGAAAATCAAAAAAAAAATCAATGGGATGTTGAATATTCTAATAGAATATAACACAAAATAGCGTAATATTCTACTAGAATATGAAAAAAAAACGCTAAATATTTTTATTTTTTTAATAAAGAAAATGACGAAATATAGAATATTACAATATTCCGTGTAATATTACAATATTCCGTGTAATATTATATTAGAATATTCAACATTCCAGTGAAATATTATTTGATTTTTTTCGATTTTTTTAGATAGAATAAATAGCGAAGTGGAAATTCTTTTTTTTTTTTTGAAAATTCTCATTATTTTAGCCTATTTTAATTTTTTTATTTTTTGATCTCCAAAATGAGTGGCTAGGATTGATTCTCCACGTGTCAGAAAATTTGCATGGCCTCATTTGTGTATATATATATATATATATATATATATATATATATATATATATATATATATATATATATATATATATATATATATATATATATATATATATATATATATATATATATATATATATATATATATATATATATATATATATATATATATATATATATATATATATATATAAAATAAGGATCGGGTGAGGACTATTCTTAAAGTGAGGACTTGCGATAACACCTTAAAAAAATTGAAAAAAAAATATAGATAATAAAATGGATCGTAGTACTATATTGGAGAAAAAAAAGATTCAAAAAAAACTTTTCGATCATTATTTTTTTTATAATGAAATAATGATCTAAAATAAAAACAGAAAAATTGCATCATTACGTTTTGCAATGATGCAAAAAAAATTTCAAATTTTTTTTTTATAATGATATAGTACTATTCTCGATTTTATTATTTGTATTTTTTTTATATTTTTTTCAATTTTTTTAAGTTGTACTCGCAAGTCCTCACCGAAAAAAGAGTTCTCACCGGAACCGGACCCTCTCTCTCTCTCTCTCTCTATATATATATATATATATATATATATATATATATATATATATATATATATATATATATATATATAGGGAGAGGTTAAAATGAGAAGGATTAAAAGGTTGAGAAAGTGAGAATGATTCTGGACCAATCATTTTATAGGGATATTATAGTAATTTAACAATATGTCTAATTAATTAAAAATCCTAAATAATTATGTTTTCCTATAATCATGGGATTAATTTATTAAGTTTCCATGATTATAGAGATTAGGATTGTTGTTACCTAAAATAAAGGAATTAATTGAATTTTTTTGTTATTTTATTAATAGAAGATTAAAAAAATATTTTTATCAATTCTTTTGTCAAAATTCGAAATTGTAATAATTTGATCTTCTTTTTCATGGTTTCAATCATGGATGAATAGAATACGCTTAAAAATGAATTTTTGGAGAATTTTTAAAATTTATATTTGATATGGTTGTGTTAATCATGAATGATTACAAGTAACAATAAATACTAAAATGAATAAAGTACAAAAAAATAAAAATTTAATACAATTGTAATCATAACACAAAGATAAAAAATGAAACAGTGCATTTGTAATCATTGCTAATCATAATGAATAATAGACAATGAATAAAAGACAATGTATGAGAAACGAAACTAGTTTAGCTATAATAAAAAATAAATAAAACAAATATAAAAAATCCGATTCATTAGTAATCATTATGTTGCAGTCCCGATGATTATTCTTGCTTTGATTTTTCTTGTTGCTGCTATCACACCCAAAGGAAAGAGGGGCAGTCGTGATTATTATTATTATTGGATTCACACCTGCAAAAATCAAGTTCAAGGACATTAAAAATAAAAACAACTCATAAATTATAATGTTATCTATTTGCATATGTACTGATTTAGACCACTCATCATCAATGATTAATACTTAGACACTTAATAAAACAAACATAATAGTATTAATATTCAATGATTATAGTTCTCTATTATTATAATCATTTAGACTATTATAGCTATAATCATCAATGATTACAGCTATAATCGTCAATGATTATAACTATAATTGTCAATGATTACTGATGCTTTAATCACGGATGTAAACTAACTTAACCATTGATGATTTAATCACGAATGAATATATAGTTTAAAATCAATAAACATGAATTGGAAGATGATTATGGTTTTACCTGAGAGTAGATACACTTTTAGGAGCTTTTCTCTTGTCTTTCTCATCACGGCCTGAAGACAATCAAATAGGATTACCAAATTGAAATACAACACTTAAATGGTACAAAATTTGAAAATAAAAATACTTAAGTTCATCAAAGATTTTGATTGTGGGTTCGAAAAAATATGGGGTCGTGCATCTTGGGTTTTGCGGCTATAATGGCTTAAAATGAGAATTGGTGTTTTAGTGGACAATGAATAAAAACAATCGGATTACAATTGTATAATATATTTAAGTTTGTGGAGATTCAAGAATGGATAGTGGGTGATTACATTGCGATAAACGTATAATAATAAAATAATTTATTGAAGATACCTGGAACTCTCAATCGGTAGAGTTTAGAAAAGATATTATTGTTGTTGATTTTCAATTGCATGACTGAAAATAAGTCGACAGCAATGTTGCAGAGAGTAGTGGACGAACGATGGCGAACTCGTAGGTTAGGTCTAGCTTGATCGGCTAGGGTTTTCTACGAAATGGGAGAGATAAAGAGAGAGAGAGAGAGCGCGAGACGAAATCGTATCTTTGATTTGCTAATTACCGGGAAGAGAATATCAGTTACCTAAATTGAAGGAATCAATATGATATTGGAATTACCAATACACCCTTTACCGGGTTTTATGAAGGATATTAGGTGATTTTGTATTTAAATAAAAAACAATTACCAAATTAATCTAAACCATAGATCTTGAAAAATAAATGATCCAGATTCTTTCTCACTTTCTCAACCTTTTAACCCTCCTCATTTTATCCTACCTCTATATATATATATATATATATATATATATATATATATATATATATATATATATATATATATATATATATATATATATATATATATATATATATATATATATATATATATATATATATATATATATATATATATATATATATATATATATATATATAATAAGGATCGGGTGAGGACTATTCTTAAAGTGAGAACTTGCGATGACAACTTAAAAAAATTGAAAAAAAAATATAGATAATAAAATGGATCGTAGTACTATATTGGAGAAAAAAAAGATTCAAAAAAAACTTTTCGATCATTATTTTTTTTATAATGAAATAATGATCTAAAATAAAAACAGAAAAATTGCATCATTACGTTTTGCAATGATGCAAAAAAAATTTCAAATTTTTTTTTAATAATGATATAGTACTATTCTAGAATACAACTATATATATATATATATATATATATATATATATATATATATATATATATATATATATATATATATATATATATATATATATATATATATATATATATATATATATATATATAAAACTAAATTTATAATAGAATATAAGTTGTACAATATGTTATAAAAGATATTATGAAAAACTAATTTAAAATTGTAATAAAATCAAGTCGGAAAATGTTTTGTTACAATAAATTTTAAACGCCGAAGTTGTAAGAATACAACACACAACTAAAATTTTAACAAAAACCAAGTTGAATTTACAACTTATGAATTTTGCTTTATTTTCCTAACTTTTATTAAAAAGCCAGTTTGTTCACAAATGTGTTGGTATAGGTGTTGGATAAATCCTATCAAGGCTATTGATACTCAGGGACGGAACCATCCATACTCATCCATACTGACCTGTGCACCTATTCAAAAATGTGTTGGTATAGGTGTTAGATTCAAACTCGTGGCCTTTGACAAGGAGGGCAAACCGACTAGCCAATTGAACTAGCTAAATTTTTTGTTATAATTGTGCAAAACTTACTTATATTATATACGTCATATATATATTTTTTATATAATTCAAAGAAATCGGTTCCGTTTGGTTTTCTTTCGGTTTTCACATTCTTAAAAACCAAAACCGAACCCAAATTTTCGGTTTTTAAAAAAATACAAACCCAAACCGTTGGTTTTGTTTTGGTTTCGGTTTTTCGGTTTCGGTTTTCTCATCTATCCAAACCGATTTTGAGCTCTATTCAAACCTTAGAATGAAAAAAAAATTGGTAGCACTAGTGATCCAAATTTCTAGTTCCGACACTATTGATAGTTGATAGTATGATACTACTTTATTCAACAAACTAACACCACCGCATCAAACGTGGGACATTGTGCTTTAATATGACTGATCATATTTGTTGATAACTAGTAAAAATATACGCGCTTTGCTGCGGTTTGTTACTTCATTTTATATTATGTCTAAACAAAAAGCTAAAAAAACACAACTCAAAACAAAAGGAAAAAGAAACATAATTCAAATAAAACTGAAATACATATAAATAATGAAACTTTAGGGATCAAACTTGTAACTTTTCACTACAACAAAAATATAACAGAAATCAAGGAGGGGTAATTTGTGAATAAAGGAGAAAAGTGTAGGGACAATTTCTATAGAAACAATAGTTTAGGGCCATTTTGTAAATTAAACTCATTTGGTGCAAGTTAGCACAACTTATTGGTGCATGTTAGCACAATTCCATGCCAAAATGGCTAGAATTATATAGATATATAATATAATAGTTTATTATATTATATATAGATATATAATATAATAGTTTATTATCAGATCAGAAAAGAAGAAAAAAGTGTAAGAAATTATACAGAGGTTGTAAAAATGTTATAAAAGAAAAGTTAAAACAAAATTATAAAAAGGATAGGAGCAAATATATAAAAACATTAGTTAAATTCGTAATAAAAATTAAAAATTTAGCCAAAATAATAATAATAGTTTGATAACATGTAAACCTGGAATAACTACTAAACCAATCGACCACAATTTTTCACAATTGATTACTTTTTTAATATAATAAAGTGTACACCTATGATTTAGAGAAACTTGAAATAGTTCATACTAACTTTAATGTTAATCTTAAAATATATTCTAATATTTTATATATAACCAATATAAGTAGCTGTGAGTATTTAAATAGATTTAATGATTTTTCAAGCATATAATATATCTTTACTCCTGTTGTTTTTAGCTATTTTTTATTTTAAGCAGTATATGCTAATATCTTTGTATCTAATTTTATGTAGAAAAATACGTAAACAAGTTATTGTACAATATGTTATATGTTTCCATGGTACACTAGGTTATATAATCTTTTGAGTGTAGGTTATGAGATGTTTGTATGTGTGAAATTTTAACATACCTCAATTTGACTTTCTTTTTAAAAAATTGACATATTTGTTTAAATGAATTTCAAGTTGAAAACTATTGTAGAAGTAAGCCCCAAAGTCAAATCATCATGAGAATTATGTCACAAAGCTTATTTTACAATTTAAGTTCCAAAATCATTTAAAATTCACAAGTTGTAGAAAGATTTGTAAGAAATGGTAAAGTCATTTAAGTCTTTGAGTTCTCAAGTCCTATGAGAGTGTCCAAAAAAACCAAAAACAAAGTTAAAAAAAACCAAATACATCTCGGAATACTAATATACAAGTCTTCTAAATGTCGAAAACTTAATCCTTTAAATGACCATAAGGCTGAACGGAATGGTGGGAAAAAATCTCATCGGCACCGACGTGGCACCTCCTTGCCGTCGGCATCACCACTCCTTGCCGCCGGCATGGGCACTCCAATGGCACAACCTTGCCGCTGTCTTCTCTCTCTCTTTTCTCTCTACAACCACACCCCTCTCCCTGCATCTCTTTCTTCTTTCTTGCGTGGCACATGCCGGAAGAGTTGCCATCGGCAACGATACCGTGCAGTCTAATGATCTGATTTTAGCCTCTAGACTTGACGATACTTCAATTCCACCTCAAGATCTCTACTAATCATAAAAATCGCCAAATATCAGCCTCCTAGCCTCACATGGTCGTTCCAATGGGAAAGGGGAGCAGAGAAAGGGTTTAAATGTCATATCTTTTGTCACGTAACACTTATGACCCTTAACTTTGAAGCTTTACTCATTTAACCTCAACTATTCCTAATAACTTCTATAATTTCTTACTTAAACTTATAAACGTTGTTCCTAACATTTATTTTCCCATATAAGTCAAAGTATTGTCAAACCAAAGTTTGTCAGATTGTCTCTTTTAGTACCTCCTATTTAAATCTCTATAAATGGTGTATATAGATCTATATAACCTGGTATTTCAACTTAAAATACTGAATATAGGTTTTTTAAAAGTTATATAGAAGAAATTTAGTTAAATGGAAGTCACAATCAATTTTGTCAAGTTTGACAACTTTAGTCCCTTATTTGTAGAGTTTTATATTTAACGTTGATTTAACCTGCACTAACATAGAACTTCATATTTATTAACATTAAATTATTCAAATAAATTTATCACTAGGTATTGATACTTACTAAGGATAACTTTTCTATATTAAGGCATGCTAGTTTAGGATACTAGGGTTAAGAATCTAATCTCTAAAGTCATGTTATCCTTTTGTTCCAAGTCACCATTCTAGGAATCCCATATGTAATCCTAAATATAATAAAACATTTAGAAGTTAGACACATATAATTCTTATTCCCACCCAACTTAACCAAAATAAGAAACTAAGTTTAAGTCTAAGTACTAAACTAAGTACCTAGTTCACTTAAATCAATGCTCTCATACCAATTGTAACACCCCTCAATTTGATTTCCTTTTCAAAAATTAGGCATGGTTTTTAAATGAGCTCAAAGTTAAAAAGTGTTGCAGAAGTAAGGTCCCAAAGCCAAATCATCATCAGAATTATGTACCAAAGCTTATTTTTCAAATCAAGTTCCAATACCATTTCCTTTTGTTTCACAAAAAACCTTATTCTTTTTAAAACTACAAGTTGTGGAAAGATTAGCCCCAAATGGTAAAGTACTATAAGTATTTGAGTTGTTAAGTCCTAAGAGGGTTTCACAAAGAATCTAGAAAAAAGTTTAAATAAATCAAATACATCCAAAAATGCTAAATTACAAGTCTTCCAAATGTCCAAAGCCTAATCCTCCAAATGACCACACGGACTTGATTCTAGCCTCTAGACTTGAACAATACTTCAATTCCACCTCAAGATCTCTACTAATCATGGGAATCGCCAAAGATCAACCTCCTATACTCATGTGGTCGTTTGGGAAAACGGAGCAGAGAAAGGGTTCAAATGTACATATATTTTGTCATGTAACACTTATGACCCCTAACTTTTAAGCTTTACTCATTTAACCTTAACTAGACCTGAAAACATCTATAATTTCTCACTTAAACTTATAAATGATGTTCCTAATATTTATAGTCCAGAATAAGTCAAATTATTGCCAAACCAATGTTTGACAAATTCGTACTTTTTAGTCCCTCATATTCAAATCTCTACAAATTATATATATATATATATATATATATATATATATATATATATATATATATATATATATATATATATATATATATATATATATATATATATATATATATATATATATATATATATATATATATATATATATATATATATATATATATATATAAGTGTTGCAGAAATCGGCCTTGGCGGCCGATTAATCGGCGATTAATCGTTTGGCGGTCTTCAACCGATTACCATTAGGCCTAATCTGTCAGCTTAACGGTTTGCTGCAAATATCGGTCATGGCGGCCAATTAATCGGTTTTGGCGGTCATTTTTTCATTTTTTTACTTTTTATTTACTTTTATTTTTAAATGACGACATAAACACTCTCTAATAACTCAAGAAAACTAGAAAAAAAATCAATATTAAATAATAATAAATGTTTAATCTTTGTTGTGTATATCGGAATAAAATGAATCAAACTTTGCTAGTTGTTATATTTATATATTTTTAAATAAATTCCATTATAATTTAGGGTCTCTGATTAATCATCGACTAATCCTCGATTAATCTGATTGATCTCTTAACCCAACTCAACCGCCAAGCTACCGTCAAACGACTTTTACAGCCTTGATATATATATATATATATATATATATATATATATATATATATATATATATATATATATATATATATATATATATATATATATATATATATATATATATATATATATATATATATATATAGAGTCCGTTTCAAGGAAGAACCAATATTTTCCTAGGAACCGTAGGAACTTTTTGACTAAATTTTTTTTTTCAAAAAAAATGACATAATACATCTAGTCGCTTATATTTAAGAGTTTTTGTCAAAAAAAATTTGAAAAATAATATGTATACACGAAATGTGCATCTATGCATTTTTTTTCGCACATGTGTATATGATCACGTTTCGTGCATATGTGCACATTTCGTGTATATATATTATTTTTTCAATTTTTTTTAAAAAGGTCTTAAATATAAGCGATTAGGTGTCTTATGTCATTTTTTTGAAAAAAAAAAATTAGTAAAAAAGTTCCTACGGTTCCTAGGAAAATATTGGTTCCCATTTGATATTTAGTCTATATATATATATATATATATATATATATATATATATATATATATATATATATATATATATATATATATATATATATATATATATATATATATATATATATATATATATATATATATATATATATATATATATATATATATATATATATATATATATATATATATATATATATATATATATACTTAGGATTTCCACTTAAAATACTAAATATAGGTGATGCGATATCAGCCCCTGATTGGTCTGATTCTCACTTCACGGGTGATTCCGATCGCCTTGGGCTAGACCTGCGATCACAATTACAAAGGAATGGCAACGTTAGCCGTTTTCCGGGAAGAGGTCCTGGGAAAACACTCCGATGCCTAAGTTAGGTTTCCGGCAGGGTTTAGTGTATGTATGGTATGTGTACTGTGAGAGTAATGGGTAATCGATCCCTTACCGGATGCTCCACGAGGGTTTTTATGCATCTTGCCTGTCTGGCGGTGGCCGACAAGATCCTTGCTTTGGCAGGAGGGGACCAGGCCGTCCGTTGGCCGTACGACCTTTGTCCTTCGCCGTGCCCCTATTGGTTCAGACCGGCTGGATGGGGCGCGCACGATCTGTGTCAGATACGGACGCCACGTGTAGGTTGGGGAGTGTAACGCCAAGTACAGTTCACGCTGGTCGCCAGCGAGCGTGTCGTTAGTGAGCTGGAATGTAGTTCTCCCGGAGAGACTTCTCCAGCAAGGTGCCTCTATTGGCTGGGATGGAGACTTCCTGGCGAGGAACTTCCAGTGGTTGGTGAGTTTTGCATCCCCAAGAAGAGTGCCAGAAGGCGTGCTAGCGGTTGCCAGATGGCACGCTATCAAGTCTCCCTAGCCTTAGGCATTATTGCGTGTGCGCAGCTAGGGATGATGGCTAGGGCTAGCATTGAGTTAACCCACGCTGATGTGACGGTTATTCAAATGGCCTTAATCATTATCTTTGAATTTTGAAACTCCCGCTTACGGCTTTCCTTTATCCCATCTCTTTATATTCTCCTTCTTCTCCGGCCATTAGTTCCTTTGCGGTTTCATTTTCTTTTGTTGGGTTCTTGCTCTTCTCTTTCTCTGTTCTTCTGTTTATCGTCGAAATGAGTTCTTCTTCAGGTGTCGGTCCCGATTCTCGATACTACGACTCGTTAGTGGCTCGCTATGGCTTCCAACCGGAGGATGGTGTGGAGCTTCCTGCCGACGGAGCCATCTTTTCCTTTCCTCCTTCGGGAAAGATCGGTATGTATTTGAAACATTTCGAAGCCGGTTATCGCTTGCCTACATTGGACTTTTTCATGGAGGTTCTCGACCACCACCACGTTCATATTCATCAACTGGTCCCCAACGGTGTAAATAAGATCATCGCCTTCGAACTTCTGTCCAGGGCTGTTCATCTAGAGCCTGATCTGTACGTTTTCCGTCACTTTTTCCGATTCACTCGTGCTTCCACTGGGAACAATTATACCTTCTGCGTTCGTCAAGATCGCCCTACTCTTGTTACCGATCAAAAGGGGACTGCCCGAAACTGGTCCCAGCATTTTATTTGGATGAATGAGCACCGGGTCGGTGCTATGGAACATCGTGTCGATCCTATCACTGATCGTGCTTTCACTCTCTTCCCCGCAAAGGAAGCTATTGCAAAGGTTCTCCGGTCTTTCCATGTGGTTGGTGGGGAACTTCCTGAGTACATTCTAGCCGGTGCTGGCATGAGTACTTCCTGGCGGCTTCGGGGCAAAATGCCTGAATTCTTTACCATTGTAGACGGTTAGTTCTGGTCCTTGTTAGTGTTTTTTTTTTTGTTTTCTCCTTCTCCTCTCCCCCCCTTTTTTTTGAACAAGGGAAGTGCTTGATGGTTTTTCTTTATTGCAGGACGGGAACATGATATCCGGTTTACTGATGTTCTGGCGAAAAATTATCGCGGAAGTCTCCAGTATCGTGAGATTCCGTTGATCGATCGAGTACTTCCTTCTCGTGCTTTCCGCCACGAGGCTTTTATTACCCGGGCCTCGGCGGTGCAAGAGGAGGAGAGACAGAGGGATGCAAACATTGGGCCTTTGGTTTTTTCGGCTGTTGATGGACGAGTTGTTGATACAGAAGCTAGTGGTGAACAAGGTGGTTCTTCTAGGGCTTTGGTGAAGAGGCGTGTGGGTTTGTTTGGTACTGGCGAGGGTTCTGGAAATGTGGTGTTGCCACGGCGATTGCGTCCTCGCCGTTTGGTTGGCAGTAGTGGGGCTTCAAGTTTTGTTCCGCCCCAGTCTCCTGTGATCAATATTGCCGACGACACATCTCAGGGTGGAGACGTGGGGATGGACCAGGGTGGGGGTGCTCGTATCGGTACCCACCCTGTTGTCGAGAACGTTACTGGAGAAGGTTTCAGGGAAAGTAATCCTTCGCTGCCGGTTGAGCCCCATCATCCTCGCCCAGATTTCAGTGGTTTTAGTCGCCGTGGGAGTGCGGCGGTTTTGGGGCCCCCACTTTCGGGTTCTGGGGAGGCTGGCCATGTTGCTTCTGCTGGGGTGTTTGTCCCTGGGTGGTCTTTATCGGAGAGTGCACGCCTTTCAAATTACCAGACTGCCCTGGAATTCACCCTACATGTATTTCCCCCGGGTACTCGTTCGGAGATGGGGAGCTATTTCCTCGCCCTGGAATTCACCCTACATGTATTCTGCTTTGTTATTCGTTGTTTGGAAGTCAAATCTGAGTGCATAGGTTATTTCCTCGCCTTCTGGGCTCGTTAGCACTAAACCCGCCCCCGAGCCTTCTTTGCTGGCTGCTCCGTCCGTGTGGAGTATCCAGGTTTCTGGGGATGCGCCTAGTTCTTGTTTTGTAGGTTGACTCGTTATTGCTTCTTCTTCCGCTGGTACTTCCGCCAGGAAATCTGCTAAGGCTTAGCCCTTGATGCTTGTTCTTGGTTTATAGTCGTGTTCCCCTAATTCGATGGCCCACTTGGCTAAGCGACCTGATTTCTCTGGTTTCAGTAGTATCTGGCGGATTGGTTGGCTTGTCAATACCTCGACATGGTGAGCCTGGAAATATCGCCTTAGCCGGCGCGCTGCATAGATTAGAGCTAGAACTAACTTTTCTAATTGCGGGTAACGTAGCTCTGGGCCTTGGAGCGCGCGGCTAACGAAGTAGACCGGTCTCTGTTGATGTTCCCTTTCCACCGTCAGGACTGCACTTATTGCATCTGGTGACGCCGCCAAATACATGGATAACGTCTCCCCTGGGATTGGGCATGCTAATGTAGGCAACGATCTTATTGCTTCCTTTAAATGTGTCAGAGCGGTTTCTGCCTCATCTGTCCATTGGAAATTGTTTTTGTCGACGCATCCTTTCAGCGTGTTGAACAGCGAAAGTGCTTTTTCTCCTGACTTTGCTACGAAGCGTCCCAAAGCTGTGAGTTTCCCGTTGAGTCCCTGTATTTCCCGCAGGCATGCCGGTGATTTTATTTGGACGAAGTCCTTGATTTTTTCTGGGTTTAATAGCCCAAGAACTTTCCTTCTTCTACGCCGAAGGTACACTTGGCCGGGTTGAGTTTCATTTGTGTCTTGGAGAGTGTTTTAAGGGTTTCTTCAATGTCTTGTAACAAGGAGTGCTCTGCACGGCTCTTTATGACCATGTCGTCGACATATACTTCCACGTTTCTTCCGATTTGATCTTTGAACACCTTATCGACGAGCCTTTGGTATGTTGCCCCAGCGTTCTTTAAACCGAACGGCATCTTCTGGTAGCAAAAAGTGTCGTGATCCATGTAAAAGGTTGTTTTATCTTCATCTTCTTTCCCCATGAGAATCTGGTGGTAGCCTTTATAGGCATCTAGGAAACACTTCCACTTAAAACCTTCTAGCGATTCTACTTTCTGGTCTATCTCTGGGAGCGGATAACAATCTTTCGGGCATGCTTTGTTTAAATCGGTGTAGTCGATGCACATCCTCCAGCTACCGTCGCTTTTCTTTACCATGACTGGATTGGCAATCCACGTTGGAAAGAAAGCTTCACGAACAATGCCGGCTTGTACTAACTTGGCGACTTCTGCGTTGATGGAGTTGTTGCGTTCTCCTGCTTGGCCACGACGTTTTTGCTTAACCACGTTGCTTCCTGGTATGACGTTGAGGTTGTGTTCAATGATTGTTCTTTCTACTCCCACCATATCCGCTGGCTCCTAGGCGAATACATGCTTATATTTTCTGAGCAGGGATATTACATGTTTTCGTAACTCGGTCGGCAATGTGCTGCCAACTTGTATTTTTTGGTCTGGGTAATCGTGGTGGATTATTACTCTGCTTTCTTTAGGCTCGTCTCTTGGGCGCTTTCGTTTGCCATCGATGTCTGTGGGTAGCATTATCTGGTAGCACTTGAGTGTCTTTTGTGGTGTTGCCATGACGGTGGCTATGCCACTATTCGTCAGGAACTTGATTATGCCATGTAGTGTTGATGCAACGATGCCGAAATATAGCGCTGCTGGTTTTCCCAGGATGATCTTGTGTTCTGATGGTGCTCGTACTACTGTGAATTCAAGCGTAACGGTTTTCTTTCGCTGACCGTCATCTATCGTAATGGGCAGGTAGATCATCCCAGTTGGTATGATGCTGTGCCCTGTGAAGCCGGTTAGATTTCCCGCCGGGGGACGCAAATCTGTTCTCCATTCCCGTGGCAGCTGGCGGAAACAATGTTCGAACATGATGTCTGCTGCGCTGCCACTATCGATGTGCACGCGGTAGATGATGATGTCCCGAACGCTGGCTTGGATAATAAGTGGGTCATCTCCGTTCCATCCGTCTGGTTTTCTGTCCCTACTGGAAAATGATATTTGTTGTTCAACAACGTCTGGTATTTGCTCTCGCGTTCTGTGATGGTGTTTATGTATTACTAGGATCTCTTGCCCTTTCTTTGGTGCGTCCTTGTTTCTCGCTGGTGTGTCGTTCTTTGGACGAATTGATTTGGCTATGTCGTTTAAGTTTCCTCGTTGTATTCTTTGGTCAAGCTCTTTCTTCAACACGACGCATTCTGCTGTGTTATGGCCATAGCATTTGTGGAATTCGCAGTACTTATATTGATCTCTTGGGCGTTCTTGTGTTCTTCTCACCGGCTTGCTTTTTTCCGCCACAGCTAGGATGTCCGTCCGCCTATACCTCCTGTCGTCTCTATAATGGGTGTTGTAGGGTTTTGGGGGTTTACCTCTTCTAAAAGGTTGTCGTCTATCGCCAAGGTACTGTGAGTGGTTTTCTCTGGCTTTTGATGAGGAAGTGGCCGCGGCTTTTAGGTATGCTTCTTTGGCGGCCGTACCTTCTTCCTGGCATAGGAAACGTTCTACTCGCTCCTTCATCTCCTGGCGGGTGGCTGGTGGTTTTCCCAAGAATTTCGTTGATAACGGGCCTGGCAATAAGTCGTGTGTGAAAGTTCCAATTACCAGGTTGTCGTTTTGTCCTGGTACATTTAGCGTTGCTTCATTGAATCGTTTAAAGTAAGCTCTAACTGGTTCGCCTTCCAGTTGCTTGCAACCAATGATCTCTCGGATGTCTCCTCTATATTTACGCAGTTGCATGAAGTTTGAGAGAAATTGTTCCTTGAGCTCGGTAAAGTTTCTAATGCTGCTTGGCGCGAGGCTTTTGAACCATGCGCCTGCGTTCCCGTCGAGCGTCGTCGGGAAATGTGTACACCAAAAACGTTCGTCTAACTTCAGTGATTGCATGTGCCATTCGTATGTGTCGATATGGCTATCCGGGCAAGTAGTTCCATTATAAGTTTTTAGGTGTGGTAGTTTGGCTGTGTTTGGCATGTGGTAGTCGTGTATTTCTTTAATGAACGGGGATTTATATGCTAGAGGAGGAGGCGAGTTTGTGTTGTTTGTTGTTTGGACGGGAGATGTGATGGGTTGGTACATCGGCGGATGGGTGTAGAACATAGGGAGTGCACTGGTCGATATGCCTCCTAGAGATGAAACAGGTGTGTTTATTGGTGTTGGCGTAAAGCTTGTGAACAATGGTGCTACCGTTGGTTGGGGTGGCTGAAAGAAAGAAGTGGGTGAAGGGGTGAACATTGGTGGTCCCATTGAGGGTTGGAATGGTGTGAATGGGTAGCTAAACGGTATATATGGCGGCGGTGTACTTAATGGTATGGGTGTTATGGTTTGTTGAAATGGTGATGAGGGAACTGGTGTTTGGGGAATCAAGGGAGGTGCAGGAGAGTTAGTTCTTGGTGGCGACGGTGTTATTGGTAATGTTTCTATAAGTATTGGGCCCAAAGGTTGCATTGAACGTATGGGGCTTCTGGGGTTGTTGCCATCGCTTGTTTGTCCTTCAGTCGTCATTGCCGGAGATTAAAATGGTGGTTTCTCGATGCGTGTCACAACACGGATGGCGCCAATGATGCGATATCAGCCCCTGATTGGTCTGATTCTCACTTCACGGGTGATTCCGATCGCCTTGGGCTAGACCTGCGATCACAATCACAAAGGAATGGCAACATTAGCCGTTTTTCGGGAGGAGGTCCCGGGAAAACGCTCCGATGCCTAAGTTAGGTTTCCGGCAGGGTTTAGTGTATGTATGGTATGTGTACTGTGAGAGTAATGGGTGATCGATCCCCTTACCGGATGCTCCACGAGGGTTTTTATGCATCTTGCCTGTCTGGCCATGGCAGTGGCCGACAAGATCCTTGATGTAGCAGGAGGGGACCAGGCCGTCCGTTGGCCGTACGACCTTTGTCCTTCGCCGTGCCCCTATTGGTTCAGACCGGCTGGATGGGGCGCGCACGATCTGTGTTAGATACGGACGCCACGTGTAGGTTGGGGAGTGTAACGCCAAGTACAGTTCACGCTGGTCGCTCCAGCGAGCGTGTCGTTAGTGAGCTGGAATGTAGTTCTCCCGGAGAGACTTCTCCAGCAAGGTGCCTCTATTGGCTGGGATGAAGACTTCCTGGCGAGGAACTTCCAGTGGTTGGTGAGTTTAGCATCCCCAAGAAGAGTGCCAGAATGCGTGCTAGCGGTTGCCAGATGGCACGCTATCAATAGGTTTACTAGCAATTATATCCAAAAAGAAATTAGTTCAATGAAAGTCACAATCAATTTTAGCAAGTTTAGCATGTAGTCCCTTATTTCTAAGTTGTCTATGTAACCTTTAATTAACATTCACAAACATAGAACTTCATATTTATTAATATTGACTTATTCAAATAATTTTTTTTTAAATTATTTCGTTTCCTTATATTTTAATTAATTTATTATTTTTATTTTCCAAAATTTATTTTTCTACCAAAAGAGCCAGAAATGTCAAGCCATAAAATACGGATGTTACCCAGTCAACCCAACTTTTTTTCACTTACTTGATTTAAGCACCGGAAACTCAAAGAGAGAATTTGGTGTAAAAGTTGTGGAAATTTTGGTGGAAGAGGAATGTTTGGGCTATAGGACATGGCTCCTAGAAGAAACCTAGATCAAGCGAACATTAAAAAGGTCAACATGAGTACATGACGTTTTTCATCTATAATATCCACCATGGTTGGGGATCTTCTAACTTGTTTGAAGGTTTTTCAGATTCGTGGGTGCCTGGTCGATGTTTATGTGGGACTCAACATTTTACCAATCTCAAATAATTGTATGGTTATAAATATCAAGTATTCCAATCCAGTTGTGGGACTCGATTTTTTCTTATCTATTATCACTAGTAAATTGGTAGAATTTTAATGTCATATGAATGCCCAACAAATACAGTGATCCGATAACATTAGTAGACTGAATAATAATGGGATAACCCAATGTGATTTGACCTAAAAGGATAATAGACATGATATTGGAAATAATCATGAAGTACAAAATTTTGACGAATAATGAAGGGTATAATTTAATTAGTGATTATGTATCTATTGATTTGGAGCCTATTTTTGTAGAATACAACACAATATGCTACGTTATTGGTAATACCACAACACTCCACTTTTGTTCACTCAAAGCAGTTGTTCATAAAGGAAACTAAAAGGGAAGATGAGACGATCATTCCTTTATGGATTTATTATCTTTCAACATTATGGGTGCAAGTGGGCTAAATAATGCCTATAATGTACGATCCATTAAACACAGTTTTCAGATTAGTTTTATTAGCATGCAAGAAACATATATGGTTGATATTGATAAAATCACCATTATACAATTATGAGGTTGTGATGGTTTTGATGTCGTTTGTCTCGAATCTAGGGGAGATGTGTG